>CAXITT010000658.1:104749-188124 GCA_964033795.1 Lymnaea stagnalis | reverse complement strand
GGGGGGGGGCAGTGACAGCAGTTCCAGTTGATTTATTGTTGGATATATTATTCTCCGGGGGGGGGGCACTTGGCTTTCCCCGGGGGGGCACTGCCCCCCCCCCTTACCGGAGATATAGCTGAAAGAAAACCTGGTTCAGAGCTACACTAGGCGTCGGCTGATTTCGTTGAAAACGGGTGGTGGTATCACTGGTATGCCGTTGTGGTGGTGCGAATGTGTGGTGGTTTATGTGCTGTGGTGGTGGTGGTGGTGGTGGGGGGGCTGATGGTAATGGGGTTCATGTGCTGTGGCGGTGGTGGCGAGGTGATGGTAATGTGGTTTATGTGCTGTGGCGGTGGTGGCGAGGTGATGGTAAAGTGGTTTATGTGATATGGCAGTCGTGGTGGCGGTGTAATTCTGATTTCTTGGAGTTGTGGGTCGTTGTGGATTTCGGAGCTGTGTTAAGGGTGTCGGTGAGAGGGGACGCCATGTCTTGTAGTTTGATCAAAAAAAAAAAAAAAAAAAAACTGCAGGTTGCCATAGAGACCGAAGGAATTTGATTTTCAGACTTCGACGGAAACCGAAACACAACAGCATATTAAAAACGCCACTCGGTCGAAACAGAAGCTGAAACCGAATGCTTAACGAGACTTTCGGCCGAAACCGAAATATTTAGATATTTTGAAACTCGTTCGCGCATACGTTCTGCTTACGTCAAAACCTGGCGTGGAAAAGTATTATTATTCAAATAATTTTTATTTGAAAAATGAGATTATCCTGAATTTTAATAAATAAATATGTTTTGTGCACTCTGACTTGGACCACTTGAATAAAAGAGTAATTTAAAGTTTAAAAAAAATGTATTTTAAATTTTTATGGTCAGAGAGAATTTTCAATTTTAGCGTGGGGCAAAAATAATGCGAAATAGATCCTTAGGCACCCTTTTGTTTATTAATATAATTACAACGATTTATAGCTTCGCCTATGTATTTTTAAATTGGTATGGACCACTAAAATGTCTAGACATAAGCCTTTAAGGAACTCTGTGTTCCGCTAAACCAGGGGCCTTCTCATTCAGCCCCTGGAGACTTTTTTATCTATGGAAAAAAATTACGGAAATTTACGAGTATCCTGCCAAGATCAGCCGCCGCTTACGTGGACGTTATGTTTTTGCCGAAGTAAAATACTGGCGTCCAGTAGTGCTTTATGTATTCCAACCGATCGATACATTGCAAAGAATACAACATGTGCAGTCATCATCAAAGCAAAGATCAGGAGAAATATGCACAGTTGGAGGATAAAGTCCGCGCCGAAAAACTTTATAAATTACAAAATCAGCTCACATCTTCCGTAAATCCTCAAATTGAAAATTAATCCTTAAATAAGGCCAGTTATAAAGTTGCCCACGTCCTGGCTAAAAGTGGCAAACCGTTTACAGATGGTGAAGTAGTGAAGGAATGTTTGTTGGTGGTGGCTGAGGAACTTTGCCCAGAAAAGTCAAAACAATTTGTAAAATGTAGCTTTGGGTGCAAAAACCATTGCCCGCAGTGTTGCAGACATGGGTGAAAACTTTTTGACTCAAATGGCGAAAAATGCAAACATGTTACGCGATTTTTAATTGCAATGGATGAATGGCTGGACAGCTGTTCCACCTCTCAAAAGCGTGTGTACTTTCGAGTTGTGGATGAAGACATGAACACAACACAAGAGTTGGCTTCCTTACATAGAATGTACGGCACTGTTGCTAAAGAGGATAGATTCAAAGACTTGAAAAAAACTAATATTTGCTGATTATAACTTGGACTGGACTAATCACAGTTGCCTGACCATGGAGGAAAGAACATTAGTGGCACAAAGACGGGATTGGGTGGACAAGTGAAGGAGATGAGTAATGAGAAAAACATTCTACAACCAATGTTCCCGCACTGTATTAATAACCAGCAAGCTTTGTTTGTTAAATATGTGGACTTTAGCAGTGTACCGAATCATGCTGTGATGATGGTGAGTTTCATAAGGTCAAATGGGCTCAACCATAGACAGTTTAGAGTCCTATTGAAATATACAGACACAGAATCGCAAGAGCTTTGTGTGCTAAATATAAGGAAATTAGCAGTGTACTGAATCTTTCTTTGAAGATGCTAAATTTGATATGGTCAACATGAGCTCAACCATAGCGAGTTTAGAGACCTATTGAAAGATACAGACACAGAATCGCAAGATTTTCGATATTACTTCATATTACACAGCAATAAGATGGTTAAGTTGTGAGAAAGTTCTGAGCAGAGTATTTAAGTTAAGACAGGAAATAGGTGACTTCCTGGAAAAATAAAGGCAAGCCACGGCCATTACTGTCTGATGAAGAGCGGGTATGGAATTGTTCTTTGCTGCAGACATTACTAGTCATTTAAATTTTTTGAGCCTGAAACTACAAGGAGAGGAAAATCTACGTTCTTATCTCTACACCCACCTAAAGACCTTCAGATCAAAACTCGTCTTGTTTTTGGAACAAGTACAGGCCAACAACTTGACGCCCTTTCAGCAGTGGACGGTCTTCATGACTGAAACAACAGCAGAGTTCCCCCACTTCATTTGTGTGTGTGATCATCAAAGACCTCCAGCAGCAGTTTAAGCAGCAGTTTTCTGACTTGGAATCAAAGGCAGAAGAAGTGAAACTCTTTCAAAAGCCATTTGAAGCCGACGTGGCCAGTCGACCAGATGAACGGCAGCTGGAGGTCATTGAGTTGCAAGCAAACGACCTCCTCAGGGACAAGTTCAAAGAAGGACGGGAGGGTTTTTACCAGTTTTTGCCCAAGGAAGACTTTCCTTAATGTCAAAACTTTTGCATCAAGGTATATTTCAATCTTTGGAACAACACACCTGTATGAACAAACATTTTCAAGAATGAAATACGCAAAGAACAATTTGAGAACAAACTTGTCTGATGATAATCTCAGGTCACTGTTGATGTTAGGGACATCAAATCTAAATCCAGAAATGTCTGCTATTTTGGCATCGAGCAAACAATTTGGCCATTCCCTTAACACATGTGTTCATGTGTCGTGTATCAATGTGTTATTAAATAATAACGGAATAAAATAATTATTAAATAAATCCATGTTTTAATTTATTTTTTTTATTTTGAGCTCAAGTGTGTAGTGGGCCCCCGAACCGCTGTTGGATGGTTAAGGCGGCCCTAACGCTGTTAAAGTTTGGAGACCCCCTGCGATAAACCGTACTATGTCGATGAAGCACGCATTCTTATTGGTCAACTTTTAAATTGTTCGTTTATCAGCAATTATCCTTTATCGGTTATTTTAGATTTGACCGAGCGTAAACAAAACGTTGAGGTACGTTAATAAAGCAGGCCACGGACAGCAGCAAACACTTACAATGTTGTGTAAACACAAAAAGATTTTTGGGGATCATATTTTCAATAAGCAACTGTTTTCAATCAACATATTTCAGAGGATACAAAAAAAATTTTTTCATAGACATGGAAACAACATTATGACATGTATGCCGAGTCCAATTCTAGACAGAGCCGCAGTTGTGAGGCGCCATTGTCGCAGCGCTACACATCGGGGCGCTCACCATGCCGGGTGTCGTTTATAGCGCCACCCTCCCAAGTGGGGTCCAGACGGTCGACTCCCTCAGTAATTGCCCCCCTCCCCTCAGTCTCAGTGTTAAGATTTGTGTGAGATTCTGTTTGGAATGCAACATTATCTTTAAACTTTTATACTAACCTCCATCAGCGGTCCATTATTTTCTAGAAGCATTAATGGAGAATGATTACACAGACATTGCTCTTTTTTAAATGTGGCGCTACAATTTAATTGCATTGTCTAGTCTGGTTTTGGATTTTCCCGCTGGCTGTAATGTATAAATAATTTTCTCCCCATGTAACAGCATTTTTGCATAGTTTTCGTTTTTTTTTGTTTTTTTTGTTTTTTTTTTGTAATTTTCTCCAGCACCTGACTCTTTGTAAGTTCTTTTTGACATGGTCAGCGTCAGTTCTATAGAATATTTGGAAGATTAAGGGCTTGGGTGATCTATCTCTGCCTTAGAAAGAAATGTTACAGCGTTCGCCGATGAGTCCATTTTCGACGTGTCTTTAAAACTGTGTCTGGGGTTGTCCGAGAGTGCTGCCACAGCTGAACGCAAATGTATCATAAGAACTGTCCCTACCTTCATGTTGGCATAGAGTTGCTGGTTTCAAGTACCCAAAATGAACTGTCTGTTCTTTCTTTATTTGGATAAGATTGGTGGTTTGAAGTATAATACCCCATGAACTGCCTGTTCTTTCTTTGTGTGGATAAGATTGGTGGTTTGAAGTATAATACCCCATGAACTGTCTGTTCTTTCTTTGTGTGGATAAGATTGGTGGTTTGAAGTATAATAGCCCATGAACTGTCTGTTCTTTCTTTGTGTGGATAAGATTGGTGGTTTGAAGTATAATAGCCCATGAACTGTCTGTTCTTTCTTTATTTGGATAAGATTGGTGGTTTGAAGTATAATACCCCATGAACTGTCTGTTCTTTCTTTATTTGGATAAGATTGGTGGTTTGAAGTATAATAGCCCATGAACTGTCTGTTCTTTCTTTGTGTGGATAAGATTGGTGGTTTGAAGTATAATAGCCCATGAACTGTCTGTTCTTTCTTTGTGTGGATAAGATTGGTGGTTTGAAGTATAATACCCCATGAACTGTCTGTTCTTTCTTTGTGTGGATAAGATTGGTGGTTTGAAGTATAATACCCCATGAACTGTCTGTTCTTTCTTTGTGTGGATAAGGTTTTATTCGTTATAAGTCTGTTTTTTGGGGTACGGGTGTTGCTCAAAACTACAGACAACAACCTCCACCCGCCAAACTCTCCAAAAGTTTATAGAGGCAAAGAGTTGTTACCCTTTTCGTGCATTTTCTGCCTATAATCAGTGGAGACGACCTTCCACCAACCCAGAACAAACCCCCACCCCCCACCCTCCAGTAACGAGAATCGAGCATTCCTTAATTAAAATTTAAAATTTTGGGTTGATTTGCGTTTTCCGCAACCTGTGTGCATTTGTGTGTGTTTTTTTCTTTTTAAATTTATACCTTTCCTTTAGCTGGCTGTTCCCAAATGGATTATGGGAGGCTAAAAATGTGCTAACATAAGATGCAAAAAAAGACAATTACGTATACGACTATTCAGTCCGAACTACAAACTATGTTCGTGGCATTACAAATATTGTGTTTTAATCATTTGACGTTGATCATCCTTGTCTGAGAAGATGTGCGAGTTTTTCCGTTCACGTCATAACATTAATTTGGGCGCTTCTAAGTAATGGCAGCAAGCTGAATGGTGAGCTTTGCATCGTGATTGGTCCATCCAATGTTGGACCAATCATGGCACAGCCATTGCTAGCATGGCGAGGCTTAAGACGAGTTCTGAAAGAAGGGCAAAAAACAGTTTTGGGAGTTTCTATTAAAATAAAGTGGGTTTGTGAGAACATTGTGGTTAAAATTGGGGTTAAAATGGAGGTTCAAATGGGGTTAAAAAGATTAAATATGGGTTGCAATGGGGGTTAAAAGGGGGGTTAAAATGAAGGTTAAAATAGGAACTGAACTGGGGATTAAATGAAAGTTAAATTGAAGTTAAAAGGAGGTCAAAATCGTGTTTAAAATGGGGGTTAACATGTAGGTTAAATTGGGGCTTAAAATGGGGGTTTAAACAGGGGGTTAAAAATGGGGTTTACATGTAGGTGAAAATAGGGGTTTAATGAGGGTTAAAGTGGATGTTTAAATGGGGGTTAAAATGGGGGTTGAAATGGAGGTTAAAATGGGGGTTAAAATGGGGTGAAAATGGGGTTAAAATGGGGTTAAAATGGGGTTAAAATGGGGTTAAAATGGGGTTGAAATGAGGGTTAAAATGGGATTGAAATGGAGGTTAAAATGGTTGTTAAAATGGGGTTAAATGGGGTTAAAATGGAGTTAAATGGAGTTAAAATGGGGTTTGAATTGGAGGTTAAAATGGGGATTTAAATGGGGTTAAAATGGGGTTAAAATGGGGTTAAAATGGGGTTGAAATGAGGGTTAAAATGGGATTGAAATGGAGGTTAAAATGGTTGTTAAAATGGGGTTAAATGGGGTTAAAAAGGGAGTTAAAATGGGGTTAAATGGGGTTAAAATGGGGTTTGAAATGGAGGTTAAAATGGATGTTAAAATGGGGTTAAAATGGGGTTAAAATGGGGTTAAAATGGGGTTTGAAATGGAGGTTAAAATGGGGTTGAAATGGGGGTTGAAATGGGCGTTAAAATGGGGCTGAAATGGGGGTTAAAAGGGGGTTGAAATTGAGGTTAAAATGGGGGTTAAAATTGGGTTTAACAGACGGTTTCATATTCCATACCGTTAAGATGTGATTTATATTCCTACCATTTTCTTTTATTTATAAATAATGACGTCACCTCCCGATCACTGGTATACAGTACAAGCCCCCCCCCCCCCCCCCCCCCGCCACAAAACAAAAACACAAATATATGTACATCTAGCTGACAAAATATGTGATTCTTACCCAGGGAAGTTTTCATTAGTCTGCCGGCCCTGGACTGTGACCCGCGTCTGCCACCCTTTGCTAAATGAAACAAAATGTTAGTGAAACAGTGGAGAGATATTTTACACAGACATGGCGGCCATAATGTTTTTGGGGGAAAAAAAAGGAAATAAAATAATTATTTTGTAGGTGCAAAAAAGCATTGTATCAAGGCAGTAAATAAGAGATTGTTCTATAGAATAACATTCAAATTTTTCTTGAAACCATCAGTTGATATATATTAATTTACGTGAATGTTATATCTCGAATTTCACCTGTGAGTTTATTCACCAGTGAGTCCATTCACCAGTGAATTTATTCACCAGAGAATTCATTCAGCAGTGAGTTTTTTACCAGTGAGTCCATTCACCAGTGAATCGATTCACCAGTGAGTTTATTCACCAGTGAGTCCATTCACCAGTGAGTCGATTCACCAGTGAGTTTATTCACCAGTGAGTTTATTCACCAGTGAGTCCATTCAACAGTGAGTTTATTCACCAGTGATTCCATTCACCAGTGAGTTTATTTACCAGTGAGTTTATTCACCAGTAAGTTTATTCACCAGTGAGTCCATTCACCAGTGAGTCTATTCACCAGTAAGTTTATTCCCCAGTGAGTTTATTCGCCAGTGAGTCCATTCACCAGTGAGTCCATTCATCTATATGAATATTTCTATGTCTTAAATTAGTCAACAGAAATATACGTGTAATGATGCAAGAAGCACCGTCCCCTCCAAACATATATATTGAGGGTCATAATTTTTTGGTTGTTGAGTATTTCACATACCTTGGATCCAGTATTTCTAGTTCTCTCTCCCTCGATTAAGAGATAAATATCAGGATCCAAAAGGCAGTAGCAACTATGGCTAAACTGAATAAGCGGGTCTGGAATAATATCAATCTATCTGATAAAACAAAAATAAGTGTCCATCAGGCATGTGTGCTTATTACGCTCCTATATGGCAGTGAAGTATGGACCAAATATACCAGTCAGGAGCGGCAACTCAACAGCTTCAGGCAAAGATATCTGATTCGCATTTTATGCATTCGATGGCAGCACAAGGTGCCTAGCATGCAGGTCTTGGACAGGTGCACACATGTTCAGCATATTCTCCTTTCTTTGCAAGAGGCGCCTTCGCTGTTATGCCACGTGAGGAGAATGGAGGAAGGCCGTATCCCAAAGATCCTCCTGTATAGAGAGTTGGCATAAGGGGTAAGACTTATTGGACGGCCCCCGCCTGAGATTTATGGACGTTTGCAAAAGTAGCATGAGGGAAGCCAATATTGAAAACAAAGAATGGGTGCTCATTGCCGAACAACGTTCCAGCTGGCGAACAGCAGTGTATGAAGGAGTTTTTTTTTAAAAAAGGCAGAAAGTACGCGAAAGGAGGCCCTTGCAACCAAAAGAACAATACGGAAGTCAAGATCTTAACAGGAATCTCTATTCTCATGCGAGAAATGAAGTCGAGATTGTCATTTTAGGATTGGCCTAGTGAGCCACTCGAAGTGGAGGACTACCTGGCTACTCCGTCGTCTCGCGAAGACGAAAGAATGCCATACATATATGTATGTATGTTTTCAATATAATAATGCATGGTCAGTAATAAGAGGTTGTCAGTTTTGTGTGGATGTCAGTAATGTATGGTTGTCGGTATTGTGTGGTTGTCAGCATTTTGTGGATATCAGCATTTTGTGGTTGTCAGTAAAGTGTGCTTGTCAATAATCTGTGCTTGTCAGTAAAGTGTGGTTGCTAGACACATATTTCAGTGCCTAAGTGACACTTAGTGGGTAAGCAGGAGATCATATATTTTATTTTTTTCTCCACTAAAGCCTAATTTACCTAAAACCTTTCTTTACTTCATAGAAGCCATATAGGATTTCTCGTGTTTACTGTCAGTTCCATTGGAGAGACTATAATAGCATTACACACCTCATACCAATTTGAAGGTAAAATCTATTTGGAAATAACTTACCCGCACACCTTTAGCTGCGTACCTTTAGCCGCACACTTTTAACCGGGCACCTTTAACCAAGAAAAGTAAAAACACCGTTAGGTGCTCACCCGTTTACATAAAAACGGTGATGTTAAACGATCCATTTCATGTAACGTACCTTCTAACAGGTTGGCAGACGACGTGCAGAACATCAGGCAAGGGCCTTGGACCTCACTGAAGCTCATATAAGCTTCCTTGTACAAGTCCTTCGCGGTGACCTTGATGGTGATGGACAGGCACTGATTGTCGGCGTCCTCCTCCTCCTGGCGCACCAGCGTACCGCCGAATTCGAAGGTCGTGACGCGCCTTTCCGCTCGCGTCACGCAGTACTTGAGCGTAGCGTTTGACCCAACGCGGACGAAGAAGCTCTTGCCGGGCATGATGTCACTGTCCACCATCAGAGTTTCCTTGGCAGCTTCTGGCAGACATGAAATAATTGGGTCACCGGAAGTTGGTACCAAACCACTTTTTGCATGAAAGAATGTTGACGGAGTGGAAGTTTATCCGAAACGAAATTTCGGTGACAGATATTTGTTCGAATAATTTTTTTTGGTTCAATTAATACTTTCAACATAAATACAAATCATAATGATATCTGCAGTTATTTGTCAAATGAGTAAAAATAAAAATTATATCTCTATGAAGTAAACCTTTCAGGGATGTTTTGCTTTAGTTTTGATATCGTTGCAAGTTCTGTTGATTTATTTTATTTATAGCATAATGGATCATTACTTAAAGAGGGAAACAAATTTCATTTGAACAAAAAATTGTCCGTCAAAGGAAGTTCCTTTATTCAATCTGACAAGTTATTTCCTATTAATTTTAGATTAAGTTAATTATAGATTGCCAGTCAGATGTCAGATGGTCAAAATAATTTTTAAAGTTCCATTTCTAAAAATGTCATTTCTACAGCAATATCAAGAATTTAAAATTTAGAAATATCATTTTGATAGCAAACTCTAGAATTTAAAATTTAAAATATTATTTCTATCGCAAACTCTAGAATTTAAAAATTAAAAATATAATTTCTATAGCAAACTCTAGAATTTAAATTTTAAAAATTTCATTTCTACAGCAAAATCTAGAATTTAAAATTTAAAAGCTGCAATATGGAATGTGTCATCAATTACAATATGTTTACACCCATGGGTAATTTATTTACTATCTTTGTAGACCGCGTCGTCGAGGATATCGTCGTTGGTGATAAACTCTCGAATGGGTGCAGTTACGTCTGCTAGATTTGGGAGAAATCTTCCAAGTAAACTATTCGTTTATAAAAATCTTTCTAAATCTTTGCGACTTGAGGGACATGGTGTATATTGTATAGCTTCAATCTTAGTCGTGATCGAGTTTGATTCCACTATAGTGGTGATCGAGTTTGATTCCACTATAGTGGTGATCACGTTTGATTCCACTATAGTGGTGATCGAGTTTGATTCCACTATAGTGGTGATCACGTTTGATTCCACTATAGTGGTGATCGAGTTTGATTCCACTATAGTGGTGATCGAGTTTGATTCCACTATAGTGGTGATCGAGTTTGATTCCACTATGATGGTGATCGAGTTTGATTCCACTATAGTGGTGATCGAGTTTGATTCCACTATAGTGGTGATCGAGTTTGATTCCACTATAGTGGTGATCGAGTTTGATTCCACTAAAGTGGTGATCGAGTTTGATTCCACTATAGTGGTGATCGAGTTTGATTCCACTATAGTGGTGATCGAGTTTGATTCCACTATAGTGGTGATCGAGTTTGATTCCACTATAGTGGTGATCAAGTTTGATTCCACTATAGTGGTGATCGAGTTTGATTCCACTATAGTGGTGATCGAGTTTGATTCCACTATAGTGGTGATCGAGTTTGATTCCACTATAGTGGTGATCGAGTTTGATTCCACTATAGTGGTGATCGAGTTTGATTCCACTAAAGTGGTGATCGAGTTTGATTCCACTATAGTGGTGATCGAGTTTGATTCCACTATAGTGGTGATCGAGTTTGATTCCACTATAGTGGTGATCGAGTTTGATTCCACTATAGTGGTGATCAAGTTTGATTCCACTATCCGCAATGATGTGGCCTACAAAGTTAACTTCCTTGACCAGTAGACAGCAGTTGAACGGTTTCAGTTTGATCCCTTTCTCTCTGGCTGTGTGAAAAAAACATTCTTCAATCGTTCATCGTGTTCTTCTACAGTTCTGCCAGCGATAAGCATTTCTTCCATATACGTTTTAACAATTGGAATGCTTTCAAAAACCTGCTGGCACCTTTGAGCGAATACTTCTGCAGAAGAGTTGAGTCCGAAAGGTAGTCTCATCAACGAATGTTGGCGTGGGTGAGATAGCACTTCTGACGCTAAGGAATAGTAAAAACATGACGCCAACTCGTCTGTGTTCTGTGTAACAATTGATCTTTTGTTCTCATTCCGATTATTTTGATTCCCCATGTCACATGATGACTCACTCCAGTTGTCCAACCAATAGTCACACCTTCACGTTGAAACATTCATGAAAACAACTCACCACGCCCTGTCACACCATATGATAACAACACAGGGCAAACAGGTTACAAAGTTCACCCAATACACACAATAACAGTGATACATAGTATCACACGCTTCTCACCACAGACCACCCGTTTGACCTACCGATGACTCTGGGATATCTGATCACAATGTTCGTCTTGACGTATCCCAGGTCCCTATTGTACCATAGGCCGATGATTTTCGTCATGTTGAATTTAGCGATGGCCCGGGTGGCTATGTCGACATTCAGCCAGTTCCTGTTCCGTGGATCTCTGGAGCATGTCTGATACTCCGTCCGCCCCACCCTCTTCTTGGAGACGAAGTCGTTGCATGCGCCCAAAAGTATGTTGTCGACCTGAAAAAGGGGCGTTTGTGAATGATACACCCACAGGCCGGGGCGACAGGGACGGTCTCCCTGAACGGCATTTTTTTTTTGTCTCTATATGGAGACTTGGCATTTTCGTGGAAGTGGGATTGGGGGGTGGGGGGGGGGGGGGGGCGGCTAACATCTTGGGCCGCTACGGGTGGCACTGACCCTAGCTACGCGACTGGTTACAAGGTTATTTCATTTCTTTCACCGTCAGCAGGTTAATATCCAGTAAGAGGGCCTTCCATCTACTTCAAAATGATTTGTACAGCTTTTCAAAGAAAGTGCAAGACTAAAATACAACAAAAAAGTTTTCTAAACTGTAAATATTTAATTTCTCGGTTAAGTTTGAACACGTTCAGAATTGTCTTGTCCTAGTAAATCTCAAATTGTCACGTCCTACTGACTCTCAAATTGTAATGTTCTAGTGACGCTCAAATAAAATGCGACGCAAGGGAAATAAGTCAGTATTATATTATATTGAAATAATCTATCAGTATCAGTAATGTCTCCGTTAAATTTTGCCAAATCAAGAATCATTTACGAAATACATTTGTTGGAATTAAAATTGTTTGTCGGAATTTTGTTAGAACGGAAACTTTGTTTTCATGGAAAATTAAATTAATTTTAAAGACATTTATGTATCTTTTAATTAATTTTTTTTTTATTTAAGGAAATGTTCAGGTGAGAAAGGTGAGAAATGGAGGAAATGTAAAAAAAATGTGTTATTAAATTCAGGTTTTTTCTCCCCATTTTCCCATTTAAGCAAACTTTCTTTCAAAATAGAAACAATTTTCCTTCCATCAATTTTCTTTCATTTAAAGTTCATGCACGCGAATTTTAAAACTAATCATTTTAGACCAACTTGATCTGACCGACTGAATTGTATGTAGCACTTACCATCTTAGACCAACTTGCTATAACCGACTTGTATTTATGTACCACCTACCATTTTAGACCAACTTACCATGACCGGCTGAAATGAATGTACCACTAACCATCTTAGACCAGCTATCATTTACCGAAATGTATGTAGCACTTACAATCTTAGACTAACTTGCTAAGACAGCCTGAAATGTATATACCAATTATCATCTTTAGACCAACTATCGCTGACTGAAATGTATGTACCACTTACAATCGTACATGAATTATCACTGACTGAAGTTTATGTAACAATTACAATCTTAGACCAACTGTCGCTGTCTGAAATCTATTTACAATTACAATCTTAGACCAACAATCGCACAGTGAAATCTATGTACCTATTAACATCTTTGACCATCTATCACTCCATGAAATGTATGTACCACTGGCCATCTTAGACTAACTATGATTGAATGAAATATATGCACCAATCACAATCTTAGACCTACTATCGGTAACTGAAAGGTATGTACCACTTACAATCTTAGATGAACTATCTCTGACTGAAAGGTATGTACCAATTACAATCTTAGACCAAGTATCGCTGCCTGAAATGTACTGTCACGCCCCCCCCCCCCCTATTTTGTTCAAGTTGAATTTGAAAAAGCTTGTGATTTAGGGGTTTGAAGAGGCGCTAACACAGGTAGATTTTAGACACACTGTTGGCTAAAAAAAAAAAAAAAAAGATAATCAGTGCTCTTTATCAATGTACTGTATTACATTGTATATAATATGAACAAAGATACATACAATCTTAATATCAAGAAATGAATACAGGTCTAACACTAAAAATATCTAAAACTCACAGTAATATAAACAATGCTATCACAAGTCTAAGTTTCTGGAATGACTATTGCTGCTAGCTTTTGAATAACGCTATCTTGTACTTGGCAAATGCAACGGATAGCTAGTCACGCATCGATGTGCTTATCTTGTCTCTCCGTAACTGTAGAGCAGTGATTCTCAACATTCCAAATGCCGCAAACCTTTAATACAGTTCCTCATGTTGTGGCGACCCCCAGCCACAAAATTATTTTCGATTTTACTTCATAACTGTAGAGCATATAATATGTGTTTTCAGATTTTCTAAAGCGGCGGGAAAGGGGTCGCGACCCACAGGTTTAGAACCGCTGCTGTAAAGGAATACACTCAGTAATAATGAGGAATTATTTTTACGTGGCTTGACATTAAAAGCATGTCAACGTCCGCGGTAGACGCTGGTCGAGCTATTATAGGATAACAGCGCATCACCCTTCCTGGTAGATGGTAAGCTGATACCACTAGGTTAGTGGGGTACACAAAGCAAACGGCTCTACCTTGTAACAGTATGTACCCCTGACCAGCTTAGACTATTTATCGCTGACTGAAATGTAGGTATCATTTACCGTCTTTGACCATCTATCGCTCCCTGAAATGTAAGTACCACTTGCTATCTTAAACCAACTATCATTGACCGAAATGTATGTGCCACATACCATCTTATCCCAAACTGATGTCCATGGGTTTTCAAGGGTCTCGTGCATCACTATAAAACGGAACCAGTATTTGAGATCCACGTTGTCAGTCACGTCAAGTGTGGCTGTAAACTTAACAATGTCGGTGCGTACACGGGCCACCCCATACCTTTTGCAAGCTGGATCCTCAATGTAGGACTGAAAGGCTCTGATAGTTTGTGAAACCACCTCTGACAGACAATGAAATAGGTAAATGTTAAACTATGCCATTTCTGTGTCACGACAGTATAAAGGATGGGTTGATGCCATTTATGTTATATACTAGAATACTTCTGTGGTATCATTATGTCCCTTCTGTCCGATGATAAAATATGTCAGCTGTGGTATAATGCTACAACTGCCAGAGGATAAAATATGTCAGTGGTGGCATTATGCCACTTCTGTCAGAAAAATGAAATATTATAGTGGTGGGCTGTCTTTAAATTTCTTTTCTTTTATTTGTCTTTACATAAACATTACCATTTTCCACCTCCATGATAAAACGAATTTGGATAAAAATATGATTCCCAATAATGTGATTAGACCATTAAAGAGAATCGATCAACGAGAAACTCTTGTTATCTTAACTGTTGTTATGGTTACCTGTTGTTGTGGTTACCTGTTGTTGTGGTTACCCCTTGTTATGGTTATCTTTTGTTGTGGTTACCTGTTGTTGTGGTTACCTGTTGTTGTGGTTACCTGTTGTTGTGGTTAGCTGTTGTTGTGGTTACCTGTTGTTGTGGTTACCTGTTGTTGTTACCTGTTGTTGTGGTTACCTGTTGTTGTGGTTATTTTATTTTGCGCAACTTTTGACATTTGAACGCAACGATTGAACACAGTGACACGGGCATTACCTACGTAATTAGAAAACTGCTATTATTTGTGCTAACCAACTTACTAGACGTGATACAGATGATTGTAAAACACAGGGCTAGCACCACTCTCCCGTTCATTATTTCTCATATCCGACAGTAAAGGAGTCTACAGACTTGTTTAGTTGTTGTATTTCCACTATTAAAGAGATAATAATAAATGGAAGTTAAACATTGTAATACGTTTTTAAAACTAAATTTTAATCGACTGACTGTAACAGTTTTAATCTAATAAGTCGGTCCAGTTACTAATTTTTCTTCCCATCAAGTATATTTTGGTCTCATATTTATCGTCTGTATGGTGTTGTTCGCTTGTATCGTGTCGCTTGTTTGTATCATACTGGTCTCGTGTATCGTGTCTCTCGCTTGTATTATACTGGTCTCGTGTGTCGTGTCTATTGTCTGTAGTTGTCATACTTGTCAAGTAGTTCTGACCTATTTAAGTTAATAACAACAGCATTAACCTATGTAAATCGTTTTAAACTCGTATATTTTCATGAAATTCACCATTGTATTTGACTAATAAAATAAGCTAATGTGTATCTTTCTTTACAATAATTTTCAAGTACCGTTATGTTTGTAATGATTATATATTTAATTCGTCAATAACAGATTACCATATAACATAAAATAACTTTATCAGATTTATAGAGTACACTATGATATGCATATGCTATATTTATCCTGTCTCATTGTCTGGGAACATTGATGGCGTCTAACTTGTTCCTGACTGTCCGCTGTTTCAATGGAACCTCACTCTGGTAAGGAGGGCTGTGGAAAAATGCTGGTGTGCTGAACAACACGAAGTATAGTCACTCTAATAAGGTGGACTGTGGCTCTCTGATGATGTGCCCAGCTCACACAACACAATGGAAACTCACTCTAGTAAGGTAGACTATGGCTCTCTGATGATGTGCCCAGTTCTTACAACGCAAAAGAAACTCGCTGTGGTAAGGTGGACTGAGGCTCTCTGATGATGTGCCCAGTTCTTACAACGCAAAAGAAACTCGCTGTGGTAAGGTGGACTGTGGCTCTCTGATGATAATCCAAGCTCACACAACACAAAGGAAACTCACTCTGGTAAGGTGGACTGTGGCTCTCTGATGATGTGCCCAGTTCTTACAACACAAAAGAATCTTACTCTGGTAAGGTGGACTGTGGCTCTCTGATGATGTGCCCAGCTCACACAACATAATGGAAACTCACTCTGATAAGGTGGACTGTGGCTCTCTGATGATGTGCCCAGCTCACACAACACAAAAGAAACTAACTCTGGTAAGGTGGACTGTGGCTCTCTGATGATGTGCCCAGTTCTTACAACACAAAAGAAACTAACTCTGGTAAGGTGGACTGTGGCCCTCTGATGATGTGCCCAGTTCTTACAACACAAAAGAAACTCACTCTGGTAAGGTGGACTGTGGCTCTCTGATGATGTGCCCAGTTCTTACAACACAAAAGAAACTAACTCTGGTAAGGTGGACTGTGGCTCTCTGATGATGTGCCCAGTTCTTACAACACAAAAGAAACTAACTCTGGTAAGGTGGACTGTGGCCCTCTGATGATGTGCCCAGTTCTTACAACACAAAAGAAACTAACTCTGGTAAGGTGGACTGTGGCCCTCTGATGATGTGCCCAGTTCTTACAACACAAAAGAAACTCACTCTGATAAGGTGGACTGTGGCTCTCTGATGATGTGCCCAGTTCTTACAACACAAAAGAAACTTACTCTGGTAAGGTGGTCTGTGGCTCTCTGATGATGTGCCCAGTTCTTACAACACAAAAGAAACTAACTCTGGTAAGGTGGACTGTGGCTCTCTGATGATGTGCCCAGTTCTTACAACACAAAAGAAACTCACTCTGGTAAGGTGGACTGTGGCTCTCTGATGATGTGCCCAGTTCTTACAACACAAAAGAAACTTACTCTGGTAAGGTGGACTGTGGCTCTCTGATGATGTGCCCAGTTCTTACAACACAAAAGAAACTTACTCTGGTAAGGTGGACTGTGGCTCTCTGATGATGTGCCCAGTTCTTACAACACAAAAGAAACTCACTCTGGTAAGGTGGACTGTGGCTCTCTGATGATGTGCCCAGCTCACACAACACAAAGGAAACTCGCTCTGGTAAGGTGGACTGTGGCTCTCTGATGATGTGCCCAGCTCACACAACACAAAGGAAACTCACTCTGGTAAGGTGGACTGTAGCCCTCTGATGATGTGCCCAGTTCTTACAACACAAAAGAAATTCACTCTGGTAAGGTGGTCTGTGGCTCTCTGATGATGTGCCCAGCTCACACAACACAAAGGAAACTCACTCTGGTAAGGTGGACTGTGGCTCTCTGATGATGTGCCCAGCTCACACAACACAAAAGAAACTCACTCTGGTAAGGTGGTCTGTGGCTCTCTGATGATGTGCCCAGTTCTTACAACACAAAAGAAACTCACTCTGATAAGGTGGACTGTGGCTCTCTGATGATGTGCCCAGCTCACACAACACAAAAGAAACTCACTCTGGTAAGGTGGACTGTGGCTCTCTGATGATGTGCCCAGCTCTTACAACACAAAAGAAACTAACTCTGGTAAGGTGGACTGTGGCCCTCTGATGATGTGCCCAGTTCTTACAACACAAAAGAAACTCACTCTGGTAAGGTGGTCTGTGGCTCTCTGATGATGTGCCCAGTTCTTACAACACAAAAGAAACTTACTCTGGTAAGGTGGACTGTGGCTCTCTGATGATTTGCCCAGCTCACACAACACAATGGAAACCAAAATTTGATATCAACAAATTGGTGAGAGCCGAAGTAGGATTAGAAAGCAAGTTCCACCATTTTGAAATTTGAATTTATTTCTTACTCTGTATGTTGTTAGTGCGTTTTGGTGCATAGTGTTGCATATACTTAAAAATCTAGCTTTATAATTAATTGGTCAGAAATAGTGAATCAATTTTGCTTTGTCGATGGACATATACCTATTAAAAAGTAAGTCATTGATAGAAAATTTCACATTTCAATAAGGCTGATTTCTTTCTTTCTTAAAACATATCGTAATATTTTTTCTCTCATCTTCTATTGTGGATGACCTGGCGAGGCTGATGCCAAAACATGTGAATTGTTCTATTGGTGACATTTTAGGTTCTATGTAAGCTATTCCTGGTGATGGCTGATACAATAACTCTATTAATAATTAAACCACACCCATGGTATTGCCAAAAGTTGGATCAGCCAAAGTTCGTGCATGAGAAAAGATGCCGTAAACATGTTGTCTAAATAACACTGGTAAGAAAGAATTTTTGACTTTCAGGTTAGGGAATAAATTATGTGAAATGAACCCTTTGCGCCCTCTGGCTTAAGAATATATTTACAACGATCGAAAGTTTATCCTATGTATTTTTTAAAATTAGTATGGGCAATTGAAATGTCCAGACATAAGCCTTGAAAGAGCTCTGTGTTCCACAAATCCATTGTAGTTGGTCCGTCACAATCAACTAGGACCATTGAGTCATCCGGTTAGGGGGCAGGGTGGGCTACGGTGAGCTCGTAAGTGACTTGCTAGTCCGATCCGTTCTCGGAATAATCTCTGGCACCGCGGGCAGGGGATAATTTCTGCAGTCGGTGATCTAATATTGTTCATTCGGGCTAGCCTACGTGTCTCAACTGTGTTTTTTTTCCTACAGGCTTCATGAGATTTAGCCCTCTTCTTGACAGCTGCTCTCCACCTGGCCCTGTCCTGGGCTGTCTGCACCCATTGAGTAGTGTTTATGCTGAAGTCCTTTAGTGCAGCTTTCAGTGAGTCTTTTAAATGCTTTTTTCACCTTCTTGGGAGCGCTTGCCTATCTTGAGTTCTCCAAAAAATGTATGTTTTGGGAGCTGGTGGTCTTCCATACGGGGTACGTGTCCCATCCAATGGAGTTGAGACTGCATCAGGATGGTAAAGATACTAGGTAGGTTTTCTCTAGCGATGACCTCTGTGTAAGCTACTTTGTCTTGCCACCTGATGTCGAGGAGTTTCCTCAGACAGGTTGTGTGAAAATGATTCAGTTTCTTGGCGTGACATCCGTAGAGCAATGCGGGAAGGACTGCTGCGCTCCAGACCTTGATTTCGTTTCTTGTCTGATTCCTCTCCTGTCCCAAACAGTGCTGCGGAGCCTGCCAAATATGGCACTAGCTTTCGCGAGTCTGGCATTAATTTCATCATCCATGACGACAGATCTGGAGAGGGTGCAGTCCAAGTAGGTAAATTTATCTACCGCTTTAAGCCGCTGTCCGCTTAATGAATATGTTGGGTTCAACGTAGGGCTTACTGGGAGCTGGCTAATACCTCACGGCAGTCTTCTTTGTGTTGATTTTGAGGCCAAAGTTATTGTAGGCCCCAGAGAAGACATCAAAGCTTTAATGCATGGCGGCTTCTGAGGCAGCGTTGAGGGCACAATCGTCCTCAAATTCAAGCTTGTTGATGGTGCCATGTGCGACCTTGGTTTTAGCTTAAAGCCTCCTAAAGTTGAAGATTGATCCGTTGGTGCGAGACTGGATTGGCAAGCCTGTGGTGCCGTCCTTGAATGCATCAGACAGCATTGCAGAATACATAATACTAAAGAGTGTGGGAGCCAGGACACATCACTGCTTCACACTGTTTGTGACAGGGAATGCTTGAGATGACTGATGAATGACTCATGCCACCAAAGCTCCGAAACGCCTCAACATCAGCAAGCTGAAGATCCAGTAAGCTGATGTGAGACAAACCTTTGTTGACAACCTGGATGAACGCCTCGATACCATCACACTGGACAACCAGGACGCGGAAACAGCGTGGACCACACTTCGTGAGACGGTGTTTGGCACAGCCGCTGAGCGCCTCGGACCCTCTACCAGGAAACACATGGATTGGTTTGATGATGAGAACAATAACCCATACAATGTCGTTTTACCACAAACCCTCTTTCTTATTGGTCAACATTTTTTATTTTTTATTTTTTCCTCAACTATATTTAAAGACTAATTTTTTTAGATTTGACCCAGAGTACATAAAAGTTGACCGCAGTCGTATGTTAATACAGTCGGCAACGGGCTACCACAAAGACATACAATGTTATGTAGACACAAAAAACAAAACACTATTTGGAGGGACATTTTCAAAAAGCAATAATGTTTTCCACATACTTCAGAAGATAAATCATTTTAATATAATAAATAAAAGCAACATTATGACATGTATGTCGAGTCTAAATCTAGACAGAGCCGCAGTTGTTAGGCGTAATTGTTGCGGCATTACACATTGGGGCGCTCATCACATCGGGCGTCGTTTATAGCGCCTCCCTTCCAAGTGGGGCCAAGACGGTCGACTCCTTCAGTAATTGCCTCCGTGCCCCCCCCTCCCCAGTCTTAGTGTTGACTATTTGTCTCCTTTTCTACAATATTGAATACAACATTTTCTTTAAACTTTTATACTTACCTCCATCAGCGGTCCATTATATTCGAGAACCATAATGGAGAAAATGATTACACTATATCATTACTATGATATTAATATCTTTTGAAAGTGGCGCAACAATTTCATTGCATTGTCTCGTCTAGTTTGCCATTTTCCCGGTGGCGGTAAAATAGTAAAACACATTTTTCCCATGTAACGGCATTTTTGTATTTATTTCGGTTTCCCGTGATTTTCTGCAGCACCTGGTACTTCTTCTTTTTGATCTGGTCAGCGGCAGGCCATTGATATATATATATATTTGTTTTTGTAGATTAGGGGGTAAAATGATCTATTTCTGTTTGACAATGAATTGTTACAGTGTACCCTGATGGGTCCATTTTCGCCATTTCTTTGACTAAATCTGGGGTCATCCAGAAGTTATGCCACAACTGAACACAAAAGTCACATAAGAACGGCCTCTTCTTCCATGTTGGCATAAGGTTGCTGGTTTGATATACCCGTTAAATCTGTTCTTTAGTTTGATAATTTTTAAAAATGGCTTTATCCGTTATAAGTCTGTTTTGGGGAGATTGTTGTTCCTTAAAACTACTAACCTTCACATAAACATGCTAAACTCTCCAATAGGCAAAGATTTGTCTTTCCCGTATGCCTATCAGTGGAGACGACCTTCCACCAACCTCCCAATCGCCCTACCCCATCTCAAAAATCGAGAATCGAACATTCCTTAATTCAAATTTAAACTATTCTGTTAATTTGTTTTTTTTCCGCAAATTGTCTCTATGTGTTTCTTTTTCCTTTTCCTTTAGCTGACTGTTCTCAAATGGTTATGCGATTCTCAAATTGGGCGAAAATAAGATGCAACAAAGAAACAAGTACGCATACAGCTATTCACACCAAATTACAAAATATTTTCAGGGAATTATAAATATTGTGTTTTAATTTGTTGACGTTGATCATCCTTGTCTGAGAAGATGTGCGAGTTTTTCCGTTCACGTCATGACATTAATTTGGACGCTTTTAAATAATGGCAGCACGATGAATGGCGAACTACAGCTATACATAGTGATTGGCCCATCCAATGTTGGACAAATCATGGCACAGCCATTGCTAAAATGAGGAAGCTTAAGACGAGGTCTGAAAGAAGAGAAAACACATGTTCGGGATTTTGTAATACAATGAAGTGGGTTTGAGAAAAAAATTGTTTTTAAAATGGTGTTTAAATGGAGGTAAACGTGGGTTTTAAATAGAGGTTAAAATCTTGTTTAAACGGTGGTTGGGGGGGGGGTGTTAAAATTGGGTTAAAAATTGTGCTTAAAAAGGGGGTGTTTAAAAGTGTATTTAACACGGAGGACAAATTAAAGGTTACAATTGTGGTTATATTTGGGGTTAAAATGGGGGTTAAAATGGAGTTTAACATTTGATTTATGTTCCTACCATTTCAATTTAATTATAGGCATTGGGGTTAGCTCCTGACCACTTCGACGAGGCCCCACCACCACCACCTCGCCACCACCCCCACCCCCACCCCCACCAACCCCCCCACCACCATCACCACCGCCACCGCCACCGCCACAAAAAAAAAAAAAAATAACAAAAAATATAAATACACCTGGCAGATAGTAAAACGAGTTTCTTACCCAGGGAAGTTCCCGGTGATCCTCTCGCACTGGACTGTGACCCGAGTTTGCTCTTCATAGCTAAATGAAACAAAATGTTAAAAATAACAGTGGACAGACATTTTACACAGAAATTTTACACAGACATTTTACACAAACATTTTACACAGACATGGCGGCCGTGATTTTTTTATAAGAAAAAGAATGAACACAAAAATTATTTTTAAGGTTCAAATAAAAAAAAAAATGGTATCAAATCAGTAAAGAAGTGATTGTTCTATAGAACATCATTAAAATTTGTTCTACGAACCGTTAATTGAGATATGTTATTATTCGTGAATGTTATCTATTAATTTCACCTGTGAGTTTATTAACAGTGAGTATAACTTGCATAAGATACAAATAATACCGCCTTGTTTATCTATTGGTAGAAGATGTTGAATAGGGTTGGGGGGGGGGGAGGCAGGCAGCCGTTTCAATAAATATTATTTTATTATAAAATAGTGGGTTTTTTCAGTTATATATATATATATTTTTTGTTATAAAGTTTGGAAATAATTTATATGATGACTCTCGGAAACACATGAATGATAGCAATAATGTAATTTAATAGATTTTTTTTTTTTAAATTGAAATATCGTGTTGAGCACTGGTGTGAATTGAAAGACTAGCATGTTTATTTCTATGTCGTCAATATAATAAGGCATGCCGTTTGAAAAGTAAGAGAAAATCTTTAGTCAATATTGAGTGGCTGACAGAATTGTGTGGTTGTCAGTAATGAGAGGTTGTTAGACACATATTTCAGCTCCCTAGTGAAACTTAGTACTTAAGCCGAAGGTCATTTATTTTAGTTTTATTTTTCCACAAAAGCCTAATTTACCTGACAAACTAAACATAATTTACCGAAGAACCTTTCTATACTTCGTAGAAACCATATCGGATTTGTCGTGTTTACTGTCAGACCCAATCGAGAGACTGTAATAGCATCCACATCCCATACCAGTTTGAAGGTAAGGTCTATTCGGAAATGACTTATGGAAATAACTTAGCAGTACACCTGACGCTGACCACCCTTAGCCGTACACTTTTAGCCGCGCGCCTTTAACCGCGATACTTTAGCCACACACCTTTAGCCGCGCACCTTTAGGCGCACATCCGTTTTAAACGGTTAAGTTAAACGATCCATTTTCACGTGTCGTACCTTGTAACAGGTTGGCAGACGACGTGCAGAACATCAAGCACGTGCCTTGGACCTCACCGAAGCTCATGTACGCTTGCCTGTACAGATCACTCGTGGTGACCTTGATGGTGATGGACAGGCACTGATTGTCGGCGTCCTCCTCCTCCTGGCGCAACAGCGTGCCGCCGTAACCGAAGGTCGTGATGCGCCTGTCCGCTCGCGTCACGCAGTACTTGAGCACGGCGTTTGATCCGACGCTGACGAGGAAGCTCTTGCCGGGCATGATGTCGCTGTCCACCATCAGAGTTTCCTTGGCAGCTTCTGACAGACATGAAATAATTGGGTCACCGGAAAGTTTGTAAGAAACCCATTGGTGCAATACAATTTTTGTATGAAAGAATGTTGTCCGAACGTAAGTTTATTCGAAATGAAATTTGCTTGACAGTTATTTGTTCCAATGGAATATTTTTTTTTTAAAATCTATACTTTCAACAAAAATTTTAAATAATAATAATAATAAAATTCTGCAATTATTTCTTGGTCAAATGAGTAAAATAAAAATACAATCTATCTTTATAACGTATCAATTTAAGGCATATTTTTCATCCGTTGTTCTATCGTTGACAAATATATTATTTTTAAAAAATATTGATAGCTAATCGGGTCGATAGTAAGTATAAAGAGTACAAAAAAAATTAAAAACGAAAAATTGTCCATCGCAGAAAGTTCCATAAAAATAACATTCATTTGTATCAGTTGTTTACTATTAATTTTTAGTTTCGATAATAACAGGGGTCAGTCAGATGGTAAAAAATATCCTCTTTTATTTATATCTTAAAATGTCATTTCTACAGCAAAGTCTAGAATTTAAAAAATGTCTTTTATACAGAAATTTCTAGAATTTAATTCTAAATATTTCATTTCTACAGCAAAAAATCTAGAAATTAAAATTTAAAAATGTCATTTCGAAAGCAAAATTGAGAAGTTATTTTATTTTTTTTAAAAACATCTTTTTCCATAACAAACTCTAGAATTTAAATTTTAAAATCCCAATATGGAATATTTTTTCAACTACATTATGTTTACGAACATAGGTAATTTATTTTCTGTCCTCGTGGACATCAGTTGAGGACCTCTAAGGTAATAGGTAATAAATGGAAGTGGCTCAAAATAGATGGGCTCTTTAGCAATGGGAGTGATGAATGAAAGGGTAACAAGAGTAGTCCACTAGCAATGGGAGTGATGAATGAAAGGGTAACAAGAGTAGCCCACTAGCAATGGGAGTGATGAATGAAAGGGTAACAAGAGTAGTCCACTAGCAATGGGAGTGATGAATGAAAGGGTAACAAGAATAGTCCACTAGCAATGGGAGTGATGAATGAAAGGGTAACAAGAGTAGTCCACTTACAATGGGAGTGATGAATGAAAGGGTAACAAGAGTAGTCCACTAGCAATGAGAGTGATGAATGAAAGGGTAACAAGAGTAGTCCACTAGCAATGGGAGTGATGAATGAAAGGGTAACAAGAGTAGTCCACTAGCAATGAGAGTGATGAATGAAAGGGTAACAAGAGTAGTCCACTTACAATGGGAGTGATGAATGAAAGGGTAACAAGAGTAGTCCACTAGCAATGGGAGTGATGAATAAAAGGGTAACAAGAGTAGTCCACTAGCAATGGGAGTGATGAATGAAAGGGTAACAAAAGTAGCCCACTAGCAATGGGAGTGATGAATGAAAGGGTAACAAGAGTAGTCCACTAGCAATGGGAGTGATGAATGAAAGGGTAACAAGAGTAGTCCACTCATCACCCCTTGAAACGAACGAAAGTAAATGTAAAATCGTAACTTTAGTAATAAAACATCTTCTTTTTACTGAACTCCAAATATTTCCGTTGTACACGGCCAGCTACTTGACTTGCTTAGTAACATATAGTACACGCGATAGGTCACAGTAATGAATGGATCACACCCTAAGTTTGAAGTTGACAAAGTGGGTACTTGTGGTTGACCTACAGATAGGTCACTCCCTAAGTTTGGAGTTGACAAAGGGGATATTTGTGGCTGACCTACAGATAGGTCACACCCTAAGTTTGGAGTTGACAAAGGGGATATTTGTGGCTGACCTACAGATAGGTCCTACCTCGTATTAGAGGACTTTAAAAAAAATGTTTCAATAAAAACTTGAAAACCGAAAGGCAGTCGTCAAAAATAACGTGACCTTTAACATTTTTTTTTTTTTTAAATAGATTTTCCTCTGCTCTAGTGTAAGTAAGCAAAACAAGGGAAACAACAACTCTCCAATTTCATATCAATGACAACTCAACACCGCCACAGTAAGTGACATTTATCTCGTTTGGATAGGTCGTACCCCTAATTTTTAACCGATTTTTTTTTGTTTTAAAAGAATGTGACGTATACAAGAGTATATACGGTAATTACCAAGTCATTTATTCTGGTCATGGTTTCATGGATATTTTGGGTTTAAAAGAGTTTGACCAATACTCGATTATATTCGGTACTCTGATATATCGGATAAGTACGTTTGACTTCACGTCTTATGCCAACCATTTCGACCTACTTTAAACCTTCGATGTCTTATCACAATGACTGACTTTATGAGTGCCACATAACAGACCAACTGTTTGACCTATGTTTGACTTCCCGTTTCATGCCAAATATTTCGACTATACTTAAAACCCTGGGATGTCTGGTCAGAATACCTATTTTTAAGTAACCAATATTCCCGTCTCACCACAGACCAGCCGTTTGACCTACCGATGACTATGGGATATCTGATCACGATGTTCGCCCTGACGTATTTCAGATGCCGGTTGTACCACAGGCCGGTTAATTTCGTCATGTTGAATTTTGCCGTGGTCCAGGTGGCTATGTCGACATTCAGCCAGTGCTTGTTCCGGGGGTCTCTGGAGCATGTCTGAGACTCAACCGGCGTCTTCCTCTTCTCCAGAACAAAGTCGTTGCAAGCGCCCAATAGTATGTTGGCAACCTGAAAAAGGGCGTTTGCGAATTATACACCCACTGACCGGGGCCACAGGGGCGGCTGCCTCCCAGGGAGGCATTTTTGGGGGGACTTTATACAGAGGGGTGGCATTTTCGTGTAAGTTTAGGAAGGAGGGGACGCTAAAAGCCTCGTCCGGCCCGTGTGGCACTAACCCAGGCTACGCCACTGGATACAAAGTTATTTCCTTTCATGGATCATCAGCATGTTAATATCCAGTAAGAGGTTCCTTCTCCTTCATATGATGTTGACAGATTTACAAAGAAAGTGCATGACTAAAAGACAACAAAGCATTTTTTTTTTTTTTTAAATTTATAAATATTTATTTATCGGTTAGATTTGAAAAGTTAAAAATTTTAATGACCTAGTGACTCTCCAATTGTAATGTTCCAGTGACTCAATTAAAATGCGATGCAAAGGACGTAAGACATGTTACGTTGTTTTAAAATATTCATTCAGCAAAGTCTCAGTTAAATTTTTCCAAATCCAGAATTATTTATGAACTAGATTTGTTTGAAGTAAAATTGTTCGAAGAAAATCTGTTAGAACGTAAACTTGTTTTCCAGCCAAAGATTGGCCAAAATTACATTACTTCTAAAGATATTTATTTATTTAACTATTTATTTAAAGAAATGTTGAGGTGGAAAATGGGGGAAATGTCAACTATTTAATTCATGTTTATCATTTTTCGCACCAATTTTTCTATTTTAACGAACTTCCTTTCAAAGTCAAAACAATTTTCCTTCAAGCAACATTCTGTTGTTAAAGTTCATTTGCGAAAATTTTACCACCTACCATTGTGGACAATCTTGCTATGACTGAATAAAATATATGTACCTCTTACCTTCTTAGGCCACCTTTCTATGACAGTAGAAAGTATGTAGGAATGGAACCGCCTCCTTCAGGCGCACTAGACAATATTTCTTAGCGCCTAATTTTTTTAAAAGCGTCTAAGGCGCAAAGCCAAATAATGATTAATTCAGGCGCAAAGGATCATAAGAATTAGTGAAGGCACGCCTGAATGCGTATGGAAGTGGAAATTAAGGGTGATAATAAATTAATTATCTTTTTATTATTTTAATTAATATTCTTACTTTGTTGTTAGATGATGATTCAAATTAATTTCGTAATAAATCGTGTTGCATGACATGTTGTTCTTTTTAAAAATTATTTAATAAAGTCTCTTGAGGGGTTTAATTATGAATTGTAAATTAGTTGATTTTTATTAGCGAATGGTTCTCTAGTTCTGCTTCTTATTGTGTGTGTAGTATCCTAGCTATTGTACATCTTAGTTCGTCGTCTTTTGGCGTTTCGTGTGTGTCACAACGAGGCTCTTAAGAGTGACACATAACACAAATTTTGCTCTACTGTTGATTATCGAGGGAAGTTGGAACTAACATAATAACAATAACCTGCTCTTTAGTGTAAGGCTAAAAGTTTGTATACTACACCATAATATATACAAGGCAACAGGTGTCATACATTTTAATAATTTTTTTTTTACATTATTTGTATAACAGTTCTGAGGCAAGCACAGTTTTTTTCTCAAGAATTTAGTATTTAAGAGTTATTATAAACCAGTGACGTGACAACATTCATAAAGTATGTCTTGCTAGTGGGTTGTCTTGTTTCAGTGGTTCTCTTTTCATACAATTTATCTCTATAATTTGAGGGCCCACGCTCAATATATTCAACATTCTGGTTTTCTTAATTAAATACAACATATATTTACATACAGAACAGAGAGGTTTCGTAAAGTTTAAATAAAGTTTTTATTTCCACTATATAATTCTTCCAAGACAAAAGCGATTTGTCTGAGGAAGACTCCGAGTCGGATGGACGAGGATGATGACTCCGAGTCACACAGAGAGGGGGGCGGAGGGGTAGGTTTTTTCTGAGGTGAGGACGACTCCGGGGCAGGAGAAGGAAAAGATGTTGGGTTCATCTACCAGAAATGGTCGTCCCCAACTCGCGAGGAGATTCTAGAGTGTTATGGGGAATGGCAACCGATATACGTGATGATGAAAGGTATCCGAGTATTGGGTTTCCTGACGTGGATCAAGCGTCGGTAGGCGAGAGGAGGCAGCGCTGATTAGTAGTCATAATCGACTTGATGAGCCAAACAAATGATCGGATCATTAAATTATTTACCACCGCGACATCATACGTTTGTACATAGTCCAAAATATGTTCGGGAAAAAATAAAGAACAAAGAACAGGCAACCTATATTCACATGAAATAGTGCTGTTCAAAAACAACCTGAGACGGGGTCAAAGATCGCACATTTGGCAAAACAAATGTACCCCGGTCGTGTTTCATATGAACAAGAAAGTCTATATGATTCTTCATAAAGTTCTGAAAGAATTTCCTTAGTTTTGTTTATGCCCATTGTTGGTACCGTTAGGGACGAAAAGCCTTGGTGATACCAAAAGGTGATCAGGTTTCGCAGTAGAGTGTCAACATGTCCTTCCATTTATATCTAATGAACTCTTGTGAAATTCTTACCGGTCAACACAAAGTCAGTACTAGTGATCATAAAACAAAGATCTATATTTTTTTTAGTTTCATAGGACTTGTGTTTCTTAATCATGCATTATTTACATTTTCAATATCACATAATTTCATTTATATATTACCTAAACATTATTGAACTAAAAGACATTAATGAGTGAAATTATTCCGACGTCCCCAAGAAGCATTTCACCCACAATAAAGTCGACCAACAACATTTTCCTACATAAATTATAACGAATTGGCACCGTAATCTTTAAGCTTGGCATACGGTGAGTCTAAGGTAATGCTGTTCTTTGTCATGTATAGCCATGAAATATTGTTTCTGATATATTTTTAAGTAGACCTTCTCCACGGTGGGAACACACATATTTAGATTGTAAGACATGTCAACTATGGCTCATTGCCTCCACCTTATCATACTGCTTCGTAAGTATACATTTAAGATCAGTTTCTAAGACTTCAACAAAGTGTTGAAACGCTCGACCTGAGCCCGAGTTTAACAGTTTCCTCAAGAATAGTTCACATTGGTTTCTTATCTTATGACCCAAAATCTCCACCTCATAGTTGGCGTTAAAATCTTCCATAGCAGTGAGTATGTAATGCGGAACTAGGTTACTACAAGAATTGTCCAATTTTTAAGTAGGGCTTCTTCATCTTCCTCTCTCATACTTGCAGATCTTCCCTCACTTGTAGTTTCATCTGCAGATGAGGAAATAACCACGCGACTGTCTTCAGCACCCAAATTTCTCCACCCCCATCCCTCACGCTTCCCAGAAACTAATTACGTAGGTCTCAAGTCAAAACTGATAGGCTCCTGTTCCAAAGGGACCCTACGAGAGGAAAGAACACTAGTGAATGGCTGTGTGTGTGTGTGGGATGGTAGGAAATGTTGTTGGTCGACTTCATTGGGGCTGAATTTTTTCTCGGAGACGTCGGAATAATCATGTAAACTTTCTTGTTCATATGAAACAAGTTATGATGACACCAAACCCCAGTTTGTGAATTAATCACAATAAATTTTTAACAAATACAATAAGAAGAATACTTTAAAATTAACTCATTGAAATCAATTGAAAACTACACAATTATCCGTATTTTAAAACATTTAATTAAACAATCTATTTTAAAATATTTAATTTTAAAAAGCTATTTTAATATATGTTGAGAACGAGTCGATAGAAATACACACACAATAATTTTATTTTAGAACTTTAGAATCGTTCGCCAGTACAATTAATTAAATTGAAATTCATATTTAACCTTTCAAGAGACTTAAGGAATTAATTTAAATCATCATCTAACAACAAAGTAAGAATATTAATTAAAATAAAAAACGATAATTAATTTATTATCACCCTTAATTTCCACTTCCATACGCATTCAGGGGCGCCTTCACTAATGATATGTTCTTATGTTCCTTTGCGCCTCAATTAATCATTATTTGGCTTTGCGCCTTAGACGCTTTCAAAAGTTTAGGCGCCAAGAAATATAGTGCGCGTAAAGCAGGCGGTTTCATTCACGCATACTATACTACTATTACTGCCTGAAATGTATGTTCCATTACCATCTTAGACCAACTTACTATGACTGACTGAAATGTATGTACAACTTACCATCTGAGACCAACTTGCTATGACTAACTGAAATGTATGTATAGCTTACCATCTTAGACCAACTTGCTGTGACTGACTGAAATGTATTTACAACTTACCATCTTTGATCAAATTGTTATGATTGGCTGAAATTTATTTATACGTACCATCTAAGAACAACTTGGTATGGTTGCTTAAAATCAATGTATTACTTACCACTTTAGAACAGCTATCGCTGCCTGAAATGTATGTACCACTTACAATCTTAGACCCACTTAATAGCCATGGGTTGTCATCGGTCAGGTGCATCACCATAAAACGGTGCCAATAATTGAGGTCCACGTTGTCAGTGACATCAAGTCTGGCGGTGAACTTGACAATGTCAACACCCTCACGGGCCACTCCATACTTCCTGCAAGCGGGATCCTCAATGTAGGACTGAAAGGCTTTGATGGTTTGTGACGCCACTTCTGACAGATAGTGAGAGAGCTTAGAGGTTAGATTAGGCAATTTCTGTGAGATGGCAGAATCACGAAATTAATTATGCCATTGCTGTGATATGTTGGGATGGGATTATGCCATTTCAGTGACATGATAAAATATGCTGTGATGACATTTTGCCACTTCTGTCAGACGATAATATGTGCTGGAGGTTGGCTTTCTTCAATGTTCTTTTTTTTTAAATTAATTTTTACATAAACACCGATTGTGGTTTATTTATTGTTGTTTTCCCCTGATTGTTTAAAAAAATGTTTGGATAAAAATATACTTCCTAGAATGGAATTACACGATTGAAAAGAATCTATAACCGAGATATTGTTTTATGGCTACCTGCTGTTATGGCTACCTGCTGTTATGGCTACCTGCTGTTATAGCTACCTGGTGTTATGGCTACCGTTTGTGGGTTTTGGTATCGAGATGGCGGTAAGTTTGTTCATTTATAAAATTCTACATTGCCTTGATTACTTCAGCTAAGTGTCTTTCAGAGATGACTGCTGATGACTAAATGACTTACAGCAATGACTTCGGATGACAAAATGTCTTACATTGATGAGTGCCGAAGACTTAGGAAATTGACGTATTTTTTTTTTTTTTTTTTTGCTAAACACATCCGACTCAATGTATTCTTAATGTATTTTTCTAAATATAAATTAGTGGACATCATGCCCCCCCCCTATCCTTCTAACCAAATCAATGACTTCGGATGACAAAATGTCTTACATTGATGAGTGCCGAAGACTTAGGAAATTGACGTATTTTTTTTTTTTTTTTTGCTAAACACATCCGACTCAATGTATTCTTAATGTATTTTTCTAAATATAAATTAGTGGACATCATGCCCCACCCCTATCCTTCTAACCAAAACACCTTTGATTGCCGTCTTGTTATTGATTAAATATGGGACTATTAGTATGTTAACTATTTATATCAATTACCATTAAGTATCCCGGCAAACAATGGCAGTGGCACTGGCTGAACCTCCCATCTACTACAGCCACGCGAACCAACAGGCTTTCAAGTGACGCACTTTAGCAAATTCCCGTTCAGTGCCAACTTCTGGGAATTTTATTTTGCGCGCTCTTTGACACACCCATCGAACACAGCCTTACATACATAACTCGAGGACAATTATGTGTGTGAATCAACTTACTAGACTGGACACAGAGGACTATAAAACACAGAGCTAGCTCCACGGTCCCGTTCATTATTTCTCAAATCCACCAGTATAGGACTTTACACATTTGTTGAGTTGATTTTGTTGTTTTTTGCACTATGAAAGAAATAATAATAACTCGAAATTAAATGTTGTAATGCGTTTTTAAAATTGAATTTGAAATGACTACGCAATTTTGAATAAAAATAAGTTGGTCCAGTTTTTAATTTTCCTCCTATAAAATATTTTGTTCTCATATTTATCGTCTGTATCATGTTTGTCTCGCGTGACGGGTCTCTAGTCTGTATCATATGGTTCTAGTACTTCTGGTCTATTAAAGTTAATGATAACCGTGTTGACCACTGTACCTCGTTTTAAAATAGTATAGTTTCATGAATTATTCTATAGTATTTGAATAATAAATAATCTAAAATGTTTCTTTCTTTACAATGATTTTCAAGTATCGTGATATTTATAGAGATCATACATTAAATTCGCCAAGAACAGAACCCCACATAACATAAATTAGCTTAATCAGATTAATAGAATATTCTAAGGCATGCTTGTGATATATGTATCCTGTCTCACTGCATGGGAACACTGATAGCAACTAACTTATTTCAGACTGTCAACTATTCCAATGGAAAAATACTCGGGTAAGGTGTGCTGTAGGTCTCTGCTAGTGTGCTGGAGGTCTCTTCTAATGTGATGTAGGTCTCTGCTAGTGTGCTGGAGGTCTCTTCTAATGTGCTGTAGGTCTCTGCTAGTGTGCTGGACAAAAGAAAGAAAACTCACTCGGGTAAGGTGGACTGTGGCTCTCTGATGATGTGCCCAGCTCACAAAACACAATGGAAACCAAAGGTTGTAATCAACAGATTGATGAGGGTCAAAGTAGAATCATAAAACAATATCCGCCATTTTGAAATTTGTATTTATATTTCACAAGTATATTGTTGGTGCATTTTGGTGCATAATGTTGTAAATACTTAAAAACTAGCTTTCTAATTAGATGGTCAGAAATGTGAATCAATCTTGCCTTAATGATAATGCCTTATACCTACTTACAAATAAGTCTTGGAAATAAAATTCCACATTTTGTGGGAAGAAAAAACGCTCCAAGGACTAACTGAAGGCTTCACAGAAGTCAAGACTTTTAAATGAAGAACTGCGTTCAAGTTCTCTGAATGAAATATTATTTTATGAAGTGTATAGCTTAAAAGCTTAAAACTTAACAAACAACAGAAATGGCATAATCCCATCCTTATCATACTAGAATAAATGACCCGATGTTATCGAGATAGTAATGGTAGATCCTATGCGATAATTTCTAACTGCTATTGCAAAAACTCATCACAATTCATAACTTTAAAAATGTAATAATATTTACATTTCTAACATCATTACGTTTTGAGAAGAATTTAGCTGCTATATATTATAGGCCTACCCTACTCCTTTTCAGGCTCCTAAAATACTTTTCCCCCCTCTAAACATGACATTAAATTACACAGTCTAAATTATTATTTATTATATCACATTTGTCACTAAAGAAGTTAATTGAGGGAGAATTACTACGTTAGAGAAATACTTTAGATTTACCCCTTTTCGTGCCCTTGAATTACAACTTTTTTTCTCTAAAAATTGTTTTAAAAATTGCATTAAATTTACACCAAAAACTCTATATATGACATAAAATTATTTTATGTTATAGGAATTCGATATATATTGATATCTTAAGTAAAAATTTTAACATAATTGTTGCCCTTTTTTTAAAAAAAAATTATATTTTATCCGAAAATCGTAAAACAAAGAATTCTTTTATCTAAAGAAGAATCCCGCAACGTTTTTTCATGTCTATAACAGATTTGAGTCTTGTTGTTTTTTTTAATTTAAATGTTTAATCTCATAAAATACAAATCTCATGACTTTGTGCAACGTATTTTAGTTTTTTGAAAGTAAATATAAACCCATCCCTATTTTTTAAAATTATTTTTTCAAGTGTTTACGATGATTGGGTTTTGATATTCATGGTTATACTTATATCAATGTACCCAAGATTTGTTAACGCCATCGATCTTCTTAATTGGTAAACATAAGTATATTTGTAAAAAGAGAGAGAGTAACATCTCTTCTTTCACATATGCAATAACAAATGCATATTTTTATAATTAAAAAAACGACTTTTGTTTTTGTATTTTAGTCTTGCACTTTCTTTGAAGAGGTGTACAAATCATTTTAAAGGAGAAGGAAGTCCCTCTGCTGATGATCCAAGAAATGATATAACCTTGTATCCAGTGGCGTAGTTAGGGTTAGTGCCACCATGGGCGGACCAAGATTTTAGCCGCCACCAATTTCACGAAAACGGCACCCTTCTATATAATGACATAAAAGTTCCACCCAGGGAGCCCCCCCCCTCTCCTCCTTTCACCCCGGCCAATGTATCGTTCACTAACCCCTTTTCGTCAGGTTGCCAACATACAATTGGGCACATGCAACGACTTTGTCCCGGAGAAGAGGATGACGCAGGTTGAGTATCAGACACTTTCCAGAGATTCACGGAACAAGAATTGGCTGAATGTCGACATAGTCACCTGGACCAGGGCTACGTTAAACTTGACGAAACTCAGCGGCCTATGGTACAACAAGGACCTAGGATAAGTCAAGACAAACATTGTAATCGGAGATCCCAGAGTCATTGGGTAGGTCAAACGGTATGATTCCCTCATACACTGCTTTTGGATTCTTTCATACACTGCTGTTTGATTACCTCATACACTGCTTTTGGATTCTTTCATACACTGCTGTTTGATTACCTCATACACTGCTTTTGGATTCTTTCATACACTGCTGTTTGATTACCTCATACACTGCTTTTGGATTCTTTCATACACTGCTGTTTGATTACCTCATACAGTGCTTTTCGATTTTTTCCAATACTGCTGTTTGCCAGCTTGAACGGTCCTTGGCTATGATCTCCCATTGTTGATTTCAATGTTGGCTTCCTTTATGTTCCTTTTGCAAACGTCCTCAAAACGCAGCAGTGGCCGTCCAATAAGTATTGTCACTTCTGCCAACGATCCATACAGCATACATTTGGAATTAGGGCCTTCCTCAATTCTCCTTACATCTGCCTAACACGCAAACGTGCCCCTTGCTAAGATCGTAGAACATGGCACGTTCCAAAACCTTTGTGTTACGCACTTTGTCCTGCAAATGAATTCACAAAATGTGAGGCATGCATCTTTAGAGGAAGCTGTTGAGTTTCTGCTCATCACTGGCGTGTGTTGTCCTGTAGGAGCGTGCCGAGCACAGATGCCTGACAGACGCTTAGTTAGGTACTCACATTTAGTTTAGGATTATTCCACCCCCGATAATTTAAATAAGCCTTAGTGGAATATAATGGATCTATAAGGTGCACCATATGGCACCACCAATGAAAGAAAAAAGTAAACATAACAATCATAATTTGAATGAAATTGATAGGTAATAAAAGCTGCTGTGTATATTTTTTTGTTTGTTTTAAATGAAAGGTAAATAAAGATAATTGTCTCATCCACTCCGAAAAATTTTACCAGTGGTTAGATTAGGCCCACCAAAAGTTCAAGGTAATCAACGCCGAAAATATGTAGTTTTTTTTAAAATCATAAATGAAATTTATAGTAAAGGAACAGTTATCGGCAAGTCTTAACCCCAAAATTTCTACACATAGTAAGGCTATCTCTAGCGTTGGTCTGAAGTTTAGAAGTGGGAAATTTAATAAGTTTTTAAAAAAAATTTTAAAGAAGAAATTTTTAAGTTAACCGTGTTATTTTCTTTGTTTTGAAAATAAAAGTTGTGATGTTGATGTGGTACACTATGATAAGTTGTGATATTGATGTGGTGCACTATGATAAGTTGTGATGTTGATGTGGTGCACTATGATAAGTTGTGATATTGATGTGGTGCACTATGATAAGTTGTGATGTTGATGTGGTGCACTATGATAAGTTGTGATGTTGATGCGGTGCACTATGATAAGTTGTGATATTGATATGGTGCACTATGATTAGTTGTTGTGTTGAATCGGTGCACTATGATAAGTTGTGATATTGATACGGTGCACTAAGATAAGTTGTGATATTGATATGGTGCACTATGATAAGTAGTGATATTGATGCGGTGCACTATGATAAGTTGTGATGTTGATGCTGTGCACTATGATATTTGTGATATTGATGTGGTGCACTATGATAAGTTGTGATATTGATGCGGTGCACTATGATAAGTTGTGATATTGATGCGGTGCACTATGATAAGTTGTGATGTTGATGCGATGCACTATGATAAGTTGGGATATTGATGTGGTGCACTATGATAAGTTTTTGTGTTGAAACGCTGCACTATGATAAGTTGTGATGTTGATGCGGTTCACTATGATAAGTTGTTATGTTGATGCGGTGCACTATGATAAGTTGTTATGTTGATGCGGTGCGCTATGATTAGTTGTTATGTTGATGCGGTGCGCTATGATTAGTTGTTATGTTGATGCGGTGCACTATGATTAGTTGTGATGTTGATGCGGTGCGCTATGATTAGTTGTTATGTTGATGCGGTGCACTATGATAAATTGTGATGTTGATGCGGTGCACTATGATGAGTTGTGATGGTGATGCGGTGCACTATGATAAGTTGTGATGTTGATGCGATGCACTATGATAAGTTGGGATATTGATGTGGTGCACTATGATAAGTTTTTGTGTTGAAACGCTGCACTATGATAAGTTGTGATGTTGATGCGGTGCACTATGATAAGTTTTTATGTTGATGCGGTGCACTTTGATTAGTTGTTATGTTGATGCGGTGCGCTATGATTATTTGTTATGTTGATGCGGTGCGCTATGATTAGTTGTTATGTTGATGCGGTGCACTATAATTAGTTGTTATGTTGATGCGATGCACTATGATAAGTTGTGATGTTGATGCGGTGCACTATGATAAGTTGTTATGTTGATTCGGTGCACTATGATAAGTTTTGATGTAGATGCGATGCAAAAAAAACGCAAGGGGAGTTCTGTTTGGCTGCTTAACATAGGCACAGAAAATTATCAGGCAAGACCTATCACCAAGATAGACACTGATCACACCATGTTGTCTGCAAAGGCAAAGGGGAAAAGGAAGCAGTTTTAATCAATATGAGTTAAGATGGTGATTAAAATCCCTCCCTGCTCAGGGAGGCTGGCTTTTGAATTTCTCAAGGTAACAAGATTAATACGGCAAAGGAAAAATTGAAAGACGTTACTGAAAAGGAAATTGGCTTCCCTGGGGACAGAAATCAGGTCCAAAACGTAGGCTGGACAGAGCTTTGACCGCTAACGTACATAGCAAGCTGTTTAAGAACTGTAACAATAACAAAAATTACAGGGCTCTTTTTAAATTTTTTGAACAATTTCTGGATCAGATTATTTGATTTACTGAACATGTAAAGTATTATGAGTAATGACCAAAATTTACAATTGCTTGTTATCAACATCTTTGTTGAATAGTCAACTTATTATAAAAATTATTTGAGTGCATATTTCTTATTGCTTTAACAAAAATTAAAATATCTAACTACATACCATGCTAAATTGCCCAATTTCCATGAGACAGGGTGGATGTTCGCTTCCGCCAATCTGGTGATGAGGTGGGTGTTGGAGACGCAACCAGATCACATAAAAATACTTCATTTACATCAGTGGTAACCCTTCCTAATGACGCGACCCTTTAATACAGTTGTTCATGTTTTCGATGGTCATAGGCGAAACCCTGTGTAAGGGTCATTCGACCCTAAAGGAGTTCGACCCACAGTTTGAGAACCGCTGACTTACATGAACTAAAGATACCAAAGGGTGGGTGGGGGGGGGCGCCACCAGATCACATTAAAAATCTCACTTACATGAACTAAAGACAAATGTCTCCAGATTATTGTTAAAAAGGAAGTGAGTCTAAATCTAAAATGTCATTATAGCTAATAAAAATTATTATCCTTTAAACTATAAACACAGAGAAAATTAGGAATTTAACATTTTCGTTTTATTCTTTCCTGAGTCGAACAGCGTCAAAATGTTCACGTAACATCTTGGAAATTGTACGTTGGTATAATGCCCTCCAAAATACTCTGCCTCTGTCTGGTTCTGCTAGCATTTTGCATCAAGCATGGTAAGTCTTCGACTGGATTTAAAGGGTCAGGTCAGGTCATGGGTCAATGATTACTTCACCACAGTGTACGTTTCATGAGCTGTTGTCCTCACTTCTGCCTACTCCATTTTGGCGAAACACTGACTGATGAATGACGCAGTGATTATATATCAGTCTCGCAACAACTGACAGGCTTCTGTTAATGGGTGTGTGTTGGGGGGGGGGGAGAAATCCCATTTTCCCGATAAAATCCCAAACCCTCATGGGAACCCGTTTCGCAATGGGATCTTGTCCCCATTATGGTACTGTTCTTAATGGATACCTTAAGTGATAACTTTTCCCAATGGGATCTTGTCCCCATTATGGTACTGTTCTTAATGGATACCTTAAGTGATAACTTTTCCCGATGGGATCTTGTCCCCATTACGGTACTGTTCTTAATGGATACCTTAAGTGATAACTTTTCCCGATGGGATCTTGTCCCCCAATATGGTACTGTTCTTAATGGATACCTTAAGTGATAACTTTTCCCGATGGGATGTTGTCCCCATTATGGTACTGTTCTTAATGGATACCTAAAGTGATAACTTTTCCCGATGGGATCTTGTCCCCATTGTGGTACTGTTCTTAATGGATACCTTAAGTGATAACTTTTCCCGATGGGATCTTGTCCCCATTATGGTACTGTTCTTAATGGATACCTTAAGTGATAACTTTTCCCGATGGGATCTTGTCCCCATTATGGTACTGTTCTTATGGATACCTTAAGTGATAACTTTTCCCGATGGGATCTTGTCACCATTGTGGTTCTGTTCTTAATGGATACCTTAATTGATAACTTTTCCCGATGGGATCTTGTCCCCATTATGGTTCTGTTCTTAATGGATACCTTAATTGATAACTTTTCCCGATGGGATCTTGTCCCCATTATGGTTCTGCTCTTAATGGACACCTTAATTGATAACTTTTCCCGAAGGGATCTTGTACCCGTTATGGTACTGTTCTTAATGGATACCTTAATTAATAACTTTTCCCGATGGGATTCCGTTCCTGTTGTGATCCCGTTACCAGATGGGGCCACCCCATTGACGCCCATCCCATAAGTGTATACCTTTTTAGCTATGCCTGAGATAGGCGGCCCTATTCAAAAACACTCAGAGTTAAAATTTAAAAGTTGTCTAATTAAAAAATTTACAAATGTCATAGATTTTTTTGTTGTTTTTTTTTAATTATCGAACTTTCTAGAAATATCTAGACGATCCCTGAGTGGATTAAATATTATTTATTTTAAATTACTATGATGTGTATGACTATCAAGCTGGGCCTAGATCCATGAAATCACATAGTACCTATAGCGTTGTCTATGCCTATTTGCATATACTTAGCCATATTAGGGGAAAAAATGACATAGGGGCGCCGACCCCAGATGAGTGGATAAGTTCAATAACTTTCGTTTTTTGAATATGGATAATGGAGTGTATGAATTACTAAGTTTGTTCGCAATACATTCATTGATGCTGGAGGGATTTTTTTCGAAATTTTATTTATGTAGTTCATATTAGAAAAAGAAGCAATTAGGTCCTCCGGAATATTATAAGAATTTCAAAACAAGAAATGATGGATGCGTAAGCCAAGTTTGGTCAAGATCCACCAAACCTCTAAAAATGTAGAATATGTGGAACAAACAAACAAACAAAATTTCAATTTTATTTATGAAATATATGATATGATATATCGATATCTGATTCTACATCTCACAGAAATGTTATCCCAGGCCATCATAGACTTCAAATGCACAGTAGAGTTTCCAATTTGCAAAATGCCCGGAGTGGCCAGGGAAGAGCAGGACATAGTTTCCTTTTCAATCGTCCTCGACATGGAAGAAGGGAAGTTGGACCGCTGGATGTGGCAATTTGTAGCAGTAGTTTTTGACGATGGCCATGTTCTGAGAAGCTACAAGCAAAAAAAATGGGTAAGCTTCTTGCAGACAGCTGTTTGATGTACACATAGAGACTGTGTTACCAAGCTCCAGCGTCGGGTAAATCTAAAGGGACGTGAGTCGCGTACTCGGGGCCTTCGAACCTTTAAGGGATCGAATATTTAAGGGCTGTGGTCTGTACTGACTAAGTGCTTCTCGGTGAGAGCTCAAAGAATGCGTTTTCACAATTAATTTGAATGCTCGCTGGGTCTTAACAAATATCTACAATTAACATATAGGCTGTTGTTATCAAAACATTTTAAACAACCAAATGTTACTTCAGGCAATGGCACAACCTAGTCATCACATCTACATTTAATGGGATTAGTGCATCTGCTTTGCCTTGACCAGTTCTTCTATAGGTTTGCCTTTGTTTTGGTCAGTGCAACTCTTATGTCATTTTTAGCGTCTAATCTGTTTCCTGATTTTGTTTTGATAACAAGCAGTTTGGGAAAAAGACGTCTCAGAGTCAAAGATAGTTGGAGATGGAATCAGCCATCCTAGAGCCATCTTTACAACATCGGGATAGGACTGCCCCGTTTCAATCCAAATATCACAACAACACATTTTGCGGAAGAAAATATTTTGCACTCTCATCAGTTATCCAATAAATAAACTGTTCTTGAATTAAATTGTCTTCTGAAGGCAGATTACTAATGGAGTGTACAAAGTGTTTGTTAATAAAGCAATAGTATTGTTTCATTAAATTATTTTAGATATTGAAATTAACACAGCGGGCATAAATATTCGACGCCCTTTCTTCGACAGAAGCTTACCTATACCATTACACTATAATAGCGTTTCTAAAATTAAGTGAATATACCAAGTCTGGTGAGAACTAATTTGAATTCCTATACGGGACATAGCAACCAGCGCTAAAAAATGCAAACAGCTCAAAATGTGTATCTAAATGACCCCTTCGCGGCCACCTGAAAACGAGACAGCTGACCCCAGTTTGAGAAACACTGCTCTAAAAAAAAATATTCAAATGTATTAAAATTAAAATTTTATCTTTACGTTTGTTGACAAGATTTCTAATAAAAGAAGAAACCTTAAACTGTTCTACCATGATATCAACCACACGTGATGATTCCATGGGTTCACCGGATGCGTGGAGAGAGGCCATTTGCCGTCTAGATAATTAGCTTATCCTCATTAAGAAAACTCCCAGGCCTTGTGATTTCGTCTTAAGAAGTCTACACCATCGTCACAGTGTGACGGACTTGTGCCAAAAATAAACAAACAAACAAATGAGCAGACGAAAAATGAGGAGCATTTCGCATCTTGCCATTCCTGTAAAGACGCAGATCGCTGCACCAAATGTTCTTCAGCGGTTAGATCGAGCAGGCCTGCTGTTTAATTGGAATCAGAACAGGAACTCTGATTTCTGGTCTCACTAAAAGGAACTTTTTTTTTTTAAAGCAGGGACGGGAACGGGGGGGAGGGGGAACCTAATATACAAAAACAAAACAACAAGCGCATCGACAAAAAGTCTTCTAAGATGACCAGAAATAAAAATTAAAAAAAAAAAAAAAAGGAAATTAAAAATAAATAATTGAGCCGGAATCTCTATATCGTTGCCGTGACAGTTCGTTTATGTTCGACAGCTGGCGTCCATGTACACCACAGCATGCATCGCCGCCGGTCCCATGTTAATCGAATACCGGTACCGTAACCCGTATCGAAAATGCCGGCAGGACATGGAAAACAAGAGATTGCTGAGGATGGAGATCGGCGTCCCGGCCTCGACCCGTTACAACATGTCCAACTTGATCGCAGTATGGATCAGTCGGGCGCTATCCTATAAGATATCCAAGAGTGTCAGATATCCCATGGTGCTTTGTAAGTATGATGGAATGCATTGAAGTGCGGGCCCATAGTTGATTTTTCCCACACTTAAAGGAAGTTAGTCTGAACCAGTGACGCCTCCCCCAGCCCCTCAATGACGTCGTGGGCTACTATGGTCGCGTGTCAGCTCGTCCGAGGGCCACGTGACATTTCAACTAAACATAAGATGAACACACAATAAATTAAGTGCAGATTTAACTTAATGACATAATCTTAATGCACATAATTCTACAATGAAAACAAATCGCTTTATTGTAATGCAGCTGTAGTCAATTAAGTTTATGTCTACCTGTTTCGGTAGCTATATAAGAATTATGGATAATTTTGGAGCTTCCAATTCGAAAGTTTGAAATGCGTCCGACTGTCTAAGGCACCCAAAATTTCTGCAACCCCTCCCCCTCCCTCCCCCAACCCCCCAGGCCTCACACTGATGAATGTTACACAACCGTGTTGAATACAAGCTTGTGCCAAATTATTACCCCGGGGCCCGCCACAAGCGTACTGAATTTAGTTCATATATGGCACTGGGCGCCACAATGTCTTACCTTTGACTCTCAAAATGTCTTTCCCCCGATCGAAAAGTCAGAAACATTTAATTCAGTTACACTCCAAAATGCACCTCTTCAGTCTGAAGTAATCCAACACTTTTTGGGCAGAGGACTCCTCAGTCCCCTGCTCCGCTCAAGATTAATCGGCGCCCTCAATTTCTGACCACATTCCCGATGAAAACGATAGTCACTTTTGGTGCCATAGATAAACTTCTATTTGCGTAGCTGGTATTAGAGCCACCCTGGTCGGCCAAAGATTTTTGCCGCTCTCCTTTTCACAACACAAACTCTGCAGGTGTCCGAAAATGCCGCACCTCCTTACAAAACAATGTGACACAATGGCATTAGGGAATGTAACATTTATATGATGTAACTTTTATGGATGGATGCTTTTATTGTTCAGTATAGTTGCTCATAAATGTTTGCTAACAATGCCCGCGATGTAAGTGACGGCTTGCCAATACTATTACATTCAACTTCACAATGGCTGTCTCTCTCTCTCTCTCTTTCTCTCTCTCTCTCTCTCTCTCTCTTTCTCTCTCTCTCTCTCTCTCTCTGCTAAGACGCAACAAGGTCCAATGTACACTGCACAGTACTTTATAATATAAATATGATAAATACATCACATAAATCCATAACAATTATGTCGACCTCTCTGTCACTGTAAATTTCCCTCTACCTCTAACTGTCTCTGTTGCTCTCCATATAGCTTTTACCGGCAAATTTCCTTGCAATTTTCTCCGTCACTTTCTCTATCACTCTCCCTGCCGCTCTCCCTGTCACTCTCCCCTCTACTTGACAACTCAGTTGTTCTTATGACTTGACTTTTTCAATCTCCTTCCACTATATCCATCGGATTGAACTTTTTCAGTCATAGCCGACTTCATCCATCATATATCACACAACTTAAAAATGACCCTCGTATTATTATAACAGTGAAGGTGGAGGAGAAGCTGAGGGTTGACTATGAGGACATGCCAGGGCAGAACGCCTACATCAACCCTGGCCACTACCATACCTTTCAATACTGCGTGACAGTGAGACATACAGGCTGGAGTCTGATCAACTTTAAGATTGGTGACAGACCCAACTTCAGCTACTCGCGAAGTAGTGGGAAGGACAATGCATGGTGTCCTAGCTATCCTATTGCCACCACAGAAGCCGATCTCCATCAAACGTTACGTATGAGCTACTGGGAGGTTTATGGGCCGTGCCTTATGTATGTTAACTCTACTGGCCTTATCTTAGATGGTGAGTATTTTGTTCATTGGAATGTATTTGAAAAGACCTAAACTTAAATGATGGGTATTTTATCATGTGGAATGTATTTTAACCAATGTCTGGTATTTTCTTCAAGGCATTCTATTTTTAAAGACCTAAACTTAAATGAAAACTGTTTTGGAATGCATTTAAACTGAACTTATCTGAGGAATTGCTTTATTACTGTATTACAAATATAAATGATTATAAATGACCATTATAAATGCTCGTCTGATACACAGTAAACCGAAATCACGCTGTGCTGGTGAAATTAAAGTAACTTTTTACATTACATTAAATCTATTAAATACACTTAATTTCTTCTGATGATCGTGGTCTTAAGTGGTAGAATGGTACTCTTCCAAGTCGAAGGCGAATGAACCACCAACACAACAAATGGGTACGTTGTTTTTTTGGTGTTTTTTTGTGGTGGTATTATACAATAATATCATGTAAAATATAGGTACAGCTAGTGCTCAACTTACGACCACGAACGGTTCCGACAGACCGGTCGTAACACGATTTGGTCCTAAGATGAGTGCGCTATGTGAACAGCAATGTGAAGTGATGTTATACAAATATTCAAGTTAAATTATATCATAAATATTCTTTCATCATTGTCAAAAGTCATAATTTTCGATGTGATCGTAAGATCGGATTGTCGCAAACAAGTTGCATAGGTCGTAAGTTGAGCACTAGCTGTACATATATATATATATATATATATAACATGAATGTCTGTCTGTATGTATGTTCGTGTTTTTCCCCTTTATATGAGCTATGTACATAAAATTACCTGATGCTTTCCTATACGATTCATCCGACTGCGATAGAACTTTGGTGACTTGTAGTGGGCACAGTGACAAACGTTTCTAGATTATTACAACCATTTTAAAAGATCCCGTAGTCGCCGAGGGCTCTGTTAGTTTTTTTTCTTATATAAGCTATTTAAATATATATTTTTTTTAAAAAGGAACTAATGCATGAGTGAATGGAATTGAATCAAAATAGCAATAGCACCATTTCAGTTAGTGTGACAAAATAAGTAGGTTTTGAATTAGTACAACCAAATTATCATATCCCATTTGTGGCCGAGGCCCTTTAATTTGTTTTTGGTTGTTTGTTGTTTTTTTTTTATTCTATAAGCTCTATTAATAAAATTCAACAACAGACCTATGTCATGGTGGATCACTCGTACCATTGTGTGCGGATTGCATTTTGAAAATCCATTCTTCTCACTTGACGCCTGCACACGCATCGGAACCCCCCCCCCCCCCAAAAAAAAAAAATTAAAAAATTATAATTTATACGCACCATACAAAAAAAACAAAACAATTATTTGCTTCATAAAAATTAGGCCTACTTCAAAAAACTTAATTAAAACAAAATTATTTCTTTGTTTGAGTGGAATTGCAACGCATGCCGGGTAGCCACAAGCGTTATTTAAAAACCAACAGCAATGATTTTTGGAAATTTTTTAAATAGGTTTGAAAATCGAAGGTATTTTGTTCTGGATTTAAGATGGTAAAAGTATTCTTTTCACTTTAAAAACAAAAAACAAAAAGCAAAAATCTCGGAAGAATGCAACTAAATAAAAATTTTAAAAAGAGGATATGATTAAAAAAGTAGTCCCACTCGGTTGGAGAGAACTAAGTGATAGATTACCAAAGTCAGATCAAAGGTTGAAGAGGATAAACTTTTTCACATTTAGGTTTTATTTATATAATGCAGTGGCTCTCAAACTTTCACATTGAAGGTTGTCAAGAGTTAGTATGGTATAAATTAGTCCATCAGGTTTTGACGATCTAAAGTTAAAAAAAAACAACTTATAGCGTTATAACTTATATCAAGATTTTTCAGTGTTGGTGCATTGATATCAGTTCCTCTGTTCAGTGGAATGAATTCTAAACACATAGATATGTATCATCAAGGGTAGATAAGCACAAAACACTAAGATCTACATTTCGTCAAGAGTATTATTCATTTCATGTAATGGCTCTTAAACTTTCACACCCAGGGTTGTATTTATTAAATGGGTTGACTCTCAAACGTTCCCATTGAGGGTTTTATTCATTTAATGCAGTGGCTCTCTAAATTTTCCATTCAAGATTGTCTTCATTAAATGCAGTTGCTCTCAAACTTTCCCACTTAGGGTTTTATTCATTCAATGCCGTGGCTTTCAAACGTTATTCGACTTCCACCCCAGCCACCCCCCACACCACCCCTCCCCAACCCACCACGGGCCTGTAAACTCGCCCTAACCATCCCTCACCCAACCCAATCACGAGCTTTCTCAGACTAGCGCTTGTAGCGACCTCTAAGGCAGATTACTAAGCGATTGCATGTTTAACTTGTAACATGCCTTCGAACACGTTTTCAACATTTCTGAACGTGGCTTTTCGCAAAAGAAGATGGGAAGGAAATAAACAATCATCATTCCTTTTTTTTTGCAATCCTTAACGCTAGTTTTTTTGTTGTTTTTTTTTGTTGCAATTCTATATTTTTATTTATATATAGACTCTAATAAGTGACCTCTTTATATGAATGAGTGACATAATTATAGTGCTAAGTGACCTCGTTAGATTTATAATTGTCCTCGTAACTTTCTGTGTTTTCCAATTCCAGACCTTGTCTTGATCTTAGTGACGCTGTCAGGTGCCGCCGCGTGGATGTCATCTACATGAGTTTGTCTTGGTTAGATGTCAAGGGGATAATGTTACATCGCTGGTGAAGGTATTGGACTTGTTCATTTCCTCAATGGAGCACACTGTAGGCCCAATGACGTAAATTATGGTCACCATAAAATTCTCTTATGACATCCTTGAAGAATATAATAAAAATAGAGTTTTCTTCGAGACACCGCAATCGAGATTGTTATTTTGATTTCCTGTTTGTGATATAGTTTAGATAGAGACACCGCAATCAAGATTGTTATTTTGATTTCCTGTTTGTGATATAGTTTAGATAGAGACACTGCAATCAAGATTGTTATTTTGATTTCCTGTTTGTGATATAGTTTAGATAGAGACATGGCTATCAAGATTGTTATTTTGATTTCCTGTTTGTGATATAGTTTAGATGGAGACACCGCAATCAAGATTGTTATTTTGATTTCCTGTTTGTGATATAGTTTAGATAGAGACACCACAATCAAGATTGCTAACAAAAGATTGACGTTTTATATGTTCTCGGTCATCGACAAATACATCTGCACATTTCACTTTATATTCAACTAAAATATATTGTTAGTGTAATTTGAGTGGCGACTTCAAGTACTGGTGGCAAAAGTGTCTTGAATAGTGGTACCCAGTATTTTGACTAGCGTTACAAAATGTTTGTAACCGCATTACCCAGTCTTACCAAGCCCACGATCAACTTATTGGTCATTCTGGCTCCTGATTTAGATGGGTTGCCGTCCAAGCCTAGCGAGTGCCATCCACTCTGGGTGCTTGCGATGTTGGGCTTGGTGGGGATTGAACTCCAGACAACCAGCTATTTCGTTTGAGTCAGTTTAGACAGCTCAGCCATCCAGCACCCAAAAGTGTTTTGGCTAGTATTACCAAGTGTATTGACTAGTGGTACCAAGTATTTTGACTGGTGATACAATGTTTCCTTGATTCTCATTAAAATCCAAGAATATAAATTTATTGAATTGCGTAATTTCATTTTTAACAATGTCTTTAGTAGACAACGACCTCATGATAACAATTTCATTAGTGGACACAGAATTAATTATAACAATATCATTAGTGGACACAAACAAAATGTTAACAATGAAATTAGAGGAGACACAAAATATGTTAACGAATTTATTTACATTTCATTCAGATTATTTTTCTTTTTTTTAATTTTTGAGAGCCTTTGTCTCGCATGTCAACTACAACTATCTTGATTGAGAGACTTTGTCTCGCATGTCAACTACAACTATCTTGATTGAGAGACTTTGTCTCGCATGTCAACTACAACTATCTTGATTGAGAGACTTTGTCTCGCATGTCAACTACAACTATCTTGATTGAGAGACTTTGTCTCGCATGTCAACTACAACTATCTTGATTGAGAGACTTTGTCTCGCATGTCAACTACAACTATCTTGATTGAGAGACTTTGTCTCGCATGTCAACTACAACTATCTTGATTGAGAGACTTTGTCTCGCATGTCAACTACAACTATCTTGATTGAGAGACTTTGTCTCGCATGTCAACTACAACTATCTTGATTGAGAGACTTTGTCTCGCATGTCAACTACAACTATCTTGATTGAGAGACTTTGTCTCGCATGTCAACTACAACTATCTTGATTGAGAGACTTTGTCTCGCATGTCAACTACAACTATCTTGATTGAGAGACTTTGTCTCGCATGTCAACTACAACTATCTTGATTGAGAGACTTTGTCTCGCATGTCAACTACAACTATCTTGATTGAGAGACTTTGTCTCGCATGTCAACTACAACTATCTTGATTGAGAGACTTTGTCTCGCATGTCAACTACAACTATCTTGATTGAGAGACTTTGTCTCGCATGTCAACTACAACTATCTTGATTGAGAGACTTTGTCTCGCATGTCAACTACAACTATCTTGATTGAGAGACTTTGTCTCGCATGTCAACTACAACTATCTTGATTGAGAGACTTTGTCTCGCATGTCAACTACAACTATCTTGATTGAGAGACTTTGTCTCGCATGTCAACTACAACTATCTTGATTGAGAGACTTTGTCTCGCATGTCAACTACAACTATCTTGATTGAGAGACTTTGTCTCGCATGTCAACTACAACTATCTTGATTGAGAGACTTTGTCCCGCATGTCAACTACAACTATCTTGATTGAGAGACTTTGTCTCGCATGTCAACTACAGCTATCTTGATTGAGAGACATTGTCTCGCATGTCAACTACAGCTATCTTGATAAAGAGACTTTGTCTCGCATGTCAACTACAACTATCTTGATTGAGAGACTTTGTCTCGCATGTCAACTACAACTATCTTGATTTAGAGACTTTGTCCGGCATGTCAACTACAACTATCTTGATTGAGAGACTTTATCTCGCATGTCAACTACAACTATCTTGATTGAGAGACTTTGTCTCGCATGTCAACTACAGCTATCTTGATTGAGAGACTTTGTCTCGCATGTCAAATACAACTATCTTGATTGAGAGACTTTGTCTCGCATGTCAACTACAGCAATCTTGATTGAGAGACTTTGTCTCGCATGTCAACTACAACTATCTTGATTGAGAGACTTTGTCTCGCATGTCAACTACAACTATCTTGATTGAGAGACTTTGTCCCGCATGTCAACTACAACTATCTTGATTGAGAGACTTTGTCTCGCATGTCAACTACAACTATCTTGATTGAGAGACTTTGTCTCGCATGTCAACTACAACTATCTTGATTGAGAGACTTTGTCTCGCATGTCAACTACAACTATCTTGATTGAGAGACTTTGTCTCGCATGTCAACTACAACTATCTTGATTGAGAGACTTTGTCTCGCATGTCAACTACAACTATCTTGATTGAGAGACTTTGTCTCGCATGTCAACTACAACTATCTTGATTGAGAGACTTTGTCTCGCATGTCAACTACAACTATCTTGATTGAGAGACTTTGTCTCGCATGTCAACTACAACTATCTTGATTGAGAGACTTTGTCTCGCATGTCAACTACAACTATCTTGATTGAGAGACTTTGTCTCGCATGTCAACTACAACTATCTTGATTGAGAGACTTTGTCTCGCATGTCAACTACAACTATCTTGATTGAGAGACTTTGTCTCGCATGTCAACTACAACTATCTTGATTGAGAGACTTTGTCTCGCATGTCAACTACAACTATCTTGATTGAGAGACTTTGTCTCGCATGTCAACTACAACTATCTTGATTGAGAGACTTTGTCTCGCATGTCAACTACAACTATCTTGATTGAGAGACTTTGTCTCGCATGTCAACTACAACTATCTTGATTGAGAGACTTTGTCTCGCATGTCAACTACAACTATCTTGATTGAGAGACTTTGTCTCGCATGTCAACTACAACTATCTTGATTGAGAGACTTTGTCCCGCATGTCAACTACAACTATCTTGATTGAGAGACTTTGTCCCGCATGTCAACTACAACAATTTCCAATGTGGATGAGCACAGAAAAATGTCTTACGGAGTGCGCTCTTTTGAAGCGATGGCGCCAAAATTATGGAACAGTTTGCCCCAGTCTTTGAGGGGAATTGAAAATAATTTTAAAAAATTATTTAAGAAACATTTTAAAACTTTTTTGTTCACATAGATTTAAGAAAACCAGAGCGCAGTGAGCATGCTAAAGTAGCATGGATAACCGCGCTATTTAAATATCCAATCAATCATTTCAAACAATCTTGTTTGAGAACCTTTTTCCCCCGCATGTCAACTACAACCATCTTGTCGGAGAGCATTTGTTCCCGCATATCAACTACAACCATCTTGTTTGAGAACCTTTATTCCCCACATGTCAAATCCAACCATCTCAAGTCAACTTTACTGACCAAAGTACCATCAATTTTATGATAACTTAAGTTAACAATCGAGTTAACCATAATTCATAACTTTAGGTAAAAATGTGCAATTTTTGGTAACTAACATTGCATTCGAGCTAAAGGTCAAAATAAGCATCAATGTATCAAATATAACCTTAAATAAATGTCCAGTATCCAGAGGCGTAGCGTGGTGGGGGCAAGGGGGGACAGATGTCCCCGGGCGCCAGCTAGTTAGGGGCGCCAAAATGTGCTTTGATATTATTTTATTGATGAAAATAATGGGTTTGAGATTTGAAAAAAAGAAAAAGGGGCGCTAAAAATGGATCTTGTCCCCGGGCGCGAAGCTTGTCCCCGGGCGCCAAAAACCCTCGCTACGCCACTGCAAGTATCGCATATTATATCTCCGTTGTGCATTCAGTTTATAGCTTGAGTTACCAATCACATTTACGTATTATTTCTCCCGACATCTGAAACCTTCTCTGTACTTTGTTTTTTGCCAGAATCAAAAATTGAATGGCTTTTTTTTTTAAACAGGCTGGTCCAGGGAAATATAATAGGTCTCAAAAGTAAAGTGACCATTTATTTTATTTCAAATTTAAACATGCATGGTTCAATTTTCTTTTGGCGCCCTGGGTGTCAAAAGATAAAAATAAATTTGTTTGTCTTCACAAACAACTTTTATGTGTAAGACGATCTTTTTAAAAATAATCTTATCATGGTGCCGATTCGGATCAGTTATATTTGTGTGCTATTTTTGACAAATAAACAATTTTTTTTCTTTTAATAGTCTGTAGTGTTTACATTTTACAACTACATTTGTAGTCTGTAGTGAATACAATTCACAACTAACCTTATGGTCTATAGTGGTTACATTGCACAACCAATTTTGTAGTCTGTAGTGGATACAAGTCACAACTAACCTTGTAGTCTATAGTGGTTACATTGCATAACTAACTTGTTAGTCTGCAGTGGTTACATTTCACAACTAACCTTGTAGTCTGTAGTGGATACAAGTCACAACTAACCTTTTGGTCTATAGTGGTTACATTTCACTACTAACCTTGTAGTCTGTAGTCGATACAAGTCACAACTAACCTTGTGGTCTATAGTGGTTACATTTCACAACTAACCTTGTAGTCTGTAGTGGTTAGAAGTCCCAACCAACTTTTTAGTCTGCAGTGGTTAGAGTTCACAACCAACCTTGTCGTCTGAAATGGTTACAGGTCAAAACTAGCTTTCTAGTCTGTAGTGGTTACAGTTCACAATGAACCGGTAATGCTCTTGTACAGACAGTAAGAATGTGTAATTTAATCTTTATCCACTTTAAAATGTTTACACATGTTGTTTAAATCATTATATACCCCCGTCCTCTTTATCTTGCTGCACGTTGATATCGTCACTGGTCAAGTCTTACAACGATTGCACAGACATTGACAGCTTACGCTTGTACATGGGAGTCACACCTTTCGCAACGTCCATTCATCTCCTCAGTGCATTTCTCTATTTTTTGGATTAAATAGTGTTACCAAATGGAGCTCCATCCTTTTCTGCAGATCCGTTTTTATCTTGAATGTCAATTTTTTTTTTAAATTTAAATATACAAAAAATTAAAATTTAAAAAAAAAAGCCAACCCAAAAAAACCAACAACTCCAGGATCATCTAATTCAAAAATATGTAAGCTGGGTATTTACATCACATCCAATGTGTGACACATCAAGGCTTTATTTACATCACATCCAATGTGTGACACATCAAGGATTTATTTACATCACATCCAATGTGTGACACATCAAGGCTTTATTTACATCACATCCAATGTGTGACACATCAAGGCTTTATTTACATCACATCCAATGTGTGACACATCAAGGCTTTATTTACATCACATCCAATGTGTGACACATCAAGGCTTTATTTACATCACATCCCATGTGTGACACATCAAGGCTTTATTTACATCACATCCAATGTGTGACACATCAAGGATTTATTTACATCACATCCCATGTGTGACACATCAAGACTTTATTTACATCACATCCAATGTGTGACACATCAAGGATTTATTTACATCACATCCCATGTGTGACACATCAAGGCTTTATTTACATCACATCCAATGTGTGACACATCAAGGATTTATTTACATCACATCCAATGTGTGACACATCAAGCTTTTTTTTTTTTTTGTTGTTGTTGTTGTTTTTTTTAATCTTACATTTGCCAAATGCCTCTTAACCAACCATTTTCAGTTTACAAATTTCAACAAACTTAATCAACCCTGAATTCAGCTGAAGATTCATGTGGCATTGCAGTATAAACAATACTTAAAATAAAGAAAGCTGCATTTTTAATGTGTACAATTCGCTGAAATCAGCTTGGATTTTTTATGGGGAAATGCAGTATAAAAATACCCTTTATGAGGAAAGCTGCATTACTTAATAGTTTGATTGCCATAAAGGTTTAAAACTTATCAAGTACTGCACAAAGAGCTGCGAACTCCAAATGTACTTGAATATTGTTGAAAATAAAAGCTTAAGGCATCATCAAAAGCTTTACTGTAAGGGTCTTTTGGGCTGATTCTAATGTTTTCATGCCACTCTTTACTTCTATATGGCACTGTCTTTATTTCCTTTTGTCACATCTCAGTGGAGGTTAGCCTTTTGAAATCTGTCTTCCTTAGAAACAAACCAAATTTTAAACACAGAATTTTTTTTTCCCTTTACGTATAGATTGAAAATGTTGTTGTTGTTTTTTTTTCTCCATTTTTTCCCAGGCGTAATCATTTATTTACACTACATTATATTTACACTAATGGGTGAAGGTTACACAAGTACTTTTCACATGACATAAATTCATAAGTAATAATATCTGATTTATGAATAAGAGCCATACGGAACTTAACCAAAGGTGAATGTTGGATATAGCCCAAAAAAATTCATGACTTTATTTTGGGAGCAAGAGTTTCCCAATCCGACCTTTGAAAACTGAAGCTTTTAATTTAGTTAGTTTAGGAGAGAACAGAGAAATGCTGTGATCATCTTTGGTTGCCAGGGAATCTGAAGTCAATTTCCACTTGCCAAATACCTTGTAAAAACTGCTGGTTTTAAAATTTGATGTGACTTATTTGGGAAAACAGTATGGTCAGTTGGTCCCAACACTGGGACCAAATGTGACAAATGTGAACCAGGAGGTTAGATACAAGCAAAATCTATTTGCGATTATCTGCTCTAACACATTAGAATATTACTATGGAAAATTCAGGCTATAATTGACTGGTGACAAATTACATCTTTCAAGCTCAACGCGTGTGCGCCATGCAGTCCTGACGCACTTCTCTGACTTCCAGATGGTGGTCACCTCTCTGACTTCCAGATGGTGGTCACCTCTCTGACTTCCAGGTGGTGGTCACCTCTCTGACTTCCAGATGGTGGTCACCTCTCTGACTTCCAGGTGGTGGTCACCTCTCTGACTTCCAGATGGTGGTCACCTCTCTGACTTCCAGATGGTGGTTACCTCTCTGACTTCCAGGTGGTGGTCACCTCTCTGACTTCCAGATGGTGGTCACCTCTCTGACTTCCAGATGGTGGTTACCTCTCTGACTTCCAGATGGTGGTTACCTCTGTGACTTCCAGATGGTGGTCACCTCTCTGACTTCCAGGTGGTGGTTACCTCTGTGACTTCCAGATGGTGGTCACCTCTCTGACTTCCAGATGGTGGTCACCTCTGTGACTTCCAGATGGTGGTCACCTCTCTGACTTCCAGATGGTGGTCACCTCTCTGACTTCCAGATGGTGGTCACCTCTATGACTTCCAGATGGTGGTCAGCTCTGTGACTTCCAGATGGTGGTGAAATTCTACTTGATGTCTTTCAGAAATACTTGAGTTTTGATCCTTTTTCACTTTTTAAAACTCTTCACACATCTGCACATTTTACTTAATATTCATCATTTGTTGGTACAACATGCACAGCAAAAATAGATTTTTTTTTTTTTGGTCATCCTTTTAAAAAATTGTTTGCTTCTTAAAATGTATCTATTTCTGTATGTATTAAATTGTCACTGTGTTTGTTATAATTTATCAATACTCTAAAAATAAAAATTATTTGTAATCTGAAATACAGAGTTACTTCCTTTTGTTAACACATTATCATCTAACAACGAAGACTGGCAGCTGGTGAGAAAGAGTTTAGAATTTTGTTGCCACAATCAGAAAGGGTTACTGCTTTTGAGTATTTGGAAGTCCTGACCACTTTGGCTTGTCAGTGCTCTCATCATTACTGGCTGCTGATGGCCTATTAGCTTGACCATGACTGTTGTCTTCACTGCTGTCATCTGCACTGTCATCATCACCATCTGACCCACCTTTATGTTCACCTGTATTATTTTTCATAAATTTCTTTGCTCTTAGTTTCTGTTTCTTCTTTAACCTCTTAGATCTTTTTTTTTTTTTTTTTTTTTTTTTTTTTTTTTTTTTTTTTTTTTTTTTTTTTTTTTTTTTTTTTTTTTTTTTTTTTTTTTTTNGGAATAATTACTTCCTTGGTCGGGGTTTTCTGGAATAATTACTTCCTTGGTCGGGGTTTTCTGGAATAATTACTTCCTTGGTCGGGGTTTTCTGGAATAATTACTTCCTTGGTCGGGGTTTTCTGGAATAATTACTTCCTTGGTCGGGGTTTTCTGGAATAATTACTTCCTTGGTCGGGGTTTTCTGGAATAATTACTTCCTTGGTCGGGGTTTTCTGGAATAATTACTTCCTTGGTCGGGGTTTTCTGGAATAATTACTTCCTTGGTCGGGGTTTTCTGGAATAATTACTTCCTTGGTCGGGGTTTTCTGGAATAATTACTTCCTTGGTCGGGGTTTTCTGGAATAATTACTTCCTTGGTCGGGGTTTTCTGGAAAAATTACTTCCTTGGTCGGGGTTTTCTGGAATAATTACTTCCTTGGTCGGGGTTTTCTGGAATAATTACTTCCGTGCTCGGGGTTTTCTGGAATAATTACTTCCTTGCTCGGGGTTTTCTGGATAATTACTTCCTTGCTCGGGTTTTTCATTTGTTTTTTTTCCCCCCAATTTAAGACGCTGCAGATTGACAGGTGTTTTTATAATGTTAACATCTTTCTCATCTTTAGTTTTAGCTTTCTTTGACGTCACATTTTCGGATGTCATTTTCTCTTAATTGGTTGCAAGGCATTTAACTGCATTCATAGCAGATTGCAAAATCAAAGCTTTACTAACCACATAGTGGATTTGATTTCAAAACCCAGTTTCAAACTATTTGTTTCTTTTCTTTTTGGGGTATTTTTTTTTTATTGTTTATTTTCTTTTATTTTTTTAAACACTTTACAATAAAGATAAAACAGGCAGCTTCTGAAATTATAAATTTAAATAATTTAAAAAAATTATTTACAGCTGCGGAACTTACCGGGCTTTATACAATTTGGCTTTACTTAACAAAGGGAGAAAATCCCAACAAAATATTAAAAATTAAGATTTTTGACTACATTAGTTTATTCCCTTGGATATGGCAACAATGCTGTCGGACTAATACAAAATGCTGGAGAATTATTTGCAACCATTGGCATCAGAATGACGTGACTTATTCAGAACAGGATATTGCCTCTAAAGTGGAATTGACTATGTTATCTTCAAGAAAAAGGTCTTTACTGCATTCCAATCATGAATCTCAGTTAAGAAAATGTTGCCACAACCAATCAACCAGGTTGCTGTAGACTTAGGGAGTATTATAAGTATTAAGATTAAGATGAGTTGCTACAGAATGCTTTCGAATACAAAGTCAGTAGTGAAATGTAACCACTACAGACTGCAAATTTAGTTGTGAAATGTAACCACTACAGACTGCAAATTTAGTTGTGAAATGTAACCACTACAGACTGCAAATTTAGTTGTGAAATGTAACCACTACAGACTGCAAATTTAGTTGTGAAATGTAACCACTACAGACTGCAAATTTAGTTGTGAAATGTAACCACTACAGAATATAAAGTTAGTTGTGAGCGGTAACTACTACAGACTAAAAAATAAAAATGGTTAATTTATCAAAAGATGTTGCGTGCATTTGATATCCAGGCATCAATAAATACCAACTAACAAATAGATCTGATCCAAATTGGCACCAGGATAAGATTATATATTTTTTTAAACGACTCACACACAAAAAAGTTCTCTGTTTAGCCACAACAATTGTGTTTTATTTGTGGACACCCAGGGCGCCAAAACCATTTTGAATCTCATGTGTACAAATTTTTAATAAAAATGGTCACCTTATTTTTTATTCTTATTTCACTGTACCGCCTTGTTTATAAAAAAACTTTCAATTCTTGATTCTTGCAAACACAAGGAACAGAGATTGTTGCAGATGTCGTGAGAAATAAAACATAAAAGTGATGGTAAATCAAACTATAAACTCAATACACAGGCAAGATACACTATATGTGATGCGAGGAATTTATTGAAGGTTATATTTGATACATATATGGTAATTTTTTAACTACAGATATAATGCATTGTGAACTAAAATTAAGATACATTGACGGTACATTTTTAACTAAAGCTATGAGGCACTGGTATCTTCAAAAACTGAATTTCTAAAAAATATATCCATACAGGACCTGCGCTCTTCAACACAGTCCTTAGTTCCCAGTATGGATGGACACTTTAAGAAGTCATACGGAGTGCGCTCTTTTGAAGTTTTGGCGCCTAAATTGTGGAACAGTTTGCCTCCATCTTTGAGGGACATTGAAAATTATAAAAAGTCATTTAAGAACCATTTAAAGACCAGTTTTCTTTAAATATATTTTAGGACATCAGAGCGCCTCGAGCATGGACACAAGAGCTATAAATGTACTCAATCATCATCTTCATCATTGTAAACCTAAGTTATGAAACATTAATGGCTCATTGCTAACTAAAGTTATGATACATTAATGGTACGTTGTTAACTAAAGTTATGATACATTAATGGTTTTTTGGTAACTAAAGTTATGATTCATTGATGGAACATTGTTAACTAAAAAGATGAAATACTGATGGGAGATTGTTAACTCAAGTTATGATACACTGATGGAACATTGTTAACTAAAGTGATGAAATACTGATGGGACATTGTGAACTAATGTTATGATACACTGATGGGACATTGTTAACCAATGCTTTGATACACTGATGGGACATCACCACTTCCGCTGACACATGTATACTGGAATGTTCAGATCTTTCCAATGAATTCATTTCATTGTTGTGTAGGATGTGACGAAAATGTGACTGCGCATTTCAATTATTGAAGGTTTTAGATATGCTGCCAAACATCAAGTATCGATGAAAAATCAAGTATCGAAATTAATGGTGGCAAAAAATGAATACCATTAAACAGCGGCGCACTCTTGATCGTTGTAGTTGACATGCGGGAACAAAGGTTCTCAAACTTATGGTTGTAGTTGACATGCGGGAACAAAGGTTCTCAAACTTGATGGTTGTAGTTGACATGCGGGAACAAAGGTTCTTCAAATTGATTCATGTTGTTCACATGCAAAAAAGAAAGACTCTCAAACTTGATGCTTGTAATCGACATGCTAGAAAAAAGGATCTCAAATTTGATACTTGTAGTTCAAATGCGGATACAAAGGCTCTCAAACTTAATGCTTTTAGTTGACGTGCCGGAACGAAACGTAGGCTCACAAACATTTTTAAAAAAATATATTATTCCGAATGAAATGAAAAAAAGTATTAACATTATGTTTGTGTCCAATAATGACATTGTGGAAATTGTGTCAATGTTCACTAATGACATTGTTAATATTATGTTTGTGTCCACTAATAAAATTATTAAAATTATGACGGTGTCCAATAATGACATTGTTAACATCATGTCTGTGTCCTCTAATGACATTGTTAACATTATGTCTGTGTCCACTAATGACATTGTTAACATCATGTCTGTGTCCTCTAATGACATTGTTAACATTGTGTCTGTGTCCTCTAATGACACTGTTAAAAAATTGACGTGATTCAGTAAGCTCATATCGTTGCATTTAAATGAGACTAGGGGAACTTTTGTACAACTTGTCAAACACTTTGTGCCGCCATTTAAAACACTTTGTGCCGCCATTTAAAACACTTTGTGCCGCCATTTAAAACACTTTGTGCCGCCATTTAAAACACTTTGTGCCGCCATTTAAAACACTTTGTGCCGCCATTTAAAACACTTTGTGCCACCATTTAAAACACTTGGTGCCGCCATTTAAAACACTTTGTGCCGCCATTTAAAACACGTTGTGCCGCCATTTAAAACACTTGGTGCTGCCACTACTTGTTGCCGCCAGTCAAATTACATTATGTACCGGCAAATTGTGGTTATCGTTTGTATGTGTCGATGACTGAAAACATATCAAAAGTCAGTCTTTGTTAATGATATTGATTATTAGGGTGTCTCTATATTAACTATATCACCAACAGAAAATCAAAATAACAATCTTGATTGCGGTATCTCTATATAAACTGTATCACAATAGGAAATCAAAATAACAATCTTGATTGCAGTGTCTCTATATTAACTACATCAACAGCAGGAAATAAAATATTTAAAAAAAAACTTTACATAATAAAATATTCATTTCCGATCTCGTAAGAGGATTTATTGAGGACTGGGATTTTCATGGGCTTACAGTACACTCCACGGAGGAAATGAGAAATGACCAATGCCTTTATCAACCCTTTAAGATTAGCACAATGACAATTAACCAAGATAATCTAATGTAGACGACATCCACATGGCGGCTCCTGACAGCGTGATTAAGATCAAGACAAGTTCTGGAATTGAGAAACACAGAAAAACGCAGTTACGAGGACAATTATCAACATAACGAGGTCGCTTAGCTATATAACTAGGTCATTTATTGAAATAAAGAGGCCATTTATTCATCTAACGAACTCACTTAACCTAATAATGAGGCCACGTATAAAGAGGTCATCTATCACAGTAAGAGGTCAATTATCCATATAACTGCGTCACATATTTATATAAACAGCTCACTAATGGATATAACATTGATCACTTATCAATATAACTACTTCACTTATCCATAAAATGCGAACGCTTATCCATATAACTAGGTTATTTATTCATATATACAGAACACTTATCGATTTAACGAGGACACTTATCCATACTGCTAGGTCATTTCTTCATTTAAAGACGTCACTAATCAATATATCGAGGTCATTTCTCCATATAACTAGATCAACTATTGCTCCTTTTTGTGTGAAGCGCAGTGAGCCTAGCCCTGGGCTGGGGTATTGCAGTGAACCTAGCCCTGGGCTGGGGTATTGCAGTGAGCCTAGCTCTAGCCTGATGTATTGCAGTGAGCCTAGCCCTGGGCTGGGCTATTGCAGTGAGCCTAGCCCTAGCCTGATGTATTGCAGTGAGCCTAGCCCTGGGCTGGGGTATTGCAGTGAGCCTAGCCCTAGCCTGATGTGTTGCAGTGAGCCTAGCCCTGGGCTGGGGTATTGCAGTGAGCCTCGCCCTGGGCTGGGGTATTGCAGTGAGCCTCGCCCTGGCCTGATGTATTGCAGTGAGCCTAGCCCTGGGCTGGGGTATTGCAGTGAGCCTCGCCCTGGCCTGATGTATTGCAGTGAGCCTCGCCCTGGGCTGGGGTATTGCAGTGCGCCTCGCCCTGGCCTGATGTATTGCACTGAGCCTAGCCCTGGGCTGGGGTATTGCAGTGCGCCTAGCACTAGCCTTTGGCCTGATGTATGGCAGTGAGCCTAGCCCTGGGCTGGGGTATTGCAGTGAGCCTCGCCCTGGCCTGATGTATTGCACTGAGCCTAGCCCTGGGCTGGGGTATTGCAGTGAGCCTAGCCCTAGCCTGATGTATTGCACTGAGCCTAGCCCTGGGCTGGGGTATTGCAGTGAGCCTAGCCCTAGCCTGATGTATTGCACTGAGCCTAGCCCTGGGCTGGGGTATTGCAGTGAGCCTAGCCCTGGGCTGGGGTATTGCAGTGAGCCTCGCCCTGGGCTGGGGTATTGCAGTGAGCCTAGCCCTAGCCTGATGTATTGCACTGAGCCTAGCCCTGGGCTGGGGTATTGCAGTGAGCCTAGCCCTGGCCTGATGTATTGCAGTGAGCCTAGCCCTGGGCTGGGGTATTGCAGTGAGCCTAGCCCTAGCCTGATGTATTGCACTGAGCCTAGCCCTGGGCTGGGGTACTGCGCTAAATAAAACAATGCGAATACTAATAATATAACGAGGTAACGTATCCATATAACTAGGTGACCTATTTATATAAACAGGTCACTTATCAATGTAACGATTTCAGTTATCCATATATCGAGGTCACTTATCCATATGAGTAGGTCACATATTTATATAAAGAGGTAATTTATCCATTTAACAAGATCACTTATCAATATAAGGAGAGTATGTGTCAATATAACTAGGTCACTTATCCAAGTCCATATAAAAATACAACAAGATAAAAATAAAAACTATCGCAAAAGCTTACACAAAAATGTTTCATATTAATTCTTTTTTTTTAAATACCTACATGCAGCAATGTAGAAAACATGCTCACGTATATGTTAAAAAATGTTACAAGTTAATATTCAATCAAGTACATATCTGCCAAACAGGGCGTTGCAAACTCTATTCTGAGCATGCGCATCATTGGGGGGGGGGCGTGTTTATAGGTCCGAGGAGGCGGTGTTAAAAGACATATTAAGAACGACTACTTGGATTGAATAAAAATACTCAGTGGGACAGTTTGAGAGCCACTATATGAAATGAATAAAACCCAAAAATGGGAACGTTTGAAAGCCACAGCATTAAATGAATAAAAACCCTAAATGAGACAGTTTGAGAGTCATTAAATTAAATTAATAAAAATCCTAAATGAGAAAGTTTGAGAGCAACTGCATTAAATGAATAAAACCCTCAATTAAGTTTAAGAGCCACTGCATTAAATTAATGAAACCCTAATTAGGACAGTTTGAGAACCACCGAATAAGTGAATAGAAGACTCAATAGGAAAGTTTAAGAGCCACTTTTTTAAATATATGAAACGCAAAATAGTAAGGTTTGAAAGCCACTGCATTAAATGAATAAAGCCCATGGGGAACTTTTAGAATCAACTCAATTAAAGGAATGAAACCCTAAATGTTATAGTTTAAGAACCACAGCATTAAATGAATGAAACCCTAAATGTTATAGTTTGACAGCCACTACATTAAATGATTAAAACCCTAGATGCAAAACTTTGAGAGCCACTGCATTAAATGAATAAAACCCTACATTTTAAAGTTTGAGAGCCACTACATTAAATGAATAAAATCCTAAATGCAAAAGTTTGAGAGTCTTTGCATTAAATAAATAAAACCTTAAATTTTAACGTTTGAGAGCCACCACATTGAATGAAAAAAAAAAAACGAATGGTGAAAGTTTGAGAGCCACTGCCTTACATAACCAAATGACTAAATGTGAAAAAATGTATCCTCTTTCAACCATTGATCTGCCTTTGGTAATCGATCACTTAGTTCTCTCCAACCGAGTGGGACTACTTTATTAATCATGCCCTCTTTTTTTTTTTTTTTTATTTAGGCGCATTCTTCCGCGACTTTTGCTTTGTGTTTTTTGGTGTTTTTTTCAAGTGAAAAGAAGGATTGTACCAGCTTATTTATATCTACACCAAAATACCTTCGACTTTCAAACGTATTTAGAGAGTTGTTGGTTTTTTTTTTTTAAAACGTTGCTATTTGTTTTTAAAATAAATCCTGTGCCTATCCGGCATGCGTTGCAATGCCGCTCAAAGGAAGAAATAGTGTTGTGTGTTTTAATTACGCTTTTAGAAGTAAGCCTAGTTTTTTTTGTTTTTTTGTTTGTTTTTTTTTTTTTTGTTTTTTTTTTTTACCGGCAATACGTTTTGTAAGGTGCGTAAATGAATAAAAATAGGTTTTTCGCTGCGTGAGCAGACGACGTGTAAAAAAGCATGGATTTTCAAATTTTTTTTTTTTTTTTTTTTTTTTTTTTTTTTTTTTTGTTGTTTTTTTTTACCGGCAATACGTTTTGTAAGGTGCGTACATGAGTAAAAATAGGTTTTTCGCTGCGTGAGCAGACGACGTGTAAAGAAGCATGGATTTTCAAAATTTAGTTTAAACACTTGTAGCGACTGATCTACCCATGCAATTGATCTGTTTGAAATAATTATATTTATATAGCTCATAGAATTTAAAAAAAAAAAAACTATTGATAAGCCCCGGCTCAAATGGAATATTGTAACATTGTTGTACTAATTCAAAACCTACTTATGTTGTCACACACAAACTGGAATGTCGCTATTGATATTTGATTACAATCTACCCACCCATGCATTAGCTCTGTTTTAAATTATATGGACCCCCCCTCCCCCCGGGGACATAAATGGAATATTGTAAAATGTTTCTAATCATTCAGAACAACTAATATTTTATTGATCCATGGAAATGTTTTTGATTGCATCGAACATTTTCAACTGATAAATAATTGTGTTATCGCAATCGGATGAAAGGTATAGTAGCGCATACAGTACATACGTCAAACAGATATTCATTGATACATATACATAGATTAAATAGAATTATTTCATACCACCCAAAAAAACTTACCCATTGGCTGTTTTGGTACTTGATTCGCCTTCGACTTGGAAAAGGGCATTTGTGCCACTAAAGACAGTTACCAGGAAAAGAAATTAAGTTTATTTAATGGATTTAAAGTAACATAACAAGTTACTTTAATTTCATCGGTTTACATTTTACCAGAAAAGCTCATTTATAATCATTTATTATAATTTTGTAATTTTTATAAATTTTGTAATACACCAATAAAGCAATTCCTACAACCGAAGATAAGATCAGTTTAAATACATGCAACAATAAAAAAACACAGTAATCATTTAAGTATAGGTTTTTCAACATGCATCCCATTTTACAAAATACCAACCTTTGAAGTTCCTTTAAAATACTTTCCATGTGATCAAATACCCACCATTTAAGTTTAGGTCTTATCAAATACATTCCAATTTAACAAAATGCTCACCATCAAAGACAAGGCCAGTAGAGTTAATATACATAACGCACGGTCCAAAAACCTCCCTGTAGCTATAACGAATCACTTCATAGAGGTCGTCTTGTGTTATTCTAAAAGGGTAGCTGGGACACCATGGATCGTCATCACCATTACTTCGGGAGTAGCCTATGTCAGATTTGTTTCCAATCTTAAAGCGGATCAGACTCCAACTTGTATGTCTAACTGTCACGCAGTATTGAAAGACATGATATTCGCCAGGACTGACGTAAGCGTTTTTACCTGGCATGTCCTTATGGTCAACCCTCAGCTTCTCCTCCACTTTCACTGTTATAATAATACGAGGGTCATTTTTAAGTTGTGTGATATATGATGGATGAAGTCGGCTATAATTGAAACAGTACAATCCGATGGATATAGTTGAAGGAGATGGGAAAAGGTCAAGTCATAAGAACAACTGAGTGGTCAAAAGGAGAGGAGGGTAACAGGGAGAGAGAGAGAGAGAGTGGGACGGAGAGAGAAGAAGAAAGTGACAGAGATGGTGCACAGGATGGCGACAGGGAGGCTGACAGTGGGAGGACAGAGAGGGTGACAGGAAAGATTGCAAGGAAAGTTGATGTTAAAATTTATAAGGAGAGTAACAGGGACAGTTAGAGGTAGATAGAAATTTACAGTGGCAGGTTTGGGGGGGGGGGGGTGACATGATCGTTAAGGGGCAGACAGAAAAAGAGTTAAGAATAAGTTTATTGACTTTAAAAAAGGACACTCAGCTTGAAAATAATGTTGTTTTTCTGTTGGGCAATTGAGGTAGATAGAAATTTACAGTGGCAGGTTTGGGGGGGGGGGGGTGACATGATCGTTAAGGGGCAGACAGAAAAAGAGTTAAGAATAAGTTTATTGACTTTAAAAAAGGACACTCAGCTCTAAAATAATGTTGTTTTTCTGTTGGGCAATATTCAACCGACCAAACAATTTCCCCACTCTGACATTGAAGGAACATTTATTATCCAAGTTTTATTCAATCATTTTAATTGTTGAAAATAATTGGTCTCAGGGTTGAGCGGGTGTTTCAAAATTAATCTTATCCCCCCACCCCCCTGATACCAAACAATCTAGCTTTTTGCCCTGCCAGTGGCGTTATAGGGGGATAATGGGGGTGTCACTTTTTTTTTATGGAGCTGCGGCGTTTTCGGTCAACTGCAGAGTTTGCATGGTGAAAAGGAGAGCGGGAAAAATCTTTGGCCGACCATGGTGGCTTTTATACTAGCTACGCCAGCAGGCAGTGTATCTATGGCACCAAAAGATCCGGTCATTTTCATTAAGGATCCATGACGTCATTGCGGGGGTGGGGGGGGGCGTCACTGGCTTAGACCAACTTCCTGCAAGTCTGGGAAAATCAACTGTTGTCAAGCACTTCCTTTGATTCCATCATACTTACAAAGCACCATGGGATATCTGACACTCTGCGATTTCTTATATGTATAGTCCCGAGCCATCCACACGGCAATCAGGTTGGACGAGTTAAAACGGGTCGAGGCCCGGACGCCCATTTTCATCCTCAGCAATCTGCTGTCCACTCGACACCTTTGATACGGACTACGGTACATGTGCTCGATCAACAAGGACTCTGTGCTTGTACATTCTGTGGTGAGCATTGAAGTCAACTGTGGAAAATAAACGAGCTGTCAAGACAATGTGATAGAGATTCCGGCTCTATTCGTTATTTTAACTTTCCCTTTTTTGCATCTTTATTTATTTGTTTTTTTTGGTGGGCGCATCTAGGAAGAATTTTTGTCGATTTTTTTGTTGTTGTTGTTTTTTTCTTCTTAGGTTACCTCTCCAACCTGATTTTTTTTTCAAAAATCTCCATTTAGTTGGCCAGAAATCAGAGTTCCTGTTCTCATTCCAATTAAACAACAGGCCTGCTCGAACTAATCGCTTAAGATCATTTGGTGCAACGATCTGCGTCTTTACAGGAATGGCAAGATGCGAAATGCTCTCTCATTTTTCGTCTGTTCATTTGTTTGTTTGTTTGTTTTTGGCACAAGTCCGTCACACTGTGACGATGGTGTAGACTTCTTAAGACGAAATCACAAGGTCTGGGATTTTTCTTAATGAGGATAAGCTAATTATCTAGACGGCAAATGGCCTCTCTCCACGCATCCGGTGAACCCATGGAACCATCACGTGTGGTTGTTATCATGGTAGAATAGTTTAAGGTATCTTCTTTAATTAGAAAGCTAGTCTAGACACGTGACAATCAAATTTTAATTTTAATATATTTTTAAAACGTTCATATACAGCAGTGTTTCTAAAACTGGGGTCCGCTGTTCGGTTTACAGTGGGGCCGCGAAAGGGTCCTTTAGGTACCGGTACCCATTTTGAGATTTTTGTCGCTGGCTGCTAAGTCCCATGTAGGAATTCAATTTAGTTCTCTCGAGACTTGGTATATTCACTTAATTTTGAGAACCGCTAATATAGTGTAAAGGTTTACGTTTACTTCTAACTTAGAATCCAGGTGAAAGTGCGTCGTTTACTTAGGACGACTGTGTTATTTAAAATTTCGAAAAGAAATAAATTAAACAATCTTATTGGTTCATTAACAACCACTTTGTACCCTCCATTAGTAATCTGCCCCCAGAAGACAATTTAATTCAAGAACATTTTATTAATTGATTAACTGATCAGAGCCCAAAATAGTTTTTTCCGCAACATATGTTGCAGTGATTATTAGGATTGAAACGGGGCAGTCCCATCCCGATGTTGTAAATAAGGCTCTAGGATGGCTGATTCCATTTGCCACCATCTATGACCGTGAGACGGCTTTTCCCAAACTGCTTGATATCAAAACAAAATCATAAATCAGATTAGACGCTAAAAATAACATAAGAGTTGCACTGACCAAAACAAAGGCTTACTGAGAAGACCTGCTTAAGACAAATCAGATGCACCAGTCCCATTTAATGTACGTGTGATGACTAAGTTATTCCATTTTCTTAATGAATAATTGTTCGTTAAAAATGTTTTGATAACAGAAGCCTGTATGTTAATTGTAGATATTTGTAAAAGCGCAGCGATCATTCAAAGAAATTGTAAAAACGCCGTCGGTCAAGAAATCCTGAAGTACTTTAATTAATCTCTGTGTGTTAATGTGTGTGTGTGTGGAGGGGGAGGGGGGTTGAGCTATAACCGAGAAGCATTTAGTCAGTTTACACCACTGCCCACCACCCCCTTTAAATTCAACGCTCTTAAACAAAAATCGATCCCTAAAGGTTCAGGGACCCTCAATACGTGGTTCTGCCTGTGTGATGTCAGGATGTGCACATCAATGTGATGGCTGCCTGTGTGGTGTCAGGATATGCACATCAATGTGATGACTGCCTGTGTGATATCAGGATGTGCACATCAATGTGATGACTGCCTGTGATGTCAGGCTGTGTACATCAATGTGATGACTGCCTGTGATGTCAGGATGTGCACATCAATGTGATGACTGCCTGTGTGATGTCAGGCTGCGCACATCAATGTGGTGACTGCCTGTGGATGTCAGGATGTGCACATCAATGTGGTGAGTGCCTGCGAGACGCCAGGATGTGCACATCAATGTGGTGACTTCCTGTGAGACGCCAGGATGTGTACATCTAACCACTGTCTGCAAGATGCTTACCCAGTTTCTTTGCAGAATCTTTGTAATAACTCTGCCATCGTCAATCACGACTGCTACAAGTTGCCAGATCCAGAGGGGCAAATTCACGTGTTGCATGTCGAGAACGATTGAAAACGAGACAATGTCCCCCTCTTCCCTGGCCACTCCCGTCTTTTGGCAAATTGGAAACTCTATTGTGCATTTGAAGTCCTTGACAACCTGGGATAACGTTTCTGTGATGTGGAAAATCATACATATATATCTATCTCTCTCTCTCTCTCTCTCTCTATATATATATATATATATATATATATATATCCTATCATATCATATATTTCATATATAAAATTTAAAAATGTTTGTTTGTTTGTGGCTTTCTTTGTTTGTTCCACATACCTCTTTTACAATTGATTGATGGCTCTTGACCAACCTTGGCTCATCTATCCATCATTAATCACAATCAAATACTGTGTTGGTTTTTGAACTCCTTATAATTTTCCAAAAAAATTATGGGATAGTGCATTATTTTTCTTGGGTTTTTTTCCCCTAATATTAACTACATCAAATTGCCAACAAATACTATTACATGAAAAGTTGGATCTAAACCAAACTTAGTACACATACATTTGATTATCCATTTTCAAATACCGAAGGGTGCTGAACTCATAACATCCACTCTTTTGGGGTCGGCGGCCCCGTGTCATTTTTTGTTAAAATATAAGCTTCATGTATGCCAATATGCTTAGAAAACACGATAGGTTCAGTGTGATTTCATGGATCTAGGCCTAGCTTGGTAGCAATACAAGTCATGGTGATTTATAATTAATAATATTTAATCCATTCGGGGCCCGTCTAGAATTTTCCGGAAAGCTCCATGATTTAAAAGATCCATGTCATTTGTAAATATCTTTTTTTTAAATTGGACAACATATAAATTTTAACTCCATTATTTATCTGTGAGTGATTTTTAATAGGGCCGCCTATCTCAGGCATAGCTAAAACGGTAAGCTTATGGATTGGGCCCCATCGGACGCCCCTCTTTTCACTTCAATCATAAATGGTTTTCGTTGTAGCATTTAGATGGGTTTGGTGAGTGAACAAGATGGGTTTGGTGAGTGAACAAGATGGGTTTGGTGAGTGAACAAGATGGGTTTGGTGAGGGAACAAGATGGGTTTGGTGAGTGAACAAGATGGGTTTGGTGAGTGAACAAGATGGGTTTGGTGAGTGAACAAGATGGGTTTGGTGAGTGAACAAGATGGGTTTGGTGAGTGAACAAGATGGGTTTGGTGAGTGAACAAGATGGGTTTGGTGAGTGAACAAGATGGGTTTGGTGAGTGAACAAGATGGGTTTGGTGAGTGAACAAGATGGGTTTGGTGAGTGAACAAGATGGGTTTGGTGAGTGAACAAGATGGGTTTGGTGAGGGAACAAGATGGGTTTGGTGAGGGAACAAGATGGGTTTGGTGAGTGAACAAGATGGGTTTGGTGAGTGAACAAGATGGGTTTGGTGAGTGAACAAGATGGGTTTGGTGAGTGAACAAGATGGGCTTGGTGAGTGAACAAGATGGGTTTGGTGAGTGAACAAGATGGGTTTGGTGAGGGAAGAAGATCGGTTTGGTGAGTGAACAAGATGGATTTGGTGAGTGAACAAGATGGGTTTGGTGAGTGAACAAGATGGGTTGGTGAGTGAACAAAATTATTAGATAAATAGAAGAAATTTCACCCGCTTCATTGAGGTTATCTAGATAATTAAAAAAGACATACAATCTTATGCAATGCTAGTTAAGTTCTCCTTGCTTCTTTACTTTCTTCGGGATCTTTTTGAAACTAGTGTAATAGTTTAATATAAATGTCCCGTGTTCAATTTGTTTTATTTATGGGCTGTAAATGTATAATACAATCATAAGACATTTCCAATTTTTTGGATCAATGAAAGAATCTTATCTTATGTTATCGTATTTTCTCAGTACGTTTGCGTCATGTTTTAATAAGTTTCATTAAGTTTAAAGATTATTCTGTAGAAGATTCGTTTTTTTTTCAGAAATCGTTTTAAGATAATAAATTTGTCAGTATTATGTTTACTCTGTTTCCATGAGTATCAAGTAATTTCAAAATTGTTATGAAAAAAAAAGCTGTTAATTTTGAAAGTTTCTAGAAAGTCCCAAATTAATTTTCCCGTATAGAAGCCTAAGTTAATACATAAATGAAGTTGACGGCTTAGATTACAGAAGACGCTCTAACCGTTAGAGTCTAACGTGTATTTGTATTGATTGAGCTTGGCCAAAGTTGTTTAACATACCCTTTATAATCCCACCGGGGAACACGACATTAACGGAACACGATCCCCAGCGAGGAACAGGATCCTACTAGTTTGCCGGAATCAACTGAGAAAACGCGATCCAATCTGGTCTGGAATCACATCAGGAACGGAATCCAATCCGGATGAAGTATCCTTTAAGAACAGTGTCCCATGGGATACAAGATCCCATCGTGAAACGGAATGCCACGGGGCTTGGGATGCCATCGGGAAACGGAATGCCACGGGGCTTGGGATTCCATCGGGAAAACGGAATGCCATGGGGCTTGGGATTCCATCGGGAAAACGAGATCTCCCCCAACCCTCGCACACAGAAACATAAACACACACACACAAAGAGAAGCCTGCCAGTTGTTACGAAAATCACTGCCTCATTTATCAGTCAGTGCGTGTTCAAAATTGAGTTGGCAGAAGTGACAACAGTCATGAAACGTACACAGTGGTGAAGTACTCATTGACCCATGACCTAACCTCACCTCTCAACTCAGGTCGAAGACTTACCATGCTTGATGAATGCGGCTCCAAGAACCAGACAGAGGCAAAGTACTTTGGAGGGCATTCTATGCACATAAAAAATCCAAGATGTTACATGGACATTTTTAGACTCTCCGACTCTGGAATGCATTGGAAAAAAAATTTAAATTCCTAATTTTCTCTGTGTTTACAGTGTCACAAATAATTTCTATTAGCTAATGACCTTTTAAATTTAGACTCACTTCCTTGTTAATAATAATCCGGAGACATGAGTCTTTAGTTCATGTAAGTGAGATTTTGAATGTGATCCGAGCGGGTCTCCACCCACCCGGATTGTTATCTTTAGTTAATCTAAGTCAGTGGATCTCTAAATAATGGTCGCGACCCCTTTGGGGATAATTAATCTAACCACTGGTGAGCTCAATCTAACCACTGGTGGGCCTAATCTAACCACTGGTGGGCCTAATCTAACCACTGGTGGGCCTAATCTAACCACTGGTGGGCCTAATCTATCCAATGGCGGGCCTCATATAACCACTGGCGGGCCTCATCTAACCACTGGTGGGCTTAATCTAACCACAGGTGGGCCTAATCTAACCACTCGTGGACATAATCTAACCACTGGTAAATTGTAGGATTTTTTGTTTTAGCTTTCGTTTTTACAACAACTTACAGAACAGCTCACGTTACCTGTTATTGTCATTTAAATTACACTTGTTATGTTTACTGCGTTCATTCATTGGTGGTGCGATATGGTGCACGTGATTGATCCATTGAATTGAACATAAACTGATTTAAATGAGCGGGTGTGGAATAATCCTAAACTAACTGCGAGTACATAACTAAGCGTCTGTCAGGCATCTGTGCTCGGTACGCTCCTACAGGACAACATATGCCAGTCATGAGCAGAAACTCAACAGCTTCCTCTAAAGATGCATGCATCGCATTTTGCGAATTCATTTGCAGGACAAAGTGCGTAGCACAGAGGTTTTGGAGCGTACCATGTTCTACGGTCTTAGCAAGAGGCGACTTCGTGTGTTGGGCCATGTAAGGCGCATGGAGGAAGGATGTATTCCAAATGATCCTTTGTGAAGTGATGACAGAGCGGGCAAAACTTAACGGACGGCCGCGATTTTAAGACTTTTGCGAAAAGATCACCAGGAAAGCATAATAGAAATCAACGTATGGGAGATCATCATTGAGCGCACAGCGGTGTATGGAGGAGTCAAACAGCGGTGTATGGAGGAGTCAAACAGCGGTGTATGGAGGAGTCAAACAGTGGTGTATGAAGGAGTCAAACAGCGGTGTATGAAGGAGTCAAACAGTGGTGTATGGAGGAGTCAAACAGCGGTGTCTGAAGGAGTCAAACAGCGGTGTATGAAGGAGTCAAACAGCGGTGTATGGAGGAGTCAAACAGCGGTGTATGAAGGAGTCAAACAGCGGTGTATGAACGAGTCAAACAGCGGTGTATGAAGGAGTCAAACAGCGGTGTATGAAGGAGTCAAACAGCGGTGTATGAAGGAGTCAAACAGCGGTGTATGGAGGAGTCAAACATGCAGAAGATACGCGAAACAAAACCATTGCAAAAAAAAAAAAAATCCACACAATAAACAAACAAAAAGAGCAAAACCAAAGGCCAAATTTAAGCAGGAGACAAGGTACGCAAGTATGAAGGAGTCAAACGGCGGTGTATGAAGGAGTCAAACAGCGGTGTATGGAGGAGTCAAACATGCAGAAGATACGCGAAACAAAACCATTGCAAAAAAAAAAAATCCACACAATAAACAAACAAATAGAGCAATACCAAAGGCCAAATTTAAGCAGGAGTCAAGGTACGCAAGCGACAGGTGCAGCCGACACTGTAATTGGAGGTGCTGGCATCCGTCCGTCACAATGTGGGCTTCGGAGGACGAAATCCACATGGACTGGGATTATTCTTCAAGGATTATAAGCGGGCTCCCAACAGCAAATCGCCTCTCTCCACGCCACTGGAGACCCCAAGGGAACATCATTGTACCAATTTTATCCGCCTTTTGGGACTCCATCTCTGGGTTTGATTTCAGAGTTGCCTTCTCTTAGATGTGTTGCCATCAAAGGTTAACGAGTCCTATCCACCCGGAGTGCTGGTGGTGTTTTTGTTTGACTGGGCTCTGGCTGGAATTGAACTCGAGACCACCACCATCAGATTTGCTCAGTTTGCCACCCAGCACCGAGAATTGGAGGTACGGTCTAGTAAACCATTTAATGAAGGGTGGATAGCTACTGCATCGTCTCACAAAGACGGAAGGACGCCATATACTTCTTCATTTTGAGCACATATTAACAGTATGCAAATTTATTAACTGACGATGGCATAAATGTAGAAACAAAGACTATGTACCGATTCTTATTGAACATGAGACGCATACTTCAAGTATTAAGCGAATCAACGCTCTCAAACACTTAAGCTTCAAAAATAAAAATGAAAGAACATGTGACAAAAGACTCTGTTAAGAAACGGTGAGGCGGAGGTGTATGTATTACTACTTAAAACTAAAAGACGTAACAAAATAGCTTTATACTGGGACGGGCCGAATCAAGTTATTCGACCCATGTCCAAATTTAATTTCACCAACAGTTAGGTTATGTCTTTAGAATGTTTTACAATAACAAAAGCATGATCTGTAACAAGGCCCGTCATAAAGATAAAAGACCAGTGAATCCAGATAATAATAAAAACATACTAGATGGCTGCCTAGCGTCTATAGTCACTTCAATGTCATGGATTGTGTGATGTTGACAACAGGGTTAAGTGAAAGAGTGAGGACGGATGCATGTATTTGGAAATAAAAGGGAGAGAACGATTTTAGGGACAGAAGAGTTTTTGTTAGAGTTGCTGCAGGGAAGTCATTTGGGGTAGAGCAGGGAAGTCATTTGGGGTAGAGCAGGGTGGCGCATTTGGGGTAGAGCAGGGAAGTCATTTGGGTAGAGCAGGGAAGTCATTTGGGTAGAGCAGGGTGGCACATTTGGGCATTTGGGTAGAGCAGGGTGGCACATTTCGGTAGAGCAGGGTGGCACATTTGCCCCTCCCCCTTAAATTATCAGGTTTTATTTCAATCACTATTTACTGTGTCACCTCCAGTAATAAACAACTTAAAAAGCCGAATAAGTTTCGGTTTTGCCCCCCCCCCCTTGGAAAAACTGGAAATGACGCCCTTGATTTGCTGTTGGGCTTTTTGCCTGGTAATATTTTCTCCTGGATGTAGCTAAGTAGTAATTTCGTGGGTGTGCCAAAAATTTTTTTTTTTTCCAGTGTAAAATGAACTGTTCAGTGTTGTGATGAACTGAAAATAAACTTCAAGAGTAATATGATCTACTCTGTCAGTGTTGTGATGAAGTGAGAGACCATACGCGGAACAAAATAGTCTGACATAGAGTCAGGCGAATATTTGACAGTAACGGAAGATGACTTCGATGACTGAAAGGACTTAACACTACGTCTGATATTTCATCGTTAACATCACTGACTAAGAAAGACAACGAACAACTTGACACCATGGCAAACCGATGACATTACTATGACATTGTGATACTAATTGACGTCGTCGTCAAATCGAACAATCCAGGGAAGACTGGAGTAAAAGAATTTAGAATTACATTGACATCCTGCAAATTGGTAATTTTAAAGCTCTACATTGTTCCCTTCCACTTAAAAGAAAAAATGGACCAAGGATAAGGACAGTGGTAGATTTAGAAATCATTGAAGAAAGGAGGTCACCGTATACTGCCGACATTCCATTAATTTGTTGTTTTTTTTTAAATAATAGAGAAAGAGAGAGACACAGAGAGAGACACAGAGAGAGACACACACAGAGAGAGAGACACAAGTACTTGGGTGTTACCATTCAAAGAGAGGTCCGCTGGGACGAGCACATTAACAGTGTGTGCAACCGGGCAAACAAGACCCTGGGGTTCCTAAGGCGCAATCTGAAGATCGGAAACTCAAGCGTGAAAAAAAAAGCCTATAAAGCCTTTGTCCGGCCTATTTTAGAGTATGCTTCTACAGTCTGGGACCCATTTACCCAGGAAAGCATCGACAGGTTGGAGGCGGTCCAGCGACGGGCAGCACGCTTTGTCATGAACCGCTACAGAAACACCTCAAGTGTCGGCAGCATGCTAGAAACACTGGGTTGGTCTACATTGGAAGAACGACGACGACTATCCAGACTCACCATGTTGTACAAGATAAAAAATGGGCTGGTCCACTGCTCCTGAATTAAACAGAAATTCGTTCATCTTCCCCCTAGACTGCGACGAAGCCACGACAGACAGTTCCGGCTGATAAAAACAAGAACAAAGTATAGGAGCTCCTCATTCCTGCCGAAGACAATAGGTGACTGGAACAAGCTTCCAAAAGCAACAGTTGAGGCGGTTACACTCGACACATTTGTGTCTATTGCCTCCTGTATTCCAACCCCCAGTTCATAACACCACTGCTGAGTCGCCCTTGCAACCAGTGAAGCATCCCATTGAAACCCATGGACAGTAACATCGCAAACCCCTCTGAAACATAGAAGCCAGAATGATCAATTCATTGATCAAAATAAAGAAGAAAGAAGAAGAAGAGAAGAAAGAGACACAGAGAGAGACACGCACAGAGAGACACGGAGAGAGAGAGACACAGAGAGAGACACGGAGCGAGAGACACACAGAGAGAGAGACACAGAGAGAGAGAGAGAGAGAGAGAGAGGGGGGTCTTTCAATAAAAAAGGAAACAATAAGGACAACATATATTAATATGAGAACTTAACTTTAGTGGAAGTAGACCGGAATTTGGTCAAATCAGACAAGACAGCGTTTCTTAGTAAGCGTCGTATATAAAGTCTTGATATAAACTAACGGTGTTAAGAAAAAACAACAACTGATGTGTCTGACATAGTTTGATAATCGCCCTGCCAGGTCAGCGTTTAAGTTCAATGACCTTCCAGAAGCAACAAGCCCGAAACCGATCTTAAAAGTCCCTGCCCCGACCCCCACTTTGCCTTAAAACAATAACTTTGTTCATTGGCGTGACCCGTACTGTTCGGGGAGGGACACAATTTCGCCACCCCTGTCCACGAAATCAAACAGTTCTCCATTTGGCCTCAAACACCGCTCCTGTTTATTTTTAAGCCCATTGGTGGACCACCCCCCTGCGATTGTTCCTTCCTACGCCCCTGACTTTGTCCAATACCTTCTTACGCCCCTAACTTTGTCCAATACCTTCCTACGCCCCTGACTTTGTCCAATACCTTCCTACGCCCCTGACTTGTTCAATACCTTACTACGCCCCTGACTTTGCCAAATACCTTCCTACGCCTCTGACTTTGTCCAATACCTTCCTACGCCCCTGACTTTGTTCAATACCTTCCTACGCCCCTGACTTTGTTCAATATACAGGCTTCATGTGAATACTGACCAGTGACAACGGAAATTAAAACAAAATTGAAAATTTAGAATAGAACTGATGAAAAAAATCGGGGAAACAGAATAAAAATAAAAATGGACAACAGGAGTTCTTTTGGTTTTATTCTGGATTTATTCAATACATCGATGTTGTGGCGTGGATAAGACTACAGGATGTAACGTGATGTGGGAGCATTTTGTACACGGTGTACATTGATGTGGGAACATAGTGGACATGGTGGAAAATTACATTCTATTTTAGTAGATATTCATACATGATGAAGTAGCCTGGAGGACAGGATGTAAAACTGAAATTAAAACTTGCCAACTAAAAAAAAACAAAAAAAAGAAGACAAACGAAAATTGTTTCTTAATTGACATAATTTGAAAGTCAAATATTAATATTCCAAGTTAGGCCAAATGTTTGAGGACCTCTACTAAATTTACGGATGGTTGGAAACCCTGCCACACTCCATGGAGGAAATGAGAAATGACCGATACCTTCAGCAACGATTGAAGATTAGCCCCGTAACCTTTATCCAAGATAATCTAATGTCATAGACGACATCCACATGGCGGCACCTGACAGCGTGACTAAGATCAAGACAAGTTCTGAAATTGAGAAATACGGACACAAAAAAATTACAAGGTCACTTATCCATACAATAAGTTCACTTATTCATATAACGAGGTCACTTATCCATATAACGAGTTCGCTTATCCATGAAAAGAGGTCAATTGTCCATTAAAGGAGGTCAAGTTTAACGAGGTAAATATCCCTATTATGACGTCTCTTATCAATATAACGAGGTCACTTATCCATTAAAATAGGTCACATGTCTATTAAAGAAGGTAACATATGGCGAGGTCACTCTCCATATAACGAGGTCACTTATCTATATAACGAGGTCACTTATCCAAGACTATAAAAAATCGTATAAAAACTTTAAAAAATTATGGTGAATATTTTCAAATTTGAAAAACTATAAACTAAGGGTTGTTGTCAGACATATTCTTCCCTTTGTTTCTCTTTGGAAGACCAACACACAGAGACGTAGGAAATAGGCGTGTGTGACCCCTCCGGACAACACTAACTCAACAACGCCACTGGCAGATCTAATTTTTCTATGACTACCCTTGCTTAAAATATACCCACTCAAACTTGGCCAAAACCAACACTTGTTTAGACAATACCCACTGTAGCTTGAAAAATCCCACATTAATTTGGAAAATACCGTCTTTTACTTGGCCAATGCCCACTCTAACTTTGCCAATACCCACTTTAATCTGACCATAGCCACTCTAACGTGGTCAATACCCACTTTCACCTGACCATAGCCACTCTAACTCCGCCAGCTCAAACTTTAACCTGACCATAGCCACTCTAAATTGCTCAATACCCACTTTAACCAGACCATAGCCACCCTAACTTGGCCAATATCCACTTTAACCTGACCGTAGCCACTCTAACTTGGACAATACCCACTTTAACCTAACCATAGCCACTTTAACTTGGCCAATACCCACTTTAACCTGACCATAGCCACTCTAATTTTACCATTAACTACTCCTCCTTGGGCAAATGCACTCTTAAACTTGGCCAATACCCATTCTATCTTGATCAATACCCCTCTATCTTGGCCAAAGCGCACTCTCTTTTGGCCAATGCTCACTTTGTTTTAGTTAATACCCTCTCATACGTGGCCAATAACCACTCTAATTTGACTATTATACACTCTCACTTGGCCAGTTAACAATCATACTGGGTACAAATCCTCTCTAACATGAACAATACAAATTATATCTCCATCAATACACATTATAAGTTTACCAATAATCAATCTGAATTGGCCAGTACGCAGTCTCACTTGGCCAATACCCAGTCTCACTTGGCCAATACCCACATAAACTTCCCAAAATGCCATCTAATACGACCAATATTCACTCGGACGTTCCAAGTACCGACTGACATGCCAAATACCTACTATGACGTGGCCAATACCCATTACCTGCTCTGATCTGTCAAATACTAACTCTAACGTGCCCAATACCCACTCGGGTGTGCCCAATACCCACTGATACGTGCCCAATGCCCACTCTTATACGTACCCAATGCCCAATCGGACGTACCCAATACCCACTTTGGTGTGCCCACTAACCAATTGCACGTGCCTAATACCCACTCTTACGTACCCAATGCCCACTCGGACGTGCCCAATACCCACTCTTACGTACCCAATGCCCACTCGGACGTGCCCAATACCCACTCTTACGTACCCAATGCCAAATCGGACGTGCCCAATACCCACTCTTACGTACCCAATGCCCACTCGGACGTGCCCAATACCCATTCTTACGTACCCAATGCCCACTCGGACGTGCCCAATACCCACTCTGACGTGCCCAATCCAATCATACGTATTATTACTTATTAGGAAATGAGTAAAACAAAGTAAGGTTCAACTTGAAAATGGAACGCAATTCTGTTGATGCCTTCTGGAATACTACATCTCAGCTTAGTGCTTTATTTTATAATTTTTTAAAATATCTTATTCTGCCTTTTTCTGGGGGGTTTTCTGTTGTTTGTTCGCCGACGAAGGCTTCCTGCCGACACGTTTGTTGTTTTGTTGCGGTCCTTTTTTCAGGTTTAACCTTACTTTTGTTTTACTCATTTCCTATTTTGCTGACCTGAATACAGCCCCCCCCCCCCAACCCTCTTATTACACTGGACTACTTATTATTATCGTATTATTAGAGTATCGAGTTGATGGACAAAGACCGTATAAATGAAATTACGAGATTTATCCATCGTCTTAGAATAATACACATCCTTTCAACACAATTATATTGAAATGTTTTATACTATCCCCCCCCCCAAAAAAAAAACAGCTTACCCATTGGCTGTTTTGTTAGTTCATTCGACTTCGACTTAGATGGGGACAGTTGTGCCACTAAAGACAGTGAGCATGGAAAGGTAAAAAATAGTTAACGTGTAAAATATAATGTTGTTTCAATTTAGATGACAGAGAGTGATTTGGATTTTCATTGTATCAGGCAAGCATATGCCATGATCATTTATACTCATTTATAGACATTTATATCTATAATACACAATTAAAGGGCAATTCCTAACATCTAACATAAGGTCATTAAAACCGTATTCAATTTTAAAATATACCCACCATCTGAGTTGAGGTTTTTAAAAATACATTCCATGTGATAAAATACCCACCATTTAAGTTTAGGTCTTATCAAATACATTACAATTTAACAAAATATTCACCATCTAATATAAGGCCAGTAGAGTTAATATACATAACGCACGGTCCAAAAACCTCCCTGTAGCTCATACGAATCACTTCATAGAGGTCGTCTTGTGTTATTCTAAAAGGGTAGCTGGGACACCATGGATCGTCATCACCATTACTTCGGGAGTAGCCTATGTCGGATTTGTTGCCAATCTTAAAGCGGATCAGACTCCAACTTGTATGTCTAACTGTCACGCAGTATTGAAAAACATGATATTCGCCAGGACGGACGTAAGCGTTTTTACCTGGCATGTCCTTATAGTCAACCCTCAGCTTCTCCTCCACCTTCACTGTTATAATAATACGAGGGTCATTTTTAAGTTGTGTGATATATGATGGATGAAGTCGGCTATGATTGAAACAGTACTATCCGATGGATATAGTGGAAGGAGGCGGGAAAAAGTCAAGTCATAAGAACAACTGAGTGGTCAAAAAAGGAGGGGAGAGTGACAGGGAGAGTGAAAGAGAGAGACAACGAAAGTGACAGGGAGCCTGACAGTGGGGGGGGGGACATTTAGGAAGACATGGAAAATTAAAAGGAAGTTTAGATGAACTTTAGGAGGAATACCAGGGACAGGGAGCGGAAGAAATCAACAGAGCCTGTTAGCGTGAGATGAGGGTTACCTTTTTTGTGGGAAATATTAAACCTACGGTTACGCACTGGCTTCTAAGATGAGAAATCAATCTCCGGTTTTAATTTTATTTGGCTCGTTGTAAACAGTGCCTAACAAAAGACGAAGCCATAGAGTCAACAATATTAAAGATACGACACACAAAACATGAGCTAGTTACAATTAATAAGATTTATTAAGTCTTAAGATAATTACAAAAGAAAATAAAAAATATGATGGCAATCTTCAACTTACAGTATGGTAGATCTTGTACTGGTACAAAGTTAACACAGTTAGTATAATGTGCCAATGAATAATGATGAAATGCGAAATAAACACATATACAAGAACACAAAGAATAATATACGTCTCGTGGAATTAATAAAACCTATCTGAATCTCCGTCTGAACCTCTGTACCTGTCAATCCCTTATATAGGCGGGTCTACCGACGCGTAAGCCCTGCCTTCCAGAAACTATTCAGCATTTGTTTACATTTCTAGAACAATCGCAAACATTCTACAAAATACTAGGAGGCAGTCTTACAAGGTTTAAGAGGAAAGGCGGTAGTCAACAAGATACATCAAACGAATAGGACACGCCCACAACAAACGCTAACAACTGCTAGGGATCTTAATTGGGTCAAGCAAAGTTCAAGCACGGGGAAATCGTGTAAACCGTTATACATAACACCTACCTTTGTTTGTTAAGTTTACCTTTGTGTATTGGGGAATATTAAATCTACCTTTAGTGAAATGGGGATTATTAAACCTGCCTTTGTGTTTTGGAAACCTACCAAGCAACTTTCCCACGAACAATGAAAGACTATTCAATGATCCAAGTTTAATTCAATTATCCTAGTTTAATTAAGTTATCCAAGTTGAATACAATTATACAAGTTTAATTCAACTGTCCAAGTTTAATTCAATTATCCAAATTCGATTTTATAAGTTTAATTCAGTTATTTGTATGGTTCAAGGTTTGAAGGGGGTGCTTACAAACTAAACTTGTCCCCAGATGCCAAACCCTTTAGCTATTACACTCCTTGTGGTGTTAAAAGAGGAGGCTGCTGGTGTCGCATTGTTTGATATGGAGATGCTGGATTTTCGGACAACTGCAGTGTTTGTATTGTGAAAAGGAGAGCGGCCAACATCTTTGGCTGAACATGGTGTCACTAATACTAGCTACGCCACTAGGTAGTTTATCTATAGCATCAACAGGGGCGATCATTTTCATCGGAAAGTAGGGCAAAAATCGAGGTCGCCGATTGATCTTGAGCGGAGGAGGGGACTGAGGAGTCCTCTGCCCAGAAATGTTTATTTCAACCTGAAGAGGAGCATTTTGGAGTGTACCTGAATTCAATGTTTCTATTAGACTAATTGATCGTGGCATATATAAACTAAATTCACTCCGCTTGTGGCGGGCCCCAGGGTAATAATTTTGCACAAGCCTATAATCAACACCATGCTGTAACATTCATCAGAATGTGAAGGGTGCAGAAATTGAGTATGCTAAAGGCAAGTGCAGAAGCATTTCAAACTTTCGAGAGGGACGCTTCAAACTTAGCCATAATACTGATCAAAGACATCACGAACATTCCAGCTTTATTACTTTTTGAGGGTGTGCTTTTCCCCTAGCCTATTCTCGCCCCTCAAATCTTTTTTATTTCATAGAAATGTTTTTATTGATTCAGAATACAATAAAGCATTTAAGCACATACCTGAATATAGTTTTTTAACAGTCGTCGCTTACTTGGAGAGCAACGGAAGAGATGCCTGTTTCAAAAAAGTAGGTGTCACTTAACCTTAGAACAATCGTGTGAGCACAGCTTCCCTACGACTGAAATGGGACTCGGATATTGTAAGGCTTAAAGATGTAATGGGAACACTCTAAATTATCATCTTTCAATGCAAGGTGGTGGAGAACATAACCGAAAAATTGCAGGAAGCTTCGAAAAGTCGAGCGAAGGTTATGCTTGACTTGATTGTGTTATACAAATATTTTTTTTTTATATTACTTTATATTAATATGGTTTCATTCTTTATTTAAACTACTTTGGGGGTTAACTACTCCATTTATAAATGAATTTTCAACAACATCAAACAAAATTACTTTTTTTTTTTTTATAAAATTCCATCACCAAAAAAAAAAAAACTTTTACAATCGTTTTACAAATTGAAAGCAAGTGAAAGCAACACCAATTGATTTATAGTAATTACCATTTAATTTTAAACAAAAACAAAAAAAATTAATTTTTTTTTTTTTATAAAATTCCATCACAAAAAAAAAAAAAACTTTTACAATCGTTTTACAAATTGAAAGCAAGTGAAAGCAACACCAATTGATTTATAGTAATTACCATTTCTAGATATTATAGCCCCCCCCCTCCCCCCGCGAGAGATGCCTGAAAGAAAGTGTGATTAGATGTCATATAATAGTCGCTTGGGAAACCAATGAGATCAAACTAATACTGTGATACCAAGAATGACGAAATGGGGCAAGAAGTAGATTAGCTTGTAAAGAAAAGTTCAGAAAAGAGTTATAGGATGAAAAGTAATTGTGAATTTTTCTCTGAACGACGATGAGGAAAAAAAGTCTTTGTAAAGAGCCTCTGCGCCACTAGGAGAAAGATGGAAAGAAGTATGTGAAGAGCTTTCGCGCCACTTTGGAACTAGATGGAAAGATTTTGTGAATGGCATCCATACCACTTAGTAGAAATAAGACAACGATAAAGCAGATTGGTCCGAAACATCAAAGATACAACTTTACGAATATTTTTATTATAATTAACGCATTTTCAAGAAAAAAAATATTTTTGTTTATTTTATTACTTTAAAAAAAAAATTCCACTGCCAACTTTCCATAACCGAGGTCATGAGTGGTCAACCCACTGGCCCAATGTGACCCATCGCGTTAAACATTGCGGCTCACTGGATGTATAAGACAGGCGATTTTTTCTTCCAATTTACGCTAATGTTCACTCCTCAGTAAAGCCGGTAAATGAATGACGTTTAGAGAGAAACTGTGAGAGTGACGGTCCCTGTTTCTCCATCAATTCAAAATAGTAATCTAAATCTTAACTAGTAATTATGAGACAATATAAGCTTCTAGGATTTATTACTTGTTATTTTTGTAACAACAAAGCTAGGTCAAGACACACATACACATGAACACAGCTAGGTCAAGACACGATTACATATGAAAAAAGCAAGGTCAAGACACACCTACATATGAACACAGCTAGGTCAAGACACACCTACATATGAACACAGCTAGGCCAAGACACGATTACATATGAAAAAAGCAAGGTCAAGACACACCTACGACTGAACACCGCTAGGTCAAGACACACCTACATATAAACATAGCTAGGTCAAGACACATCTACATATGAACACAGCTAGGTCAAGACACACCCACATAGGAACACAGCTAGGTCAAGACACACCGACTTATGAACACAGCTACTCATGACACACCTACACATTTTTCACTATCGTCTCTTCTGTTGCTCTTCTATTACGTGTAGAATAATGAAAAGTAGAATTTAGGTATCCGTGATTATTGCGGTCATAATTTTTGTTTAATACTTTTTCTGGGAAGGGGCTCACTGAGACCCCTACTTCTTTTCAGGTGCACTTCCGGTCGGCGGCCTCGGTTTCTTACCCCCCATCCCATCCCCTTTGATGTGAAAGTGACCAGGATACAATGAAATATTATCAACAATAAAGCCATGTGTTATCATCGTAGAATTATGTGCATAATGAATAAATAAATGAATCTGCACTTATTTTATTGTGTGTTTATCTTATTTATTTGTTAACATTTCACGTGTCCCTTGGAATAGTTGACACGCGACCATAGTAGCCCATGACGTCATTGGCTTTGACTAACTTCCTGTAAGTATGGGACAATCGACTCTGGGGGCGCACTTCTTCTGATTCCATCATACTTACAAAGCACCATGGGATATCTAATCCTCTTCGATATCTTAAACGAAAGAGCCTGATTGAACCATACTGCGATCACGTCGGACATGTTGTAATGCGTCGAGGCCATGACACCGATCTCCATCCTAAAGTAATTTAAGCTTTTGGGGTCCTGCCGACAATTTGCATAAGGTTCACGGTATTCCATCGACCGGGGCATTCTGGTTTGACATCCTCTGGTGTCCACGTGTGTCACCTGTGGGAAAATGAAAGAACGGTCACGTCAATGAAATACAGATTCCGGCGTTATTAGTTAGTCTTATTTTTAGTTTAATATTGGCGTGCATTTTTTTTTTTTATTTTGTGGGCTCGCGAAAGAAGACTTTTTGTCGATGCGTTTGTTCTTTTGTTTTGTCTTGTAGGTTCCCCATTCCCTCCCCCGCCTTGTTTTTTTTTTTTTATTTTTTTTTGTTACGAGTGAAATAAGCGGTCCTCTTATTATTACAACACGCCTGCTTGAACTAACCTCTCAAGTACATTTGTGTAGATCGGAAGGTCGTCTGTTAGGG
>CAXITT010000658.1:74558-104285 GCA_964033795.1 Lymnaea stagnalis | reverse complement strand
GGCGTTATTTGTTAGTCTTATTTTTAGTTTAGTATTGGCGTGCTTTTTTTTTTTTTATTTTGTGGGCTCGCGAAAGAAGACTTTTTGTCGATGCGTTTGTTCTTTTGTTTTGTCTTGTAGGTTCCCCATTCCCTCCCCCGCCTTGTTTTTTTTTTTTAATTCTTTTTAGTTACGAGTGAAATAAGCGGTCCTCTTATTATTACAACACGCCTGCTTGAACTGACCTCTCAAGTACATTTGGTGCGCACCATCTGCATCTAAATAGGAATGGCAAGATGCGAAATACTCCTCATGTTTCATTTGTCTGTTTGTTTGTTTGTTTGTTGTCAAGAAATTTTGGTATAGCTTTAAAATATGAAGCACGCAATATGTCATGCAAAGTTATATAACAAGAACTTTGACGCATTTCCACAGCTAACCACATAATTATATTGATATAAATGAGCTTTAAGTCACTGACAAAATCCTTGATGTGATGAAACAATATGTGTCAATTGTGAACGAAGAAATCTCTCATTATGTTTAAGTGCTATAGGAATTTAAACAATACAATTTCTTTATCAGCAACCACTTTCCACCATCCATTATTAACCTGCCTACGGGTGGCAATTTACTTCAATAAAAGATTATTGATTTGAAAACTACTGAAGGAGCAAAGTATGTCTTCCGTACACTGTCTTGTAGTGATTTTAGGATTGAAATGGCGCAGTCCTATCCTGATGTTGTAAAGATGTTGCTAAGACAGCTGATTCCATTTACAACAACCTATGAGTATGAGGCGGCTTTTTCTAAACTTCTCGATATCAGAACAAAATCCCGAAACAGATTAAATGCGAATAATAACATGAGAGGTGCACTGGCCAAAAAAAAAGGAAAACCTGGAAGAACTGTGTAAGGCAAAGCAGATGCACCAATACAATTAAATATACAATTGATGAACAAGTTTTTCTATTTTCTGAATAAATAATTCTTCGTTAAAAAAAATTTTGTTGGTAACAGTAGCCATATGTCAAATGTAATTAATTGATTTTGTTGGTAACAGTAGCCATATGTCAAATGTAATTAATTGATTTTGTTGGTAACAGTAGCCATATGTCAAATGTAATTAATTGATTTTGTTGGTAACAGTAGCCATATGTCAAATGTAATTAATTGATTTTGTTGGTAACAGTAGCCATATGTCAAATGTAATTAATTGATTTTGTTGGTAACAGTAGCCATATGTCAAATGTAATTAATTGATTTTGTTGGTAACAGTAGCCATATGTCAAATGTAATTAATTGATTTTGTTGGTAACAGTAGCCATATGTCAAATGTAATTAATTGATTTTGTTGGTAACAGTAGCCATATGTCAAATGTAATTAATTGATTTTGTTGGTAACAGTAGCCATATGTCAAATGTAATTAATTGATTTTGTTGGTAACAGTAGCCATATGTCAAATGTAATTAATTGATTTTGTTGGTAACAGTAGCCATATGTCAAATGTAATTAATTGATTTTGTTGGTAACAGTAGCCATATGTCAAATGTAATTAATTGATTTTGTTGGTAACAGTAGCCATATGTCAAATGTAATTAATTGATTTTGTTGGTAACAGTAGCCATATGTCAAATGTAATTAATTGATTTTGTTGGTAACAGTAGCCATATGTCAAATGTAATTAATTGATTTTGTTGGTAACAGTAGCCATATGTCAAATGTAATTAATTGATTTTGTTGGTAACAGTAGCCATATGTCAAATGTAATTAATTGATTTTGTTGGTAACAGTAGCCATATGTCAAATGTAATTAATTGATTTTGTTGGTAACAGTAGCCATATGTCAAATGTAATTAATTGATTTTGTTGGTAACAGTAGCCATATGTCAAATGTAATTAATTGATTTTGTTGGTAACAGTAGCCATATGTCAAATGTAATTAATTGATTTTGTTGGTAACAGTAGCCATATGTCAAATGTAATTAATTGATTTTGTTGGTAACAGTAGCCATATGTCAAATGTAATTAATTGATTTTGTTGGTAACAGTAGCCATATGTCAAATGTAATTAATTGATTTTGTTGGTAACAGTAGCCATATGTCAAATGTAATTAATTGATTTTGTTGGTAACAGTAGCCATATGTCAAATGTAATTAATTGTAAAGACACCATAAAGGCTCCGTGAGCATTCAATAACGTTTTAAGGATGCCGTGTCGCAAGAAATCCAACAACAAATTGAGAACCATTGATATGATTAAACCTTGCCCTACCTTATTTTCTGTTTCGGTTTAATCCTGAAGTGTCAAAGTGTCCTCGTTTTATAGCCATTTTCATTGTTTCTATAGAATAGTAGTTACTATCCTAGTGTCTCATTTGTATTTAATTAGTTTACATGTTTTAATAATTGTAAAGCGATTAGAGCTTTATGATAAGAGCTATATAAAAATGCCTAAATAAATAAATAAATAAATAAATATGAAACATTCGTTGAACACCACAGAAATACCTTTATTAATGCCTGCCTGAGTATTAAAAGGGGAGAGGACTATTTGGAGCTCTCACCGAGAATTATTTACACCATTAACCCCCCTTCAACCTCTAAATTCTATGCCTCCTAAAAAATTCGACCCCTTAATTGTTCGGGGCCCCTGAGTACGTGACTCATTTGCCTTTAGGTTAATCCGACGCTACAGTTGGATAACACAGTCTGCCTGTGAGACGCCAGGATGTGTCTATCAACGTGATGTCTGCCTGTGAGACGCCAGGATGTGTACATCAAAGTGATGTCTGCAAGATGCTTACCCAATTTCTTCGCCTGTAGTTTTCCACAATATCGCCATCGTCAAACATGACTGCTACAGTTTGCCAGTCCCTGAGGTCCAAGCTTAAGTCTTGCATGTAGAGAACGATTGAAAACGTGACAAGGTCCTGGCCTTCCCTGGCTACTCCGGGTTTTTGGCAAATCGGAAACTCTACTGCGCATTTGAAGTCTACGATGGCCTGGGATAACGTTTCTTTGAGGAGGAAAAAATAAAAAAATAAAAATATTAAATATATGTATATATTGTAGAGAGTTCAGTCTCAGTCCAGGTGGACAGGGTGAGGGGAAAAACCCACGGCAGAGTTCAGTCCAGGTGTTTGGCGGGTAGCATATAAATTAAGACGTGGAACACAATGGAGGTCAGCGGAGCGGGGTAAACCCACAGTCGAAGACTGACCAAATAAATTAAGGCGAGGAATGCAGCGGGCAGGGATGAGGGGCAAAACCCACGGCAGAGTTCAGTCCAGGTGTTTGGCGCGTAGCGGATGAATCAAGACTTAAGAAGGTAGGGGGAGTAATCTCTAGCGACGCCTTGGTTGGCTGGTGGACCTATAAGAGGGGACGGTTAGATTGGTGACGGAGGCAACGACAGAGAGCGGACAGAGGGAGAGAACAGCGACGGTAGAGGAAGAGGGCAGTCAGAGCTGTGAGATGAATGAAAGTGTAAGCAAGTGACAGAGCCAATAAAGAACACGAGTTTACTCATCAAATGTATCACCGGAGTTGTTTACTTATTGAGTACCAGAGATGAAGTTTGTCGGAGTGTAAGCAAGGTTCCTTACAAATGGTGGCAGCGGTGGGATACTTAACCTTGCAACGACTCCGAAGAGACGTACATTTTCGTTAGCCTGACTAAATGCAAGGTACAAGGAGCGGAAGATTGACAGCAAGCACAATGTCTTCACAGCACGCACACAACATCCCAACGTACAGTGGAACGTCTACATGGCACACGTTTATCGTGCAATTTGAGACTTCGGCAAGAATTTTTAAGTGGAGTGATGACGACAAGCTCCTCTATCTCAGTTTTTCACTGAAGGATGCAGCTGCGGAATTTGCGTACAGCGAATTAAGCGAAGCTGAGAGGGACAGCTACGAGAAACTCAAGGATGCCCTGGCTAATCGGTTTAAGGACCATCGAACACCTGCATTCTTTCAGAATGTTTTAGACAAACGCACGTTCTTGAAATCAGAGACTACAGCTGAGTACGCTACAGACCTCAAGAGATTGGTTACAAAAAGCTTCCCAATGGCAGACCAGGCTACAAGAGATGCCATTGGGTTTAAACAGTTCTTACGTGGGCTGCCTGACCAGTCTATGGCGACACAAGTTGGCACTATGGCTGTTCCTCCCACCGTGGACAAGGCGAGAGCTGCCTTGGATACAATCTTAAATCTGAGGGACAACGTTTGTTTACCAACACAGCAAGTAGCGTCAGTAGCTACCGATTCCTTGGCCAGGGAGGTTAGCGGCTTGAGAGAGGACCTTAGGGAATTCATGGCCTCACAGCGAAGGGCAGTTAACCAGCCGTCACGTGAAAGGGGAGATAATCGGAGGGCGGAACTCAGATGCTTTGGGTGTGATCGAATCGGTCATATCGCACGTAATTGCCCAAACAAACGACCAGAAGGACGAAACCCTCGTCGTTTAAACTAGTTCGGGCCGCCTCTAGGAAACATAGGAAACCAGAACAACAACGAGCTATAAGCGCTGTGTATGTGACAATTAACGTTTCTGATGTGGAAACACAGTTTTTATTAGACACTGGGGCGGCCGTGACAATTTTGTCCGAGAGAATTTTCAATAGGATGCAGCATAGACCAACGTTGAATAGCCACCTCGTCCCATTACATCTACAGTCAGCCAGTGGCACGTCTATAAAACTCCATGGAGTCTGCGACCTAGACTTGCTTATTGGAGAGAAGGTTTACCCATGGACGGTGCATATCGCAGACATAACCGACGATGGTTATCTAGGATTCGATTTCCTATGTCACTATGACTTTTCATTTTCAATTAAAAAGGGGCTCAACCTACATAGACACAAGGTGCCAGTAATAACAAAATGTGTAAATTCAGTGATTCAACAGGACCAGTCTTATTCGTTGGTGAGAAATCTGTTTGAAAGAACAATAGAAAACGGTGAGCTCAATGAGGAAGAGAGAGAAAAATTGTGGTGTTCGTTGGAGCGGAATAGGAAAATATTTTCAACCTCATCGCTGGACGTGGGAAGGACCTCTATTATAAAACATGAGATACCGACGGGGGATGCAAGACCTATTAAAATTCCCCCACGGAGACCTCCACGAGCGTTTGAGGACGAAGTCGATGACGTCATCACCTCTCAGCTGGAGGCCGGCATTATAAGAGAGTCAAAGTCACCGTGGTCTGCCCCGTTGCACTTTGTTAGAAAGAAAAACAATGAGGTACGTGTTGTGTGCGATTATCGGGAACTAAATAAAGTGACACAGAAGGATAGTTTTCCACTTCCTCGATGTAACGAACTGATAGAGGTGATGGCTGGTGCAAAATATTTTTGTTCCTTAGATTTGCAGTCAGCTTATTATCAGATAGAAGTTGAGGAACAGGATAAAGCAAAAACGGCATTTTCCACGTTGAATGGCCACTACGAGTACAACGTCACACCCATGGGTTTGACAGGGGCACCAGCCACCTTTCAACGATGCATGGAAACTGTTTTTAAGGGCCTAAATTATAAAACTTTAGTGGTGTTCATTGATGACATATGTATATTTGGCGAGACTTTCCAACAGTGCTTAGATCGATTCGAGGAGGCTATTAATAGATTGAGGCAGGCAGGACTCAAACTTAAACCGGAAAAGTGTGTTTTATTTAAATCAGAGGTCCGATTCTTAGGTTACGTAGTGTCAGGAGAAGGAGTGAAGACTGACCCCGAGAAAGTTGAAACAATCAATAATTTTCCAAGGCCACAAAACGTATCTTCTTTGAGGAGCTTTCTTGGTATGGCGTCTTACTATAGACGATGGATAAAGGGGCATTCGACTATAGCTGCACCCCTTAATCGGTTGTTAGAAGGAAAGAACACTAAGATTTTGGAGTGGAATGACGAGTGTGAAGTTGCGTTTTCTCAGTTAAAGCAATGTTTGATTTCCTCTGAAGTTATGGCCCAGCCACAAAACGACGGTGGTAGTTTTATCATCGACTGCGACGCAAGTGCCACAGCTATAGGGTGTACTCTGTCACAGATGCAGTGGTCGGAGCGAGACCAGCAACTGATGGAGAGACCAATATACCACGCTAGCAAGTCTTTAAATCGAGCTGAACGACGTTATTGTGTAACCCGACGTGAACTCCTGGCAGTCGTCACCTTTGCTAATCAATTTCGCCATTTTCTTCTGGGTCGAAGGTTCATGGTGAGGACAGATCATAGCTCCCTTAGGTGGTTGTTATCCTTTCGTAACCCCACAGACCAAATAGCAAGATGGATAGAACTTTTATCACAATTTGATTTTGACATCGAACACCGGAGTGGCAATAAGCATACTAACGCTGATTTTTTATCAAGAAGTGAACCAGAAGGTTGTCTGTTTTATAACAAGGACAAAATGTTGCAGGATCTTCCATGTAAGGGTTGTGATTTGTGCACCAGGAGATTCCGACAATGGTCAGAATTTTATCAGGAAGAAGACATCATTCCATTATCCACCACTAGTAACCACTTGCCAGCAGCAGCTGTTGTGAAAATCAACATGGTGACTACTCGCAGTAAAACGCAGCCTCCCGTGAACCCACCTAACCCCTCGGTCGGAGGGTCAACGTCAGATGAGACTGGGTGGGAAAACTGCCCCACGGACACGCCCCTCGTACCAAGCCAACCTATCCAATTACCTTTCCCTGAGTCGACATCAAAAGGAAATGATCGGAATGCGGACCGAGAGTCGGTTGCCGTGTTTCGTGCAGACAATAGTGACTATACATTCTGCGAAGGGTTAGACATATCAAAGGAAGATTTGAGAAAATTTCAGCAGGAAGATAATGACTTAAGTCATGTTTTTAAGTGGATCAAGGACAAGACCAAACCAAAAAGAGAGGACATTAGTGGAGAATCGCCGGCTGTTAGGAATCTTTGGTTGAACCTTGATTTACTTATTGTTGTGGATGGAGTTTTATGTAAACGTTGGTTTCATCCGGGTCGGAAGGATGAAATATTGAAAATTATGTTGCCTAGGTCCCTGGTAAGGACAGTGTTGAAGAAAATGCACTCGTCAGTCTATGCTGGTCATCTCGGCATAAATAAGGTATTGGATAATGTCCGTACGTACTATAGTTGGTACAGAATGAAAAGTGATGTTCAAATGTTCATCACCAACTGTACTATCTGTCAGCGCACCAAACGTCCTCGCGCCAACAGCTCAGCCAAATTGCAATCGTTTCTTACAGGATCCCCATTGCAAAGAGTGTGCACTGACTTTATTGGTCCGTTACCCGTCACTGATACTGGCAATAGATACATTCTTGTAGTAGTGGACGCGTTCACTAAATATACCCAGGCATATGCACTTCCTGACTGTTCAGCAGAAACAACGGCCGCTACTTTGGTAAACCAATTCTTCTCCATTTTTGGTTGCCCGTTAGAATTGCATTCGGATCAGGGATCCAATTATCAAAGTAAATTGTTTAAACGAGTAATGGAATTACTAGACATTAAGCAAACCAGGACATCATCTTTCCATCCAGCCAGTAACGGACAGGTCGAACGATTTAACTCAGTGCTAATTAAGATGATATCTGCATACGTTGCGGAGAATCAAAAGAACTGGGACGTCCATCTCCCACTATTGACCAGTGCGTACAGAAACCATCAACATCCCAGTACTGGCTACAGCCCCAATTATTTAATGTTTGGGCGAGAGCTCTATCAGCCCATTCACCTGTCGATGGGGGCTCCATTACCTGATAAACATCTCGGTCAACCCGTACCCGAGTACGTGTTGAAACTTGAACAAAAGTTGGACGACATTTATGCCACTGCCAGGAAACATCTTAAGACAGCAGCTCAGCGTCAGAAAAGGGACCACGATACTCGGGCAGTACAACATAGCTTCAACGTGGGGGATGTGGTTCTCTATTTGGACTTAACCAAACAGGTGGGTCGAAACCCAAAATTGAACCCAAATAAATGGCGCGGACCATTCGTTGTCAGTCGAAAATTTAGTGATGTGTTATTTGAAATTCGAGGAGAGGGAAAGACGAAGGCAAGAATAATTCATCACGACCGATTGAAACCCTATTATGACAATAATCCACCCGACTGGATTTTAAGGTTACAAACAATTTGCCTAAGAGACAACTTGATGGGAGCTACTCCGGAGCTTCCACGCGTTCTGCAAGAAGCTTAGAGTGAAGACATTTTGGACACCTAGTTTATTTTAGGGAATGACATGCATTTTTTTTTGTGAAAAGATTTAAAGTTAACTAATGTTGTTTTATTTTATCTAGAGACATATGAACTCCAGAGTTGAATCGGTTATAAAAAGATAATGCTCTAATTATGACATGATGATTGTTATTTCGAGTTGATGTTTTTTTTTTGAGGTATAAAATGTTTTGTGAATCCTAATGACATTAACAATAACATTGAAGGCTTTAAGTAGTTTTGGATGTATACCGACCACAATAATTGCTGTTGCTCTGAATTTTTATTCGATTCTGATATGATACTTGACAATTTTCATTGTAATTGAAATTTTTTTTGTTTAATATAGTTTTTAAATTTATATCTTAATGCTGTACTATTAATTAAGTTTCTAGATGATGTAGTATTCTTGATCTAGTTGTTGTACACCCATAATTGTTTGATTGTTGTGAATGTACTAGGCGCTCTGACTGACTCAAAACTGACTCTGACCTTAACCACAACTGTTTAGGAGACCGCGTTAGGGGTGTCCGGGTAATTCAATTGTCGTATTCGAAGGTAGGGCTACCGTAGGATTGTTTACACCAGGAGACGCATTAGAACCAAAGCGAATGACGTCACGTGTATTACTGTGAGCTGTTTGTAAATGAATGCTGAAGGTCCAAGTCACTTGAAGCCATTTAGAAACCAGTCATAAGAATTTTAACGGGGATGTTGTGTAATGTCGGGACGACATTGTTTTGTAAGATGGGGGTATTGTAGAGAGTTCAGTCTCAGTCCAGGTGGACAGGGTGAGGGGAAAAACCCACGGCAGAGTTCAGTCCAGGTGTTTGGCGGGTAGCATATAAATTAAGACGTGGAACACAATGGAGGTCAGCGGAGCGGGGTAAACCCACAGTCGAAGACTGACCAAATAAATTAAGGCGAGGAATGCAGCGGGCAGGGATGAGGGGCAAAACCCACGGCAGAGTTCAGTCCAGGTGTTTGGCGCGTAGCGGATGAATCAAGACTTAAGAAGGTAGGGGGAGTAATCTCTAGCGACGCCTTGGTTGGCTGGTGGACCTATAAGAGGGGACGGTTAGATTGGTGACGGAGGCAACGACAGAGAGCGGACAGAGGGAGAGAACAGCGACGGTAGAGGAAGAGGGCAGTCAGAGCTGTGAGATGAATGAAAGTGTAAGCAAGTGACAGAGCCAATAAAGAACACGAGTTTACTCATCAAATGTATCACCGGAGTTGTTTACTTATTGAGTACCAGAGATGAAGTTTGTCGGAGTGTAAGCAAGGTTCCTTACAATATATATATATATATATATATATATATATATATATATTAGCCTATATACCCGGCGTGGCCCGGGATTACATTAGGACCCAATCCTGGTGTGACCCCCCGATCCCATTCTGACACCGATCTCGCCGCAGTCCCATTTGCCGGTGTGATCCCGATCCCTGTGGATCCATTCAAGGTTGGGATCACGATCCCGCTGGAATCCCGTTTTCTGCTCAGATCCTGATCCCGTTGGGATAAAGATTATGATGGGATCCCGACCCTTTTGTTTCTATTCCGAATATAATAAATTACCCAGTGTTACTGAGAGAAAAGTAAACTCCGGGACAGTATAGAAATGAACATAACATAACTAACATTTCAAAATTCCCTTAGATCCCACTATATAATCCCTTTGGAACAATTTAGAACTTTCTGGAACATTCTAGAATAATAATAACCTGCTCGAAACGTGTGTAAAAACTACTTATCTAATTAATTTTCAAATACGATAAAAATCTTCAACAAATGCCATAACTATAATCCTTTTTCTTTTAAGTTAATCGAGGGGCCCCGGGGGCCCATTCCATAACTGTACCGATATAGTTATGACTGAGATAGGGGCCCTATAAAATCAGAGAGATAAATAAGAAAGTTAAAATTTAAATTTTTACCCAATTAAAAAAAAATTCTAGATTGTTTATTATTAGTTTTAAATCCACCGATATATCAATACGGACAATGAAGAGTATTGGTACAACGCTAGGCCTAGATCCATCAATTCACATAGAAACTATAGTGTTTCTAAGCCTTTTGATATTTATATGGCTTATATAAGGAAAAATGACCTGGGTCCCCGGGGCCAAGAGAAATGGATATTATGAATTTAGTACCCTTCGGTATTTTAATATGGATAATAAAGTATATGTGTACTAAGTTTGGTCAAGATCCATCTACTCATGTAGGAGTATTTTTTTCTATTTTATTTTATTTAGCTCATATTAGGAAAAAACTAATTCGGGGCCCCCGGCCCCCAACGGAATGTTATAAAAAGTTCATAACCCCTTAAGATTTCCTTCCGGATAATGATGGATATATATGCCAAGTTTGGTCAAGATCCATCAATCCATGTAAAAGCCTTTGTGGAACAAACCCACAAACAAAAAAACAAAATTTCACTTATATATATATATATACTAGCCAATATAACCGACCTGACCCGGGATTGCATCCGGAAAAAACAACTTCTACAGCCTTTTACCTAACATCGAAATTTAAACGAAAATCTAACACAAAAAAAAAAGGATTACATTTTTAATATTTCTCCTCTAAAAAAAGAAATTGACAAAATACGATCCTACAGGGTTCCCATTTACCTTATCAAATTTAGTGTAGAGTGTTCCAGAAGTTCTGTATTGTTGAAAGGGGATAGATAATTGGATATAAAAGCTATTGAAATGTTAGTTCAGTTCTATTCCTTGACATACCTTGATGGAGAGTTTGTCTAAATATAACGAGGAAGAGGTTCCTAATCGGGAACGAGGTATAACAGTCCACTGGACCCCCACCGGTAACGCGATCCCATCGGGTAACGGAATTACTATCCTAGTGTCTCATTTTTATTTTACTTAGTTCACATGTTTTAATAATTGTAAAGCGCTTAGAGCTTTATGATAAGCGCTATATAAAAATGCCTAAATAAATAAATAAATAAATAAATAAATTACACTGGAATCTGGATCCTATCGGGCAATGGGATCCCATCTGAGAGGAGAATCCCACTGGAAAACGAGATCCACAGGGAACGGGATCCTAATAGAATCGGCATCCCACCGGATAACTGAATCCACCGGATAACTGAATCCACCGGATAACTGAATCCACCGGGTTATCGAAATTATTTTAGAAAGTTCTTTATCGTTCCACGGGGATAATATGTGGGATGTAATAGCTTTTTGAGAAGTTAGCTTATTTCTCTTCATTTCTATACTTTCATGGTGATTTGCTTAGTAGAGTTGCGGTTTTTTTTTAAAGTGAGTTTCATCAAGTTTCTAGATTATTATGAAATCATTTTAAGATTATAAATGTGTCATTATTTGGTTTATTATGTTACCATAACTATCAATTGAAATCCCCAAATGTTATGGAATAGGATTTGAAGATAATTTAGAAAGTTCCAAATTAAATTTTCCCTTAAAGAGGACTAAACCACATACATAAATGACGTTGAAAGTTTACGTTTCATTGGTGACGTAAGCATTGACCCGTCACCTGACCTGACCTCTCAACGCCAGTCAAAGACTTACCGTGCCTGGTGCAAATGACTACCAGAACCAGACAGAGGTGAAGCATTTTGGCGGATATTCTACAAACACTCTATTTCCCAGATGTTACTAGGAAATCTGGAAAGAAAGTATTAAATTCCTAACTTTCTATGTGTTAACAGATCATTTTTGTTTGTGAATAAAATTTTATATTTAGACTCATTTCCCTTTTTTCAAGAATAATCCAGAGACAATTTTCTGTAGTTCATGTAAGTGAAGTTTTTTTAATGTGATCTGGTGGCGTCTCCACACCACCCTACACCAGATTGGTGGAAGCAAACCATCACCCCTCTCTCATGGGCAAATTTCTCCATGGTATTTAATTCGATATGAATATTAGTATTAAAAAATGTACAGTTAAAAACATTCATTGTTAGAGCATTGTTGCATGGGCGTCATTTCAAGTTTTTTTCGGGGGGCGGGGGGGGGGGGGGGGGGGCGACCAAAACGTGGTCGGCTTGTTAAGTTTCTTGTTACGTGAGGCGCCACGGTAATTTAAATAAACACTGCAAATGAGCATTGTTGCATGGGCGTCATTTCAAGTTTTTTTCGGGGGGCGGGGGGGGGGGGGGGGGACGACCAAAACGTGGTCGGCTTGTTAAGTTTCTTATTACTGGAGGCGCCACAGTAATTTAAATAAAACCTGCAAATTCAGGGAAGAGAAAATGCCCCCTTGCCCTATACAAATGACGTCACAGCATTGGTGACTATTCAGATATAGATAACAAACAATTGTAAATTTCGGTGATTGCTCACAATACTTTACATGAACAGAAAATCAATTAATCTGATCCAGAAATTATTCAAAAATTAATATAAGTAGATCTGTAATTTGTTTTTAGGTAGAATTCTAAAACAACAATCAATATTTATTAGCTTGATGGTTTTGGGGTCAATATTGTGCATATATTATAGTTTGGACCAGAGTTATGTCCCCAGCGAAGACAAAATAACTTTAATGAGTCTTTTTTCTTTTTGCCTTTTTCTTTGCAATATTAATTTTGTTACCTGAAGAAAATCAAAAGCCAGCCCCCTGGGAAGGGAAGGATTTTTATTCCCCTACCCCAACTCAGATTGAAAGTAACTGCTTCCTCCCCCCTCCACCCCCAGCCCCACCCCGTGCAGAGGCCATGGCGTTTACAGTCTTTAAGTTAGTGATAGGTCTTGTGTTGATATTTTTCTTTTGTTTAGCTGCGCACCAATTCTCCCATTGAGTTTCTTCCAAGCTACACAATCTCAGGAACGCATCTAAAAGAAAGTTCTTTTGTCAACTCCTACATCATTTACGACATCTTGCCATTTATGTCACACTAATCACACTACATGCAATCACTTAAAGATTTATAATGTATTCATTATAATTAGATCAGAGCACATTAAATATAAAATAAAATTATTTATTGCTACTGAAAATATTTTAAATTTAAAATTGTTTATGCCTTTAATTAAACCTTATAATGAGAGTCCATTCTAGTTGGGTGGCCGAGCGGTCTAAACTGTCTCAAACCAAAAAGCCGGTGGTCCGGAGTTCAATCCCCACCAAAGCCATCCCCACCCCGGGTGGATGGGACTCGTTAGACTTGGACGGCAACCCATCTAAGAGAAGGCAAACTCTGAATTTAAACCAGGAGCCAGAATGATCAACAAATTGATCGTGGGCCCCTCAAATATAAGAAAAAGAAAAGATCAAAACTTATCATAGTGCACCACATCAACATCGCAACGTATCAAAGTGCACCACATCAACATCGCAACTTATCTTTTCAAAATACAGAAAATAAAAAAAAAAGTTACCTTTACACTTTTTTAAAAAAACTTTTAAATTTACTGAGTCTTAACTTCAAATTAGCGCTAGAACTAAACTAGCTAGGTCTAGAAAGTTAGGGACAAAGACGTGCCGATTACCGTTCCATCACTATATATTTACTCTATGAATACAAAACCCACATAGGTTTGGATTCGAACTTTCCCCACTGGTTGGCCTAATCTAACCACTGGTAAATTTTAGGAGTGAAAAAGACAATTCTTTTTTTTGTTTTTTTTTTTTAGCTTTCATTTACAAAAGAAAAATACAGAATACTCACGGTACGTGTCATTGTCATCTAGATCACGCATGTTATGTTTACTTTGTTCCTGTATTGGTGGTGCGAAGTGGTGCCCCATTTAGATCCATTAAAATCAACTCTGCCTTAAATTAAGTAAGCGGGTGTGGCCCAATCTTGAACTAACTCAAAGTACAAAACTAAGCCACTGTCAGGTGTATATGCCGAAAAAGGACTTTAAAAAAACTAACTCTGATTTTTCATCTTGATCGATCCTGACTTACAAAGACAACGAAAAGTTTTAACATAATGTTAGTAAACACTGACTTGAAACCGATGACATGACTAAATGTGTTTCAACATTTGACAACTTGAGATCTGACATTCCAGGGAAGGATGGACTAAAAGAATTTTTTTTTTTTTTTAATTACAGTGACATCCAACAAACGAATAGTTTTAAAGCTTTGCACTGCTCCTTTACTCTTGAATGAAAAATTGGACCAAGAAATAAGAAATACGCAAGAGCTAAGAATCATTGAGGAAAGTAGCTCACCGTATACTGCCGTCATTGTTTAGTTTAAAACAAAAACCATTCGATTGGAAGTTGTGTTGACTATCGCCAGATGAATTCTATCACAGGTTTAGACAACTGAATTCTATGGACAGGATTTAACTTGATGGACAGGGTGGAAAATTGACATTCAATTTTAGCACCGGTAGTTATTCAAACGTGATGAAATAACCTACAGGACATGGTGTCAAACTGAAATTATAACTTGGCAACTAAGAAAAATTAAATTTACGTAAAGATATTAATATTCCAAGCTAAGCAAAATTTTTACTGACATTTAGTAAATTGACGGACTGTTGGAGGCCATAAACACGGCCTATATCTGCACGCCATGAAAGGCTTTGGTCTGCCTCCCTTCTTCCTTCCCCTCAGACCTAACTAATGCTTTTCTTTTCCATTTATTATTAGAAGTGATTCTAAATACGTTTATACATTTTTTTTTTAGGAACTAACAGAACCAAAACGATTAGAGTTCAATTCTTAAGTCTTAAGTGACAGAGAGGTTTTCAAATAGCTTTCCTTGAGCGTTGATTATATAATGTTCATTTTTTTTGTGAGAAAAAAAAGGGGGGGGGGGGGGTAAGGAGAAAGTAGGAAGAGGGGTAAAAGTAGGAAGAGGGGTAAAAGTAGGAAGAGGGGTAAAAGTAGGAAGAGGGGTAAAAGTAGGAAGAGGGGTAAAAGTAGGAAGAGGGGTAAAAGTAGGAAGAGGGGTAAAAGTAGGAAGAGGGGTAAAAGTAGGAAGAGGGGTAAAAGTAGGAAGAGGGGTAAAAGTAGGAAGAGGGGTAAAAGTAGGAAGAGGGGTAAAAGTAGGAAGAGGGATAAAAGTAGGAAGAGGGGTAAAAGTAGGAGATACGATCAAGAAAAGTAGTAGGCCGACGCTTCATTTCAATTATACAAATTCTTGGTCCTCATTTTGACTCGGCTGACTTTGTGCAATGATGCAATTAATGTAACACTTTGTGCAATGATGCAATTAATGTAACACTTTGTGCAATGATGCAATTAATGTAACACTTTGTGCAATGATGCAATTAATGTAAAACTTTGTGCAATGATGCAATTAATGTAACACTTTGTGCAATGATGCAATTAATGTAACACTTTGTGCAATGATGCAATTAATGTAACACTTTGTGCAATGATGCAATTAATGTAACACTTTGTGCAATGATGCAATTAATGTAACACTTTGTGCAATGATGCAATTAATGTAACACTTTGTGCAATGATGCAATTAATGTAACACTTTGTGCAATGATGCAATGAAGGTAACACTTTTTGTAATGATGCATTTAAGGTAAAAAATTGTGCAGTGATGTCATTACAGTAAAACTTTGTGCAATAATATCATTAAAATAAAACTTCACTTCCCGTTGGAGTGACCTTGACCTTGACTCCTGCTTAAATTTGGCCTTCCGTGGTGATCTTTTTTGTCTTTTTTTTTTCTTTTATTACATGGGCGTTGCTTCGCGCATTTTCTCCATGTTTGAATCCTTCATACACTGCTGTTTGACCCCTGCATGCACTGCTGTTTGAATCCTTCATACACCGCTGTTTGACCCCTGCATGCACTGCTGTTTGACTCCGTCATACACTGCTGTTTGACTCCTGCATGCACTGCTGTTTGAATCCTTCATACACTGCTGTTTGACCCCTGCATGCACTGCTGTTTGACTCTTGTTTGTCTCCGTCATACACTGCTGTTTGACTCCTGCATGCACTGCTGTTTGAATCCTTCATACACTGCTGTTTGACCCCTGCATGCACTGCTGTTTGACTCCTTCATACACTGCTGTTTGACTCCTGCATGCACTGCTGTTTGAATCCTTCATACACTGCTGTTTGACCCCTGCATGCACTGCTGTTTGACTCCGTCATACACTGCTGTTTGACTCCTGCATGCACTGGTGTTTGACTCCGTCATACACTGCTGTTTGACTCCTTCATACACTGCTGTTTGAATCCTTCATACACTGCTGTTTGACTCCTGCATGCACTGCTGTTTGAATCCGTCATACACTGCTGTTTGACTCCTTCATATACTGCTGTTAGACTCCTTCATACACTGCTGTTTGACTCCTACATAAACTGCTGTTTGACTCCTTCATACACTGCTTTTTGACTCCTTCATACACTGCTGATCGCCAGCTGGAACGTTGCTCAGTACTGATCTCACATTCATTGATTTCTATTTTGCAATCTGTTGGCACAGCAGATCACTTTGGAATACGGCATTCCCCCATGCTCGTTACATGGCGTAGCACGTGAAGGCGCCTCTTGCTAAGACAGTAGAACACGGCACGCGCCAAAACCTGTGTGCTGCGCACTTTTTCCTGCAAACGAATCCGCAAAAATGGATGCATGCACCTTTAGAGGAAGCTGTTGAGTTTCTGCTCATGACTGGTATGTGTGGTCCTGTAGGAGCGTACGAAGCACACATGCCTGACAGGGGCTTAGTTTTGTATTCATAGTTAGTTCAAGATTATTCCACACCCGCTTATTTAAATTAGCATTAGTTAAATTAATGGATCTATGAGGTGCACCATATCGCACCACCAATGCAAGCACAAAGTAAACGTAACCGTAATTTCAATGACAATAACATATAATAATCTCTCCTTCTCATGGTTTTGCTTTTGCTTTTCTCCAGTTAAACAAAATTAATATGGCAAAGGAAAGAAATTAAAATCCTCATTTTTTTTTTAAAAATTAACACAGAAGTCTGGTCCATAATTTAAGGTTAACACAAATTTGATCGCACAGCCATCACGCTAACATCAATGGGTAGCTGTTTTAGAATTCTATCTAAAATAATTTTAAAAAATTACAGATGTACTTTAAGTAATTTTTTTGAATAAATTCTGGATTAGGTTATTTGATTTTCTGTAGATTTAAAATGTTGTGAGCTATTACCGAAATGTATGATTCTTTTTTCTATCATTGCTGAATGGTAAACACTATTCTAACAATTCTTTAACTGTACATTTTTGTACTACTAATATCCTTAATGAAATATCGAATTAAATACCATGCAGAATTGTCCAAGCTCCATGAGACAGGGTGGTGGTTTAACTCCACCAAATGGGTGGTGTTGGGGGGGGGGTGGGGGGGGGGCTAATGTTGGTATTATTACCCATGACGTCATTTGCATATTTATTTAAAATTTGTGCAAGGAAAGGCAGGAGTCATTCCCCTTTGTTGATATTGTTGTTAATTTTATTGGATTAAGTGTCGGAAGTGGTGGCGGCGAAGGAATATTTTAATAACCGGTTGGAACAAGATTTCGTGTGAATAATTAACGAAGATTCAAAGAAAAGTTAAATTTTATGGTTTTAAAACTGAAATTTTATGTTTTTGAAATTCATGCAGAGAGTGTGAAATTGTCAGAATGTTAGAAATAGTGATGAAAAATAGAGAAATTAATTTTAGTATATGGTACTTGAGAATTATGTGGATCTATAAAGGTGTGATTAAATATTACGTCACTGTCGTCTTATTGTGCTCCGGTGTCCGGCGGTAAGTGCAAAATACCCAAAATTAGGTTGTAATTTGCGGTAAATATATACAAATTATGGAAGTGAAATTTACCGCCCGTTTTTGGAATCGTCTGGAAACTCAGGGTAAAAGGAGTGTGATTGATCTTGATTCGTTAAAGAGTGAGTAAAATAACGAATTATCATTTGAAAATTTCATTGTTTTGTGTTGCTTTTTAAAATCGTTCATGACCATGCATTTCTGAACCTTACCCAAAGCCAAAGGCCACAAGTAAACAGCAACGGTTAGCAGCCGTAAAAAAAAAACACATTGAATTTGAAAATGAACAAAATACCCCCCAAAAATGGCAAAAAAGAAGCCAAAAATAATTATAAAACCAATAAATAATGAAAACCCAACTTACAGTTTGATGAAATATACTTTTACACACTTTATTCCAGGTTCCAAATTTTTAAAAAAATAATAATTGGAGCACAACTGCCGGCATTAGGAGTACAACTGCCAGAGATGGTGGCGCAATTAAATTTAGCCAACCAATGACAATTTAAAATTATAAAAATCAATCAATTAAAATTCAAATTTTACTCGTTTTTACATATTTTTTTTAAAATCATTTTTCTTAAATTTCAAAATTTAATAGTTTTTTACAATTTTTTTAAAATTACAAAACCAAATTTTTCGTTGATTTTTTTAGTTTTTTCCTAAAAAATGTTTTTCTTCCATTTCTTTAAATTTTACATTTTCTTGAAAATATTTTTCACAGATTACTATATATTTGTGTGTTTTCCTATCTTGAAAATTAAATTTTCTTGTAATATTGCTTATTTTCAATCGTTCGGTAAGTTTGTTGATAAAACGCATTCTCCCCAACCGTTCCCTTTTTGTACAATACGTGTCTTTGCACTACTTTTTTTTTTTTGGGGTCGGCCGCCATCTTGGTTGACATGATCCGTGACCTTCTCACGGATCATGTCAACAAAGATGGCGGCCATGCTTGGGAAACCCCGGGTATCTCTCTCAACATTTACCGCGCAACCCTTTAATACAGTTGTGTTGACTCCCAACTATATTTTTGTCCTCAATATTTTATAATATGTGTTCTCCGATGGTCTTAGTCGACCTCTATGTAAAGGTCGCTCGACTCCCATAGGGGTCGCGACCCACAGTTTGAGGACCGCTCACTTACATGAAATTAAGACACCACTTGGGGGGGGGGGAGAGCCCAGATCACATTAAAAAATCTCACTTATCTGAACTAAAGACAAATGTCTTCGGTTTATCCTTAAAAAGGAAGTAAATCTAATTTAAAATTTTATTCGCTAATTAAACTATCTGTTAAACTGTTAACACAGAGAAAATTAGGAATTAAACATTTTCTTTCTATTCTTACCAGAGTCGGAGAGTCTAAAATCTTTCCTCGTAACATCTTGGAAATTGTATATTTGTAGAATGCCCTCCAAAATACTCTGCCTCTGTCTACTTCTTGGAGCCAGTTGCATCAAGCATGGTAAGACTTTGTTCAAAGGTCAGGTCAGGTCAGGCCACGGGTCAATGATTACTTCACCACTGTTTTCGTTTCATGACTTTTGTCCTCACTTCTGCCAACTCCATTTTGAACATACACTAACTGATGAATGACCGAATGATTTAATATCAGTTTTGGAACAACTCTTTGTGTGTGTGTGTGTGTGTTTGTTTGTGCTTGTATGTGTGTGTGTGTGTGTGTGTGAGGGATCCCGTTTTCCCGATGGAATCCCAAGTCCCGTGGCATGCCGTGTCACGATGTGATCTTGTACCCGTTGGGATACTGTTCTTAATGGACACATTTTCCCGATGGGATTCCTTTCCTGTTGTCCTCCCATTATCTCATGGGGTAACTTTTTCTCAGTTGATTCCATGTTCCCGTTAAGATCGTGTTCCCCGGTGGGAGTATAAAGGGTATGTTTGAACAAACTTGGCCAAGCTCCAACACTACATGTTAGAACGTCTCCTGGCATCTAAGCCTTCAACTTCATTTATGCATTAGCTTAAGCATCTGTCAGAGAATATTAATTTGGGTCGCTCTAGGAACTTTTTAACTTAACTTATAATCTTATGTCATAACATTTAAGGAAATTCATTGAAAGATATGGAAACATAATAAACAAAATAATGACCAATTTAGAATCTTAAAATGATTTCAGGAGAAATCGAATCTTCTATAGAATGATCTAGAAGCTTTTTGAAGGTAAAAGTTCGGCCTCGGCAGTCACCGCAAGAGTTTTGCCTCTACGTAGCGCAACCGACCAGTAAGGTAGAGTAGACTACACAAAGCTAAAAAAAACTCGCACTCCTACGTCTGTCTCTTAAGGCGAAGGAGAGGAGTTACCTAGGGAATTCTTCCCCGGGAGAAGATCAAATAAAGCCTAGACCTTAGTCTATTATATGACTAGTAAACATGACAAAATTCGAAGTGGGGGTGGGGGACTCGAATCCCTCCTCTCCTGCAGAGCGGTGACAGGGATTAGGCCGACTGTAGACGCTGGTGCTGCTGGGAGTACTAGGCAAGGTGCCGCTGGTCACCTCCCCACAAGTTTTATAGCTATGCAGCTTAACTGCATCGGGGGTCAGAGTAAAAAATCCCTGAGCTCACCAAACTACGCCACAGCAGAGAAGTGGACGCAGCTGTATTTCAGGATAACTTTACTGAAAACTCACCCATTGCACACCAGGGGACTTTCAGTATACCACTGCACTTTCGATGCAGCAGTGACCAAGCGCAGCCCTGAACATGTTCAGAAAGTGGCTGCCCTTAAGACCATGGCCAGTTAAAGTGTTCACGGACGGCTTTGCCAATCTGAGAGAAAGAATTGCTGGGTATGGTGCGATCATACTGTACCCAGCATGTGAACCACCAAATGAAGAACTCGCGGGCTCCTGTGGGGCTGCAGCATCAAACTTTGATGCGGGGCTTTAGGCTATACACTTGGCCTTAGAGAGAATGTGTCACACGTTTAAAGGAACGGAGCTTGAAGCTATCCACAGGGCCCTAGAGAGTTTATCATACGTTGAAAGGGAAGGAGCTTGAGGTTATTCACGGGACCCTAGACAGAGTGTATCACACGTTGAAAAAGACTGAGCTTGAGGCTATTCACAGGGCCCTAGAAAGAGGGAATCGCACGTTGAAAGGGACGAAGCTTGAGGCTATCCCTGTGCCCTAGATAGAGTGTATCGTACAATGAAGGGGAAGGAGGTTGAGGCTATTCACAGGGCCCTAGATAGAGTGTTTCGTACGTTGAAGGGGAAGGAGGTTGAGGCTATTCACAGGGCCCTAGAGAAAGTGTATCGTACGTTGAAGGGGAAAGAGGTTGAGGCTATTCACAGGGCCCTAGATAGAGTGTTTCGTACGTTGAAGGGGAAGGAGGTTGAGGCTATTCACAGGGCCCTAGAGAAAGTGTATCGTACGTTGAAGGGGAAGGAGGTTGAGGCTATTCACAGGGCCCTAGAGAAAGTGTATTACAGGTTGAAAGGGGTGCAGCTTGCGGGGCTCAATGTGATCGTCTACTCCGACTCAAGGACTGCTCTCGAGATCTTAAAAAAGAGATCAGGTAGCACTCACCTAGTTGATGTCTTCATTGATGACGTGTGCAAAATCGGTGAATTAAGAAGCAAGGTGACAGTGCAATGGATTTCAGGCCACATCAACTTAAGTGGCAATGAGAACGCGGACACTCTGGTGAAAACTGGTGCTGCCCAGCCTCAGCCAGAAGTATCAATAACCCTTTTGGGAATAAAGAACTGGCTGGCGGACCACTTCAGGGTGAATTGGTTTCAGGCAATGGGAAGACAACACAACTACGAGAGGCGTCTTTTCAAACTTGCCCGTTCCTATCAAACAGGACTCGTGGGGGAGGTTAGGCTGCAGACAGCAGAGCTTTGTGACGCAGATGCCCGGTAGACACATACTTCTGGCGGCTGGACAACATTGGGACTCTGCTTGCCAGCATTGTAGACTGGTCTCGTGGACTCTAGTGCACCTATTGACTGAATTTCCCTTACTAGATCTCCCGGGGGAAGCCATGGCGTTTTGAGAGCCCTCCTTGAGGAAAATGTTGTAATTCTCAGTAGATGGAGCAGGTAGCCAAATTACTAGCCGGGGTCACAAGAGATTAATCTCAGACCTTCACCAGAATATGCGCGTTATTTAGAAAAAATTCATGAAACTTATTAACGATAACGCAACTCTACTGAGAAAATCCCCAAGAAAGTAAAGAAATGAGGAGAAATTAACTAGCATTGCAATAAGATTGTATGTCTTCTTTAAACGTTCTAGATAACCTCCTTGAAACGGGTGAAATTTTGTTTTATCTGCCTAGTTAAATGCCATCTTGTTCGGTCACTAAACCCAACTAAATGCAATAACGATACATATTTATGATTTAAGTAAAAAGACGGGCCCCTATGTGAACCTTTCTAGCTATTACTGAGATAGGGTACCCTATCACTCAGATAAATGACGGAGTTAAAATTTAAAGCTGTCCAATTAAATTTTTTGTACAAATGTCATAGATATATTTTTTTTTAAATTATCAAACTTTTCGGAAAATTCTAGGCGGGTGCCGAAATGATTACATATTATTAATTTTAAATTATTTTGACGTGCATTGCTACCAAGCTAGGCCTAGATCCTTGAAATCACAAAGAACCTATAGTGTTGTTTAAGCCTATTGGCATATATAAAGCATAAAAAAGGAAAAAAAAATGTCATAATGCCACTGACCCCAAATGATTGGATATTAGAGTTCAGTACCTTTCGTTATTTGCATATGGAAATCAAATGTATGTGTACTAACTTTGGTCAAGATCCGTATATTCATGTAGGAGTATCTTCCGGTTGGTATTTATATAGCTTATAAAATGAAAAATGAAATGGGGCCCTCGGAATGGACAATTTGAGTTCAGTAATCTTCAGTACTTGAAAATGAATAATCCAGTGTATGTGTACTCAGTTCTGTAAATATCAATGCATTCATGTAGGAGTGCGTATTGGTCATTTTATTTATAAAGCTCAAAAGAAGATACAAAAAAAAAACGAATTCGAGGCCCCCCGGCTCCAAACCGAGCGTTAAAAAAGCTCATAACCCCCCCTCCCCAGTTTTTATTATGGAAAATAATGGATATATGTGCAAAGTTTTGTCAAGATCCATATCCATGTAAAAGCCTTTGTGGAATAAAAAAAATATAAAAGCAACAAACCCACATATGTTCCCTTTTTTTATCTATAAATATGATATGATGATTGTCCCCCTCATAGACACGTTATCCCAGGCCATCGTGGACTTCAAATGCACAGTAGAGTTTCCGATTTCTCAAACGCCGGAAGTAGCCAGGGAAGAGCAGGACATTGTCAAGTTTTCTATCCTTCTCGATGTGCAGAACGCGGACTTGTACCGCTGGCAACTTATAGGAATCATGTTTGCCAATGGGGATATTCTGGAAAACCGGAGGCGAAAAAATTGGGTGAGCATCTTGCTGACAGCAGTTTGATGTGCACATCCTGACGTCTCGCGGGCAGACATCACTTTGATGGCGTGACGGATGAGTGCAAAAAAAAACAAAAAAAAACGGACGAAACATGACGAGCATTTCGCATCTTGACATTACTATTTAGATGCAGATGTTGCGCACTAAATATACTTGAGTGGTTAGTTCGGGCAGGAGTCTTCTTTAAACGGAACGTTTCAAAAGGAGGGCTGGGGCGGGGAGCCTAAGAGAAAACACAAAACAATAAAAGCATCGACGAAATTTCTTTTTAGATGAGTGCCAAAAAAATGCAAAAAAAAAAAAAGAAAAGAAAAATAACTAATAGAGCTGGAATCTCTAATAGGAGGGCTGGGGCGGGGAGCCTAAGAGAAAACACAAAACAATAAAAGCATCGACGAAATTTCTTTTTAGATGAGTGCCAAAAAAATGCAAAAAAAAAAAAAGAAAAGAGAAATAACTAATAGAGCTGGAATCTCTAATACATTCCCGTGACAGTTCATTTATTTTCCACAGTTGACGTACATGAACACCTCAGAATGTACCACCACCGTGCCCTCGATCGATTACCAGAACCGTAATCCGTACAAGAAGTGTCAACAGGACCCCAAAAACAGGAGATTGCTGAGGATGGAAATCGGTGTCCCGGCCTCGACCCGTTACAACATGTCAAACTTGATTGCAGTTTGGATCAATCGGGGGTCTTCATACAGGGTATCGAATAGTGCCAGATACCCCATGGTGCTTGGTAAGTATGATGGAACCAAAGGAATTGCCCCATAGTTGGTTGTCCCATACTTACAGGAAGTTATTCTAAGCTGGGAACGCCTCCCCAACCCTACAATTACGTCATAGGCTACTATGATCACGTGTCAACTCTAGGGCCACATGAAACTCCATCTAATACATAAGACAACTACCAAATATAATAGGTAAAGATTCATCAAAAATTCATTAACTTATTAGGCAGGGATACCTAAATTCATCTTTTCATCATTCGACCCTTACTGGGAGAGCAACAAAACAGGCGATAATGAAAATTAATAGGTGCCGGCCGCATCAACACAAACTTTACTGTCATGTAGCGGGCCACAAATGGCCCGCGCGCTGCAAGTTTGAGACCCCAGATGTAGGATGTCTTCACTAATGTAGTCTTGCTATTTCTCCCAAAATCTTTTGGCTTGAATGGGAAGCGCGTTGTCAATATGATTGCAAACAAAGTGCGTATTTGCTCTGGTTGAGCGACATTCGATGCAAAAGAAAGCAAGCGAAGTGTCCCAATGTGCATCGTTTTCAACAAGTTTTAATTCTTGGCAAGCTTCACGAGGAGTGGAACCATGGAACCGCAGAAAACTTTCTAAGGGGGGGGGGGGGCAAAAAAATCGATTAACTTTCTNGTTGTGTGTTATGATGATATGGGTAATTTTTAGTAATGTTTTAATGTAGTTTTAATTTACTTTAGCGTATTTGTATGGTGAACGAACGGACAAGATATCAGCTTAGTTACTTTCTCTTTATTTTCTCTTTACTTTAATACATTTTTTGTCTATTTTTGCCTAAAAAAAAAATTTTCCAATCAATCCAGGGGGGAGGGGCAAGTGCTCCCTTGCCACCCCCCTCCTGGAGCCCATGAGTGGAACATTCTTGACCGTTTACTGATTTCAATTATTGGAAGGATGTCGGTCTACGTACGTTGATTAACTGTAATCGCAAGTAAAAGCATTCTGCATTTTGGGTGAACAGTGTACAGACGGCCTAACGCGTCGGCCTAACGCGTCGGTCGAACATATGGGGTTTTCTTCAAATGATTTACCCTGTTTGCTAGGTTTAAACTTGTTCACTTTCACTGATGCATTCCATGTGTAATATGTTGGCACTTCAGAGTAAAGTGGCGTCTTTGCAAAAAACATCAATCCCGTACAATGAGAAAGATGCAGTTGACATTGTTGGCGAATGTGACACTGCTCTTACGCGTGCATCTTCTAATGTAATGTACAAGCGCTGTCCATTTTCAAAATGCACTGCCAAATGAACAGCTGTATGATGAGATTCATGTATTTAAATGATAGAATGAGCCATACTGCTGTAGTGCTATCAATGTAGCGTTACTGTTGATATCTGTAGACTTTATCGAAGGATCCAATCGCATTTTGCACTCCAAAAACATCCAAATCGCTTCCTTTGTTGACATGTTTTCAAATTTCCATTGATCGATTTCACCGAATTGCAATTCTCGACATTGATGTGTGCTTTGAACGTTTTCGAGAGTAACGGTGAATGCGGTACAACCCAACGATGATCGACTTCAACATAATTGCTTCGTAATTTTAAAGTGACAGATTTGCCACCATCTTTAGTTGATCGTCGACGATACAGTGGATACCGATCATTGCCAGTATCATTCTCCGCGGGTAAATCTTGTGGGTAATAAGGGGGAGAGACTGCAATCAGGTTAGCAAAATATAAAAAGAGTAAAAACAGAGCAGGCTTAAACCTGAAAAAGGAACGCAACAAAACAACAAACATGTCGGCAGGAAGCCTTCGTCAGCGAACAAAACAACAACGAAAATGAATACAATTTAAAAATAGCACTTAGGTTATAAGTAGTATCCGAGGTCAGCACATGAATTGTGCACTTTTGAGTATCGTTTCATGCATTTCCCATCATATATGCATGGTGAATTCTTTTTTTATTATGCCCCATGGACCATGAATCATGTTTTTGGGGACGATTTCAAAAAAGTATTGTTATGTAGACGACGTGTTTATGTCATATTTCTACCGTGCTGTGATTCCTAGCAGACGCTGCATTAGTATAGGGCGTGGCTTATTACCTTTGATCTTGTTTACCACAAACCAAGCTATCGCCTGTTTTGTAGACTCGAATGCTTCAGACAATGATAGTAAATTTTGCAATATTCTAGTCACTAGTGCAATGCGTAATACACCTCGAATTTTTGGTAGAACCAACTATAAAAAGCAGAGAGAGAATTATTAGAGAGCGCTAGATATTTTTACTTCAAGAGACAATATTGTGTTATTATATGTGTGAAATCGTATTTATCATGGTACCTTTTTTGTGTCACATTGTATAACTGTGTACGGTATAATATATACCATACTCTGTGAGTTGATGATTTTTTTAAAATTATATTTCTTTTATTTTGTAATCCATAGTAACTTAAAAAATCGTATTAATTATAATTAGCACTGTTTGGAGCGTCGTATCTCTGTTATTGTTGCTCTTATCATTTAGTATGGTCTTGTTATGCACTGTTTAGAACGAGCCATAATAGGAGATTAATTTCTCCCTACGGATAGAAGTGCGCAACAGTATTGATCAATGTCAACATCTGGTATTTCTGATGAGATGACTTCATCGATGTGATCTGGTGTGACATTTTCAATCTACCAACTTGAAATGTGTGCATGTGGCAATCCTCTTTTTTTTACATTCAATTGAATACATCCAACACCACTTTTCTTCAAAAACATGATAATTGACAATGAAATCTATTTAAAGATTCCAATGTTTGTTTCAACACACGCGCAGTAATATCGCAACGATCTGATGATTGTCCAGTTAACAAAAGTTCTTGTATTTTATCCCACGCAGGGTTGTATGTAAAGGTAATAAAAAAAATCTCTGCGGCCGTATGACTGAACATATGTCATTGCGTCTTGTGCGTATTCATGCATGTTATGTGGACTCACAGTGAATGTGGCGGGTAGTATAAGCATTTTCCCATAAGTTAATTTGGATTCACATTGCCATCATCCACAGCTGCATCATGTAAATTAATGTACTCCTCGGAACGCAGCTTGCTTTGATTGAATTGAATGTAGAGGAGTCGTTTGGTTTCGACTTTCGTATAAATATAAACAATGCACTGATGGAACAATTGTCGACATTTCAAGATATGATTTTAGCACTCTCACGAATCATCAATCGGTATGAATAGTGTTTCATGGCACTGACTTTCTTTTTCGATGCCTCATCTGTTCGTGAATGTCTAAATTTGATGTTGAAATAATATTCATCTTCTCCATGCCAAAATATAATTGGATGTTGCAATCCGTCGTACGAGCGATGAGTTTCTGAGACTCGCTGAACATCACCATTTCTGTGATGAAGAATTGTATCACGTGAGTTAAATTCTTCGCCAATTTTAACGATCGCCACTTGATCAATTGTTGGTGCATTGTACTGTCTTTTATGTTGGGGGACTGGTTTTTGTCTGCTGTAACTTCAACTTTTTAGTCATCAGTTGGCATTTGTTCAAGGGCAATTCTGAATATTTTAAAATGATTAAAATAATTCTGAAAGCTTTGCAGGCATGTGCACAACAACTCACTAACACAACAACTCACTAACACAACAACTCACTAACACAACAACTCACTAACACAACAACTCACTAACACAACAACTCACTAACACAACAACTCACTAACACAACAACTCACTAACACAACAACTCACTAACACAACAACTCACTAACACAACAACTCACTAACACAACAACTCACTAACACAACAACTCACTAACACAACAACTCACTAACACAACAACTCACTAACACAACAACTCACTGTCACAACAACTCACTAACACAACAACTCACTAACACAACAACTCACTGTCACAACAACTCACTAACACAAAAACTCACTATCACAAAAACTCACTAACACAACAACTCACCAACACAACAACTCACTATCGCTTTGTCGCAAACGGATTAATGGCTTAGGAGCGCATTCGGAAATTATATTTACAAAGCATTTGCAAAAAACCTATTTAGGGCCCTATGCCCTAAAAAAATATTTTAAAAGGGTTGTAATAACTTACAAGCGCTACCTTGTGGACAATAACACACCAAAGTTTGATTGCAGTTCGAAGAATGGTGTAGGAGCGCATAAGGGACATAAATACAGATATTCATGTATAATATATATCGCTAATAAATGATCATTATATATTTTTGTCTGGAACACTATAAACCCAAATCACGTCGTGCTACTGAAATTATTTAAGTAACGTTTTTTTTTTTTATATTACATCAAATACATTAAATTAACTTAATTTCTTTTCCTCATCACTGTCTTTAGTGGCAAAACTGTCCGCTTCCAAGTCGAAGGCGAATGAACTACCATCACAGCCAATGGGTACGTTTTTTTTTTTTTTTTTGTTTTTTGTGGTAATATTATTTTTAAAAAAACATCAAAGATTTTATGGGATTTTGTACAAAAGTTTGAAAGTCGAATGTATATTCGTTATATGGATAAGTGACCTCGTACTATGGGTTCGTGATCTATTTGTACGGAGAACTGACCTCGTGAGATAGATAAGTGACCTCGTTATATTGATAAGTGACCTCATTTTAATGATAGCTGACCTCGTTATATTGATAGGTGATCCTCGTTATATTGATAGTTGACCTCATAATATTGATAAAGGGTTCCAGTTATATTAACGAGTAAATATTTTACCTACTTATATGGATAAGTGAATTCGTTATATCGATAAGTGACCTATTTATATGAATAAGTGACTAAGTTATATGGATACGGTACCTTGTTATATAAATAATTGATCTTGTTAAATGGATAAGTGACCTCGTTATACTGATAAGTGACCTCTTTGTATGAAAATGTGACCTAGTATTTTTGATAAGTGACCTTGTTAAAGCGATAAGTGATCTGTATATATCAATAAATTACCTAGTTATATGGATAAGTGTTCCCACTTTATGGATAAGTGACCTAGTTATATAGATTAGTGACCAATGCTATATCGATAAGTGAGCTGTTTATATAAATAAGTGACCTAGTTGTATAGCTAGGTGACTTCGTTATAATGGTAAATGTCCTCGTAAGGGGTCGTTTGCAAATTACGTCACGAAAAAAAGACCTTTTCCGAAAAGCACTCCCCCGTCACAAAGTGTAACAAACTCTTTACACCTTCCCCATCCCCCAGTGTCACGTGACACCTATAACTGTTCAAAACATCCATACAATTTTTATGACTAAAATAAGATTGTATTTTATTCTCTAATACTTTCCCATAATGGATTCAGATGTAGTTTTATTAGAAAACTGTGAAGTGAAACACGAAACGAAGTCATCCCCACGCCCAATGTAAAATGGCCACAACAGTTTTGCGTCATTTTTCAAAATGCGCATAAGGTCTACGCGATTGAGTTTCACGTTACTTATAATAGCTTAGGTAATCTTGGCCTAAAATTAATGTTTTTAAAATTAATTGAAAAAGTTTTTTTTTTTTTTTTTTTTTTTT
>CAXITT010000658.1:57119-74103 GCA_964033795.1 Lymnaea stagnalis | reverse complement strand
ATAGTTTATATAGAGTCACCGCAATCAAGATTGTTATTTTGATTTCCTTTTCGTGATATAGTTTATATAGAGTCACCGCAATCAAGATTGTTATTTTGATTTCCTTTTCGTGATATAGTTTATATAGAGTCACCGCAATCAAGATTGTTATTTTGATTTCCTTTTCGTGATATAGTTTATATAGTCACCGCAATCAAGATTGTTATTTTAATTTCCTATTGGTGATATAATTTATATAAAGTCACCGCAATCAAGATTGTTATTTTGATTTCCTTTTCGTGATATAGTTTATATAGAGTCACCGCAATCAAGATTGTTATTTTAATTTCCTATTGGTGATATAATAATTTATATAGAGTCACCGCAATCAAGATTGTTATTTTAATTTCCTATTGGTGATATAGTTTATATAGAGTCACCGCAATCAAGATTGTTATTTTGATTTCCTATTGGTGATATAGTTTATATAGAGTCACCGCAATCAAGATTGTTATTTTGATTTCCTATTGGTGATATAGTTTATATAGAGTCACCGCAATCAAGCTTGTTTTTTTTGTTTGTTTTTTTAAAGAATTTTTATAATTGATATGTTCTCAGTCTTCGACACATAAACACGATAACTAAACATTTTCCGGTACATTTTGTAATTTGACTGGCAGTACCAGTACAAAATGTTTTCGACTAGTGGTACAAATAGTTTTGACTAAAGGAAAAAAGGGTTTTGATTAGCGGTACAAAGTGTTCTGACTAGCTGTAAAAAGTGTTCTGACAAACGGTACACATTGTTATGACAAACGGTACAAAGTGTTTTGTCTAGCGGTACAAAGTACAAAGTGTCCTCTATTCTTATTGTAATCCAACAATACGAGTTTATTGAATCGCGCAATTTAAAAAAAAATAATGTAATCCCTAAACAGAAAAAAAATTGTAACAAAATTCACTTATATTTACTTCACATTATTTTTTTTTTAAATTGTTCAAGTGACTTTCTTCCCGCAAGTCAACTACAACCATCGTGTATGAGAACCTTTCTTCCCGCATGTCAGCTACAAACACCGTGTATGAAAACCTTTCTTCCCGCATGTCAACTACAACCATGTTGTTTGAGAACTTTTCTTCCCGCATGTTAACTACAACCATCGTGTAGGAAAACCTTTCTTCCCGCATGTCAGCTACAACCATCAAGTTTGAGAACCTTTCTTCCCGCATGTCTGCTACAACCATCAAGTTTGAGAACCTTTCTTCCGGCATGTCAGCTACATCCATTTTGTTTGAGAACCTTTCTTCGCGCATGTCAACTACAACCATCAAGAGTGATCCGCTGTTTAATGGTATTCATTATTTGCCACCATCAATTTTTTATACTTGATTTTCCATCGATACTTGTTGTTTTGCAGCACATCAAAAACCTCCAACAATCGAAATGCGCAGTGGCTCTTCAAACATTTTCGTTACATCCTACCCAACAATGGAATTATTGCAATGAGTGGATTTAAAAAGTACTGGGCATAACCTGTATATATGTGTCAGCGCGAAGTGAAGATGTCTACGTGCAACTTTAGTTAACAATGGCCCATCAGTGTATCATAACTTTAGTTAGCAATATACCATCAAGGTATCGTAACTTTAGTTAACAATAAATCATAGCTTTAGTTAACAATGTATCATCAGTGTATCATAAGTTTACTTAACCATGTCTCATCAATGTATCATAACTTTAGTTACCAATGTACAATCAATGTGTTATAACTTTAGCTAGGGATATATCATCAATGTAACATAACTTAAGTGAACAATAAATGATAGCTTTAGTTGACAGTGCATTCGAGCTTTAGTTAAAAAATAACCACCAGTGTATCAAAATACCTTCAATAAATTCCTAGCATAGCATATATATTCGATAAGTATTGAGTTTAACGTTTAAAGTTTGATTTACCATCGCCTTTATGTTTTATATCTCCTGACATCTGGAACTTTTTCTGATCTCTGTGTTTTTAAGAATCTAGTTTCAGAAGAAAGTTTGTTTGTTTGTTTGTTTGTTGTTGCTTTTTTTGTTTTTTGTTTTTGTTTTTGTTTTTTTTGTTTTTGTTTTTTTTCTTCTTTTTTTTAACAGGCGTGTATATTGAAATACGTATTATAATTAAGGTGATAGAGTTATTTATTTTTTCTTAAAAAGTAAAACTAGGGGGTTCAAAATTGTTATAGCGCCCAGGGTGTACAAAAATAAACAAAATATGTGTGGCTTCACGGACAACATTTCTGTTTGTGAGGCTTTTAAAAAAATTAATTACACTATCCTGATGCCAATTTGGATCAATTCTATATTTTTAGTAGGTAATTATTGATGCCTGAATATCACACAAATTAACCATCTTTATTTTGTAGTCTGTAGTGGTTAAAGTTAACAACTATTTTTGTAGTCTGTAGTTCAACTAGTGTAAAAACTTTGTACCACAATACCGCAATAATGCAATTAAAGTAAAAGTGTGTGTAATGATGCAATTAACGTAAAACATTGTGTAATGACACACTTAAAATAAAAATTTGGGCATTATGTTATTATAGTAAAACTTAGGGCAATGATGTCGTTATTGTAAAACTGCACTTCTCGTTGGAATACCTTGACTCCTGCTTAAATTTGGCCTTCCGTATTGCTTTATTTGTTTGATTGTTGTTTTTACAAGGGCTTAGTTTTGCGTATCTACTCCATGTTTGACCCCTTTATACACTGCTGATTGACTCCTTCATACAATGCTGTTTGACTCCTTCATTCACTGCTGTTTGGCTCATTCATACACTGCTGTTTGACTCCTCCATACACTGCTGATTGACTCCTTCATTCAATGATGTTTGACTCCTTCATTCACTGCTGTTTGGCTCATTCATACACTGCTATTTGAACCCTTCATACACTGGTGTTTGACTCCTTCATACACTGCTGTTTGACTTCTTCATTCACTGCTGTTTGACTCCTCCATACACTGGTGTTTGACTCCTTCATACACTGCTGTTTGACTCCTTCATTCTCTGCTGTTTTACTCCTTCATTCACTGCTGTTTGACTCCTTCATACACTGCTGATTGACTCCTTCATACACTGCTGTTTGTCTCCTTCATACACTGCTGATTGACTCCTTCATACAAGGCTGATTGACTCCTTCATACACTGCTGATTGACCCCTTCATACACTGCTGTTCGCCAGCTGGTACGTTGCTCATAATCTCCCATGCGTTGGTTTCTATATTGCTTTCCTGGTGATCTTTTCGCAAAAATCTTAAAATCACAGCCGTGGCCGTCCAATAAGTCTTGCCCCCTCTGCCATCTCTTCACAACAGATCATTAGGATTACATCCTTCCCCCATGCTCGTTACATGGCCCAACACGCGAAGGCGCCTCTCGCTAAGACCGTAGAACATGGTACGCTCCAAAACCTCTGTGCTACGCACTTTGTTTTGCAAATGAATCCGTAAAAAGGGATGCATGCACCTTTAGAGGAAGCTGTTGAGTTTCTGCTCATGACTGGTATATGTGGTCCTATAGGAGCGTACCAAGCACACATGCCTAACAGAGGCTTAGTTATGTACTCATAGTTAGTTCAAGATTATTCCACACCTGCTGATTTAAATCAGCCTTAGATGAATTAAATGGATAAACACCGTGCACCATATCGCACCACCAATGAATGAACAAAGTAAACATAACCTTAATTTATATGACATCAACAGGTAAGGCGCGCTGCTTTGTAAGTTGTTTTTTTTTTTTTTTTTTAATGAAAGCTTTAAAAAAATTGTTTTTTCCTTCGTAAAATTTGCATGTGGTTAGATTTGTTTTTTTTTTATTTTTTTTTTTTTTTTTTTTTTTTTAATGAACGCTTTAAAAAAATTGTCTTGTCCATCGTAAAATTTGCATGTGGTTAGATTAGACCTACCAGTAGTTATATTAGACCTACCAGTGGTTAGATTAGACCTACCAGTGGTTAGAGTAGACTTACCAGTGGTTAGATTGGACCTACCAGTGGTTAGATTAGGCCCACAAGTATATTAGGCCTACCAGTGGTTAGTTTAGGCCAACCAGTGGTTAGATTAGGCCTACCAGGGGTTAGTTTAGGCCTACCAGTGGTTAGATCAGGCCCACCAGTTGGTAGATTTGTCCCACCAGTGGTTAGATTTGGCCCAGCAGTGGTTAGATTGGGCCCACCAGAGGGTTAGATTAGGCCCACCAGTGGTTAGATTTGTCCTACCAGTGGTTATATTAGGCCCACCAGTGGTTAGATTGCGCCCACCAGGTGGTTAGGTTAGGCCCACCAATGGTTAGATAAAGCCTACCAGGGTTTAGATTAGGCCCACCAGTGGGTAGATGTGTCCTACCACTGGTTAGATTAGACCTAACAGTGGGGAAATTTCGAACCCAAACCAAGATAGGCTTTGTGTAATTACAGATGAAAGAAATAGGGATAAGAAATAGGGATAGAACAGTTAGCAGCAAGACTTTATCTCCATCTTTCTAGACCTAGTTAGGGTAGTTCTAGAGTTAGTCTCATATTGAGACTTAGTTAATTTAATTTTTGGGGGGAAAAAGAAAGTTTAAATAAAGTCAACCCTGTTATTTTCTTTGTTTTGAAAATGATAAGTAGTGATGTTGATGTAGTACACTATGATAAGTTGTGATGTTTATGTGGTGCACTTTGATAAGTTGTGATGTTGATGTGGTGGCCACTAGAAATTACTTTAAGGTTTAATAAAAGACATAAACAATTTTTAGTAGTGGTAGATTTTTTTTTTTAAAGACCATACCGGGTACATTAAATGTGCTCTGATCTAATCATGATGAATCAATTATACATCTTTTAGTAATGGGATATAATGTGCATTAAATGGTGAGATGTGGATAATTATGTAGGATTTGTCAAAGGAAATTTTGATAGATATCTTGCTAAAATTGTGTGACGTGGAAGAAACGCAATGAGAGAATTGATTCGCAGTTAAACAAAATAAGATTATCAACACAAGATCAACGATCTTTTCAGTATCTATGCGTCTGCGTGGGGAAGGGGGGTGGGAAAGAAATGAGTTATTTTTCAATCTGAGTTAGGGAAATATAATCTCTCACTCCCCAAGGGGTTGGTTTTTTAATTTCTCCAGGTAACATAATTAATGTGGCAAAGGTAAATGTTAAAATCCTCATTTAATGTGGCTTCGCTGGGGACAGAAATCTGGTCCAAACTTCAAGATGGACACATTTTGAACGCATAGCTATCACGCTAACGTACATTGGTGGCTGTTTCAGAATTGTATCTTTAAAAATCTACAGATCTACTTAAATTGATTTTTAAAAGAAAAAATTGTCTGTTAAACTGTTAACACAGAGAACAATAGGAATTTAATATTTTCTTTGTATTCTTTCCAGAGTCGGAGAGTCTGAACGTGTCCACGTAACATCTTGGAAATTGTATGTTTGTAGAATGCCCTCCAAAATACTTCAACTCTGTCTGGTTCTTCTAGCCATTTGCATCAAGCATGGTAAGTCTTCCACTGGAGTTAAAGGGTCAGGTCAGGTCACGGTTCAATGATTACTTCATCACTGTGTACGGTTTCATGACTGTTGTCATCACTTCTGGTGGGATCTTGATCCCTTTTGGGATAACGATTATGATGGGTTCCCGACCCCTTTGGGATCCCGTATTAAAAAAAATTACTCAGTGTTACTGAGAGAACAGTAAACTCCGGGACAGTATAGAAATGAATAAAACTAACAAAAAGTTTATATTCCCTTAGATCCCCACTATATATCTCTTTGGAGCAATTTAGACATTTCTGGAACATTCTAGATTAAATTTAATAACCTGCTCGAAACATGTGTAATTAATTTTTTTAATACGATAAAAATCTTCAACAAATGGTACAACTGTACAATTTTAGCTTTGCCTGAGATAAGGGCCCTATAAATATCAGACAAATAAATAATAAAGTTAAAATTTAAAATTTGTCCCATAAAAATCGACTTAAAAATGCCATAGATAGAGCTTTTAAAATTATCGAGCTTTCTGGAAAATGCTAGATTGGATATTATTAGTTTTAAATCCACTGATATATCAATACAGCCAATGAAGAGTATTGCTCCAACACTAGGCCTATATCCATCAATTCACATAGAAACTATAGTGTTGTCTAATCCTATTGATATTTATATAGCTTATTTAAGAAAAAATGAACTGGGCACCCCGGCCCCAGAGAAATGGATATTATGAGTTCAGTACCTTTTGGTATTTGAATATGGATAATAAAGTATATGTGTACTAAGTTTTGTCAAGATCCATCTACTCATGTAGGAGTATTTGTTTCTAATTATTTTTATATAGCTCATATTAGGAACAAAACAAATTCGGGGCCCCAGACCTCAAACGGAATGTTATAAAGAGATCATAACCCATTAAGATTTCTTTTTGGATAATGATGGATATATGTGGCAAGTTTGGTCAAGATCCATCAACCCTTATAAAATCATTTGTGGAACAAACGAATCCCGCCACAAACAAACAAACTTTCACTTATATATATATATATATATATATATATACTAGCGAGAACCCGGCATGCGTTGCAATGCCTCTCAAAGAAAGAAAGTGATTGCATTTTAATTATGTCTCTTCAAGAGCTTTTAAATACATAAAGTTTTTCTTTTTTTCCGTCTGGTACATACACGAATAAATCAGATGTTTTTCCGACGCGAGAGCGAGCCACATACATCTGTCCGTGGGAGTAGCATGGGTTTTACATATTTATTCCGCAAACTTGTAGCGATTGTCCCTGTGCTTTGTAGATAGTCATTGCAAACGCGTGTCGCACCGTAAAATGCAGACGTTTGAATTCAAATGGCATCATTGGGATGCATGACAACAGTACATCAGCTCCTTTAAATTTTCCATTTCAAATAGTAGCTTCAGCTTCAATGGTATTTTTCATTATGTTTTTCATTAAAACTTGTTACCGTTGTAAAGTCGTGGCTGATTTTTGTTTCATTAAAGAATGATAGGCACGCCAATTTTCAATGTTAAAACGTGCGATGGAATGCCTGGCAAGTCAAGTGATTGGATAATTGACAACTTCGTCTTTATTCAATACAGTGTCGATGGACGTATACGTTGTCGTTTCGCCAGGGATTTCATTTTGAATTCTTAAGTTAATGGCATTGACATCGTTGTTTTTGGCTGCTAATATAGCACGTGCACTGAGCCACTGATGATTTTTGTAATTTTGTACGATATTTGGAAAAACGTTTTGAATCAATTCGTCAATGTTGGCTGTAATTTTACAGAAGCTTGTTGGTAATGTGATACATTTTGTTGATTCATCTATTGCCATTTTCCGATTTCCAATGTCCAAAAATTGTTTTGCAAAACGTTCAGCGGATTCTTCATTGTGTAGTTGTACTCGCATATTTGTCTTCAAAGTTAATTTCTGTACATGTTGCCATAATAATGATGATTTGAGACATGCATTTAATTCATCAGCCGCTGTTGAACGTGATATAACGGGTAAAGTTTGTCTTTAAAATCTCCAGATAATTAAATAAGTGCGCCACCGAAGAGCTGTTCATTTCCTCTCAAATCTTTTAGTGTACGATGAAGCGCTTCCATTGGTTTTTTGTGTGCCATAGTACATTCGTCCCATATAATGAGTTGACACGATTGGAGTAATTTACCCATTCCGAAATTTTTATTTATATTGCATGTTGGTGTCTCAGTTATTTGCATATTCAACGGCAATTTCAGTGCTGAATGGGCTGTCCGGCCACCATCCAAAAGAGTTGCTGCAATTCCATATGATGCGATAGCCAGTGCAATATTTTTTTGTGATCGTATTGTCGCCAAAATAAGTGAAATTAGGTAAGTTTTTCCTGTGCCTCCGGGCGCATCTAAGAAATATAGTCAACCACTTTGTCTGGTAATTGCAGGCATAATTCTTTCATACACTATGAGTTGTTTTGGAACCAATCTCGGAAGATTCATCTGAACAAATGTACCTAATTCTTCGATGTCAAAGTGAGTTTCTCGTTGTAAATCACGATTGGAAAGCTTTTTTTGCAGATCGATTAGCAGAAGTCATTCCCAACTCTACCAGTGCTGTGTTAGAGATTAGCAAACATATTTCCTCAATCGAAACCAATGCCTCGTTATACACGTTTGGTGTAAATATAATGTCTGGATTTTGATTCGTTGCACGCAAATTATCTAAGATGTCTTCACTTATGTCGTCTTTGTATTTCTCCCAAAGATCTTTTGGATTTTATGGGAAGCAAGTTGTCAATATGATTGCAAACAAAGTACGTATTTGCTGTGGTTGAGCAATAAACGAACGGGTTTGAGCATTGCGTACTCGAGTGGTTTCTTGTCTTGCTTTCTTTTGCTCGAATGTTTCAGATGAACGGGTTTGAGCAGTGCGTACTCGAGCGGTTTCTTGTCTTGCTTGTCTTTGCTCGACTGTTTCAGGTGAATGGGTTTGAGCATGGTGTACTCGAGGAGTTTCCAATCTATTTTCTCGTTGCTTGAATATTTCCGAAGCGCGTGATGATTTTTTTTCTTTCGTGCTTGAGGTGTAGAAAAACCAATAGCTTTTCGTTTGTGTGGCATAATTGATTTGACAGCGAATTTATTGCTTTGTGGTGAATATTACAAATGCATGTGATATCTGTTCTTAGCAATGGTATTTCACAATTAACACAACTTGTTAGGTCACACACAAAATGAGATGTCGCTGTTTGTATTTGATTCAATTAATTTACAATATTGCTAACTTTAATAATTTTCACACGTTAGGCTCTTCCATCTCAATGCACGAAAACCTCGCACAATAGGTACGTTCATTGTTGGCAAGAGAGTTCCAGTTGTATAGCTTCACATTCAATTATAAATCATAAATTCCAGCGTTAAAATTACAATATTACCATAGTTCAATACATACGTTGTCAAGTGTGTTATCATCGATTCATGTAAAATGTCTTTACATAACACAAAACAACTCCGAAATTATAAGACTCTATTCAAGAAATACTTTTAATTTTAAAAAAACAACAACATGTGTTCAACGTCATATCCGATTCTTAAATGCGTCACAAAATTCAAGCTGATTTATACAATTAACAAAAATACTCTCTACACTAAAAATGAAAAACGTGTTTTCTCTGCTTTACTACAAATGTGTAATTTGTTTAAGGACGGTAGTGTTGATAGCTCGGTTTTAAATTATATTGATGAAGCTCATTTAAGAATACGAAAAAGAATATTGTAAAATGGTTGTACTAAGTTAGAAAAATTTGCGAGTGGATTCAGCTCCATCCACACATGCAATAGCTCTGTTTGAAATTATAGTTATACAACTCTTAGAAGAGAAAACGAAATTATGGTCACTGGCCCAAACCGAATATTGTAAAAGGTTTTTCTAATTTAGAAACGTTTGCAGTAGTGCGCATTTCAATTGATTACGTTTTATCACAATCGGATGAATGGTTTGGAAATGCATACGATAATTATATAGTTAATAAAAAAAAGTGGAAAACGAATTTTGGGCCTTCGGCCACAAACGGAATATAGTAGAATTGTGTATTACTTCAGAAACCTACTTAATATGTCACACACACACAATTTAATGTCACTATTTTAATTTATTAAAAAGCTATCCATCCGCTCATTAGCTCAGTTTTATCGCAATCGCTTGAATGGTGTAGGAGCGCATACAGTCTGAAATTATATGTAAATAACTCATGTTTAAAAAAACGAACATAGGGCCCCCGGCTCAAACTTGATTTTTTTTTAAGTGTTGTAATAATTTAAGAACCTTTGTGGGCGATTGCACATCTCACTAAAGTTTTATTGCATTCTGGAAAATGGTGTAGGAGCGCTTATGGAAATTATTTTGTACAAAGCTCATATAAGTAAAAATATTAATGTGGGTCCAACGGCTGAAAACAGAATATTTTAAAAGTGTTGTAATGAATGAGTAAAATGCGCAGGCTTATTGATAACAACTCACCAACGTTTTGTAGCAATCGAAATAATGGTGTAGCAGCGCATACGGTTTGAAAATATATGTATATAGTTTATATTTTTTAAAAAAAGAACATTAGGGCCCCTAGCTCAAAACAGAATATTTTGAAACGGTTCTAATAATTCAAAAAAATTGCGGTTATGCTGGCGGCAACATCTTACCAATTTTAATGTAATCGGATAAATGGCGTAGGAGCGCATGCGAAAATTTTTTTTTACAAAGCTCATATGAGAAAAAGTACGACTTAAGGGCCTACGGCCGAAAACGGAATATTTTTTAAGTGTTTAATTTGCACAGTCAAATGCTACGCCTTATGAAAAACAACTCCCAAAGTTTTTTTGCAATCGAATGAATGGTGTAGGAGCGCGCATACGGTTTGAAAATGTATTTAAATAGCTCATATAAGGAAAATGCAACAAAGAGCCCCTGGCTGAAAACTGAATATTTTAAAACGGTTGTAATAATTCATAAACATTTACGAGCATGCTCGCAACATCTCACCAAAGTTTTATCAGAATCGGATAAATGGCTTAGGAGCGCATATGGAAAATATTTTTTTTACAAAGCTCACAGAAGAAAAAAAAACGAATCAAAGAACAACTGCTAGGAAGGGAACACTTTATAAGGTTTTTAATGACCAAGTTAAATGGCCAATTTTTTGGACAACAACTGACCACAGTTTTGTTGCAATCGCATGAATGGTGTAGGAGCGCATACCAGACATACAGACATACAAACATTCATTTTTACATATATAGATATGATGTATGATATGATATGATATGATGATTGTCCCCATCATAGAAACGTTCTCCCAGATCATCGTAGACTTCAAATGCACAATAAAGTTTCCAATTTGCCAAAAGCCCAGAGTGGCCAGGGAAGAGCAGGACATTGTCACGTTCTCAGTCATTCTCGACATGCTAGACATGAACCTGGACCGCTCGAGCTGGAAAGTGGTCGCAGTCATGTTGGACGATGGCAATGTTCTGGAAAACTACAGGAAAAAAAATTGGGTAAGCATCTTATAGGCATCACTTTGATGTACACATCCTGACTCACAGGCAGTCATCACATTGATGTAAACATCCTGACATCACACAGGCGGTCATCACATTGATGTGCACATCATGACATCACACAGGCAATCATCACATTGATGTGCACATCCTAACATCAAACAAGCAGTCATCACATTGATGTGCACCTCCTGACATCGCAGGCAGTCATCACATTGATGTGCACATCCTAATATCACACAGGCAGTCATCACATTGATGTTAACATCCTGACATCACACAGGCAGTCATCACATTGATGTGCACATCCTGACATCACACAGACAGTCATCACATTGATGTGCACATCCTGAAATCACACAGGCAGTCATCACATTGATGTACACATCCTGACATCACACAGGCAGTCATGACATTGATGAGCACATCCTGACTCACAGGCAGACATCACATTGATGTGCACATCATAACATCACACAGGCAGTCATCACACTGATGTGCACATCCTGACATCACACAGGCAGTCATCACATTGATGTGCACATCCTAATATCACACAGGCAGTCATCACATTGATGTACACATCCTGACATCACACAGGCAGTCATCACATTGATGTACACATCCTAACATAACACAGGCAGTCATCACATTAATGTACACATCCTGACATCACACAGGCAGTCATCACACTGATGTGAACATCCTAATTTCACACAGGCAGTCATCACATTGATGTACACATCCTGAGATCACACAGGCAGTCATCACATTGATGTACACATCCTGAGATCACACAGGAAGTCATCACATTGATGTACACATCCTGAGATCACACAGGTAGTCATGACATTGATGTGCACATCCTGACATCACACAGGCAGTCACCACATTGATGAGCACATCCTGAGATCACGCAGGCAGTCATCACATTGATTTACACATCCTGAGATCACACAGGCAGTCATCACATTGATGTACACATCCTGAGATCACGCAGGCAGTCATCACATTGATGAGCACATCCTGAGATCACGCAGGTAGTCAGCACATTGATGAGCACATCCTGAGATCACGCAGGCAGTCATCACATTGATGAGCACATCCTGAGATCACGCAGGTAGTCAGCACATTGATGAGCACATCCTGAGATCACGCAGGCAGACATCACATTGATGTACACATCCTGAGATCACGCAGGCAGTCATCACATTGATGAGCACATCCTGAGATCACACATGCAGACATCACATTGATGTACACATCCTGAGATCACGCAGGCAGTCATCACATTGATGAGCACATCCTGAGATCACGCAGGTAGTCAGCACATTGATGAGCACATCCTGAGATCACGCAGGTAGTCATCACATTGATGAGCACATCCTGAGATCACGCAGGTAGTCAGCACATTGATGAGCACATCCTGAGATCACACAGGCAGACATCACAGACAGTTTGTATTTTAAAACTCCAGCTTCGGATGAACCTAAAGCCAAATGAATCACGTACTCACGAGCCCCGAACCTATAAGGGATCGAAATTTTTTAAGAGCGTAGGATTTAAAGGAGTTGGGGGGGGGGGGCATTGAAGGAAATTGACTAAATGCCCAAATTTTAACACACAGACATTAATTAAAATACTTCAGGATTTCTTGACCGACGCCTTTTTACAATTTATTTGAATGCTCACTTAGCCTTTACAAATAACTCCACTAAACATATAGGCTAGTGCTATCAAAATGGTTTTAACTAACAAGTATTTATTCAGAAAGTGGAATAAATTAGTCATCACATGTTCATTAATGGGACTGTTGCATCTGCCTTGTCTTGACCAGTTCTCCCAGGTTTGCCTTTGTTTTGGTCAGTGCAACTCTTATGTTATTTTTAGCGTCTAATCTGTTTCCTGATTTTGTTCTGATATCAAGCAGTTTGGGAAAAGCCGTCTCACGGTCACAGACGGTTGCAAATGGAATCAGCCATCCTAGAGCGATCTTTACAACATCGGGGTGGGACTGCCCCGTTTCAATCCTAATATCACTACAACATATGTTGCGGGAAATTAGTTTGCACCCTCATCAGTTATCCAATTAATAAAATGTTCTTGAATTAAATTGTCGTTAGTGGCAAGATTACTAATGGAGGGTACAAAGTGTTTGTTAATAAAGCAATAGTATTGTTTAAGTAAATTCTTTTAGATATTGAAATTGACTAACTAATTTGATGCCCTCTCTCCTGGATTCTGAGAAAGAAGTATACCTATATTTATATAACTAGACTATACTAACAATTCTCAAAATTTCGAGAATATACAAATTCTCATGTGAACTAAATAGGATTTCTTCACGGGACATGACAACCAGCACCGACTATCGATAACAGGTCAAAATATGTATCTAAATGACCCCTTCGCGTCCACCTGAAGACGGGACAGCGGACCCCAGTTTGAGAAACACTGCTCTAAATGAGCGTATAAAAAATAATAAAAATTAAACTTTAATCGTCAGGTGTTTAGACTAGCTTTCTAATTAAAGAAGAAGCTTAAACTGTTCTACCATGATTAAAGAAGAAAATAAAACTATTCTACCATGATATCAACCACACATGATGGTTCCATGGGTTCACCGGTTACGTGGAGAGAGGCCATTTGCTGTCGAGACAATTAGCTTATCCTCATTAAGAAAAATCCCAGACCTTGTTATTTCGTCATAAGAAGTCTGCACAATCGTCACAGTGTGACGGACTTGTGCCAAATACAAACAAACAAACAAATGAACAGACGAAAATGCAGGAGCATTTTGCATCTTGCTATTCCTATTTAAACGCAGATCGTTGCACCAAATGTTCTTGAGCGATTAGTTCGAGCAGGCCTGTTGTTTAATTGGAATGAGAAGAGGAACTCTGATTTCAGGCCTAAAAAATAGGATTTTTTTTTTTTAAATACAGGGCCTATGAATTAGGAAACTTAGAGAAAAAATAAAACAACAAAAGCATCGAAGAAAAAAACTTCTTAGGTGAGCCCCAAAAAAAAAAAATAAAAAAAAAAAAAAAAAAAAGAAAATTAAAAAAACTAAAATAAATACAGGGCCTATGAAATAGGAAAATTAGAGAAAAAATAAAACAACAAAAGCAACGAAGAAAAAAACTTCTTAGGTGAGCCCCAAAAAAAAAAAATAATAAAAGAAAAAAAAAAATGAAAGTTAAAATAACTAATAGAACTGGACTTTCTATTACATTGTCATGACAGTTCAATTATTTTCCACAGTTGACGCACATGCACACCACAGAGTGTACCACCACCGTGCCCTCGTTCATTGAATACCGGTATCGTAAGCCGTATAAGATGTGTCGACAGGCCCCCAATGACAAGAGGATACTGAGGATGGAGATTGGCGTCCCAACCTCGACCCGTTACAACAAGTCAAGCTTAATCGCAGTATGGATCAATCGGGATAATTCATATAGGATATCCAAGAGTGTCACGTATCCTACGGTGCTTGGTAAGTAAGGTGGAATCAAAGGAAGTGCGGGACCATAGTTGATTGTCCCAGACAGGAAGTTAGTCTAAGCCAGTGAGGCCATCCTACCCCCGCCAAGACGTCATGGGCTACTATGGTTGCATGTAAACTCTTCCAAGGGGCACGTGAAATTTCAACTAATAAATAAGATAAGCACAATAAAATAAGTGCAGAGTTATTGATTTATTCTCACTGCGCATAATTCTAGGATGTTAACACATCGCTTTTATTGTAGATAAATGAGTCTCGGTCACTTTCACATCAAAGGGGATGGGATGGGTCACAGCCATCAACCGGAAGTGCAACGGGGAAAGAAGTAAGGGTTTCAGTGAGCCCTTCCCCTGGAAAAAAATCCATTACGTCAATAAGCAGAGATCCCTAATGTCTTGATTTAGCTATGTTCATACGTCCCTTTCCCGACCATTTTTAAAACTTCCTGACACACACGCTTTTTAAAAAAAGTAAATACTGAACGCAAATATTTTATCATAATTACTAAGTAAGATTTAGATTAATAATTTGAATTTCTCCTAGTGGCCTAGATGCTCTTTACACAGTCTTTCCATCTTTCTCCAAGAAGCACAGAGGCTATTCACAAATTATTTCCGTTTCTTTCTCATCGCTGTGTTGAGAAAATTCACAATCACTTTTGCCCTATATCTGTTTTCTTTGATTTTCTTGACAAGCTACTCTTCTTCTTACCCCATTTCGTCATTCCTGAAATCAATGTGTTGGGTTGAGCTCATTGGTTTCCCAAGCGTCATTTCTGTATTCAATGCATTATGCTGAGATCATTGGCTTTCCAAGCATGATTCCTCTAATCATTGTATTGTGTTGAGCTCATTGGTTTCCCAAACGTCATTCCAGTAATTATTGTACTGTGATCATTGGTTTCCCAAGCGGCAATTATAAATTGTGATCAGTTTTTTTTATTTCAGTCAGCTCCCCGTGGGGCGAGAATAGTCTAGGGCAAAAGCATACCCTAAGAGTTTTAAAGTTGGAATACATTAAGGTCATGTCGACCTGGTGCGGAGTTACAGATGCCTTAGATCAGCGGTTCTCAACTTGTGGGTCACGACCCCTTTGGGGGTCTCACGACCATTTCCCAGGGGTCGCCTAAGACCATCTGAAAACACATATGCTCTACAGTTATGGTGTAGCAACGAAAATAATGTTGTGGCCGGGGGGTCGCCACAACATAGGAACTGTATTAAGGGGTCGCGGCATTGGGAAGGTTGAGACCCACTGCCTTAGATCATTATTATGGCTAATTTGAGCTTCCAACTCGAAAGTTTGAAAGGCTCCCGACCGTCTTCAGTACCGGTACCCTCAAATTATGCATCCCACACCGATGCTGATCAATGTTACAGTGTGGTCTTGGAAATAAGCTTGTGTCAATTTATTACACTGGGGCCTGCCACAAACGGAGTGAGTTTAGTTTATATATGTCACTGGTCGCCATAATGTCTCCCCCTTGACCCTTAAAAAGTTTCTTTCCCCCCATCAAAAAGTCTAATAAAAATATTGAATTCAGGTATACTCCAAATCCGCCTGTTGATTTTGAAATAATCAAAGATTTCCTTGGAAGAGCACTCCTCAGACACCTCCTCCGCTCAAGGTTAATCGGCGCCCTCGATTTCCGCTCTTCCTCCCGATGAAAATGACCGCCACCTTTGGTGCTATAGATACGCTGTCTAGTGACGTAGAAAGTATTAGTGCTGCCATGGTCAGCCAAAGATTTTGCCGCTCTCCTTTTCGCAATAAAAAGTCTGCAGTTGTCCGAAAATTCCGCACCTCCATATAAAAAGTGACACCCCCTATCGCCTCTTTTAACACCATTGGCAGGGACATACCGGTAGCTAGTGTGTTTGGCATTAGGGGGGTAAGATTAATTTTTTACACACACCCCTCATCACTAAAAACAATTATTTTCAACAATTAAAATATTTGAATTACATTTGGATAATAAATGGTCTTTCAATATTTGTGGGGGAAACTGTTTGATCGGTTTAATATTCCCCACAAGACAACTACGTTCTTCCATTGACAGTAGAACCCTCTCAATCCCAAGAACCAAATCTAAGACCATCGGTGAACGCTCCTTCTACTTCCATGGGCCCACGTTCTGGAACCAGCTCCCCTTCCATATCCGTCATTGTGAAACCTCGTCCATTTTCAAAAAGTCCCTTAAAACTCATCTGTTTAGGTCCGCCTATGACCTGTGATGCGCCCTCCTTGCCCTGCCTCATTTTCTGTTTCGGGTTGATCCTGAAGTATAGGCCAAAACGTGTCAAAGTGTCCTCGTTTTATAGCCATTTTCATTGTTTCTATAGTATAGTAGTTACTATCCTAGTGTCTCATTTTTATTTTACTTAGTTTACATGTTTTTAATAATTGTAAAGCGC
>CAXITT010000658.1:11499-57040 GCA_964033795.1 Lymnaea stagnalis | reverse complement strand
AACCCTATATGTCCCCCCCCCCCCCCCCACTTTCCCCTGTCACTGTAAATAAATTTCACTCTATCTCTAATTGTCCCTGTTCATTGTTAATCTCCTTGTCAATTTTGCATGCAACTTTCATTGCAATTTTCCTTGTCATCTTCTCTGTCTTCCCACTGTCAGCCTCCCTGTCTTCCCACTGTCAGCATCTCTGTCTTCCCACTGTCAGCCTCCCTGTCTTCCCACTGTCAGCCTCCCTGTCTTCCCACTGTCAGCCTCTCTGTCTTCCCACTGTCAGCCTCCCTGTCTTCCCACTAGCAGCCTCCCTGTCACCGTCCTTTTCCCCATTCCTATCACTTTTTTGTCACTCTCCCTGCCACTCCGTATTTCTTATGACTTGACCTTTTCCATCTCCTTCCACTATATCCATCGGGTTGTACTGTTTCAATCATAGTCGACTTCGTCCTTCATGTCACACAACTTAAAGATGACCCTGGTTTTATTATTATAACAGGGAAGGTGGAGGAGAAGCTGAGAATCGACTATAAGGACATGCCAGGAAAAAACGCTTACATCCGTCCTGGCAACTACCATGTCTTTCAATACTGCGTGACAGTGAGAAGTACCAGTTGGAGTCACATCTACTTTAAGATTGGGGACAAACCCAACCTGAGCTACTCGCGAGGTCATGGGAAGGACGATCCATGGTGCCCGAGCTACCCTGTCAGTACAACGCGAGGCGACCTCTATCAAATATTGATAATGAACTACTGGGAAATTGAGGGACCGTGCCTTATGCATGTTAACTCTACTGGCCTTATCTTAGATGGTGGGTATTTTATCATATGGAGTGTATTTTAAAAGACCGAAACTTAGATGAATACTGTTTTATTTTCATTATGAATGTAATTAAAAACTGAACTTTTCTTAGATGCTGGAATTGCTTTATTACAGTATTACAAATATAAATGATTATAAATGATCATTATATACCGGTACGCTTGTCTGGTAAACTGTAAACACGAATCACGCTGTGCTGCTGAAATTTAAGTAACTTGTTATATTACATCAAATGCATTAAATATACTTAATTTCTTTTCATGATCCCTGTCTTTAGTGGCAGAACTGTCCTCTTCCATGTCGAAGGCGAATGAACTACCATCACAGCCAATGGGTACGTTTTTTTTTTGTGTGTGTTTGGTAGTAATACAATAATTCCATTTAATCTATACATATAAGAACTGTCAACGTCAGGAATAGGAACTCACACAGTGGCTCCCCAATTTTTATGTGCAGGAGCGAATGTTTTTATCAGAGTTTATTTTCATTTTTTTTTGGCCCGGATTTCAAGGTTCGACTTATATTCTTTTCCTTTAGTTCCCTTAATCTTGAAAAACAGGCTGCACAATACCAACACCATAACCTTATATTTCCTCGTCTCCGTCGTCTTTGGCAGCATGCCCACAGATAACATGAACATTACGGCGACAGTTTTGGCATGCATGGGCACCGCTGCTTTCTTTTAATAAGCAGAAACAACAAACAGCAGAAGTCGAAGGCTCTTTGGTAGCCATGCTCACAGATAACATGAACATTACGGCGACAGTTTTGGCATGCATGGGCACCGCTGCTTTCTTTTAAGCAGAAACAACAAACAGCAGAAGTCGAAGGCTCTTCGGTAGCCATGCCGTCACAATCAGTTTGGTTTCCTCCATTATTGGTTGCATTCTCTTCAGTATTCTGTGTAGTAGGCTCTGCATCTTGCTTCTGGTGATTACGAATAATGCTCTTATACTTGTGTGGAAGTTCTTTCAGCATTCGGTCCCGTCCTCCGCGTTCAACGGCCGAATGAGCCGAATGAAGTACGTCAAAAAATTCATAATCCACGACATAGAACTGAACAGCACAGTCGCCTTCCCTAACAGTGAGATCAAATTACTTTTCAACTCTACCGCCATTACACATCATGGCGTTTCAGCAGCCAAAATAATCTCATTCTCATTGGTTCCTTCTGAGTGGTCGCCCGAGCCTTTTTCGCATCATCCACTCATTTTTGGTAACTGGTTTCCATTAGAGAGAATTTTTAGCTGTATTGGCTCGTACTTCATCGTAGAACCGCCATTGCATGTAAACGTGCCGAGATTCATGATCTGAAACTACAATCTGATCTTCCAACATCTCAGCAGCCACCTGGAAAACAATAGGAGCAAACTTCTAAATTAGTTGTTGTTGTTTTTCCTTTTAAGTGCTACTTAAATATAATTTAAAACAGAGCTAATGCATGGATGAATGGAGTTTAATCAAATACAAATAGCGACATTTCAGGTTGTGTGCGACAAAATAAGTAGGTTTTGAATTAGTACAACTATTTTACAATACGGTACTCATTTGGGGCCGGGGGCCTTAAATTGTAATTCTATCAGCCATATAAATATAATTTCAAACTGAGCTGATGCAGGGGTGGATCAATCGCACCGTACGGAACAACAAAAACGTATTGCCTATATAATAATTAGGCCTGTATACTTCAAAAAACGTAATTTTAAAACGCAAAGACTTTCTTTCATTGAGTGGCATTGCAACAACGCATGCCGGGTACTCGCTTGCATTATAAAAAATAAAACAACCGCAATGATTTTAGGAAATGTTTACGAATACGTTTAGAAGTGGAAGGCACTTTGTATTGATTATAAGATGTTAGAAGTGGGAGGCACTTTGTATTGATTATAAGATGTTAGAAGTGGAAGGCACTTTGTATTGATTATAAGATGTTAGAAGTGGAAGGCACTTTGTATTGATTATAAGATGTTAGAAGTGGAAGGCACTTTGTATTGATTATAAGATGTTAGAAGTGGAAGGCACTTTGTATTGATTATAAGATGTTAGAAGTGGAAGGCACTTTGTATTGATTATAAGATGTTAGAAGTGGGAGGCACTTTGTATTGATTATAAGATGTTAGAAGTGGAAGGCACTTTGTATTGATTATAAGATGTTAGAAGTGGAAGGCACTTTGTATTGATTATAAGATGTTAGAAGTGGAAGGCACTTTGTATTGATTATAAGATGTTAGAAGTGGAAGGCACTTTGTATTGATTATAAGATGTTAGAAGTGGAAGGCACTTTGTATTGATTATAAGATGTTAGAAGTGGAAGGCACTTTGTATTGATTATAAGATGTTAGAAGTGGAAGGCACTTTGTATTGATTATAAGATGTTGAAGTTATTCTTTTCACTTAAACAAAACAAGAACGCAGAGCAAAGCTGGCGGAGGAATGCACCTAAAGGAAGAAGAAAAAATTGGATAGGATAAAGAAATAGTCCCACCCGGTTGGAGAGAACTAAGTGATCGATTACCAAAGTCAGATCAAAGGTTGAAGAGGATAAACTTTTTCCTTTTTAGTGCTTTATTTAAGTAATGCAGAGGCTCTCATTTAGGGTGTTATTTATGTACCGTGAAACGGGGTGACTTTGCCTACTTTTGGCCTTTAAGAATGAATTTCAACATTTTAACTGATCTAAAAACTAACTCAAAGGGGCTTATGTACAGAGTGGGTACCTGCAATTTGTTTTTATAGCTGAATTAAGTCATAGTTTGATCAGGTTAAGTTGATTATTAGGGTTGTTTTTTTTTAAATAGATTTTTCAACATAAGTAAAAATGGGGTGACTTTGCCCTATTAAAAGTGAAAGACAGCACAATGCATGTAGAATTTATAAAACCAAGCAAAAAAAAAGTCATTTTATTTTCTGTATTTACTGTTTGATCATTAATGGAAGGTTGGAAGAAAATATTAACAAACGCTCACATGAAAAATGTTTCTCGGTGATCATTCTTTCGAGGGAAACCTTCGTCATAGGTTTTCGCATTTACTCCACCGATCATCGTCGGCGTCTGCGGTTCCTCCAAAGTCTACTGTGACAAAGTCACAAATTAAAGCTTTCATGAGATGGAGATGGATGCCCCTCATGGACGAGAAGGCTCAACACACAGTAGACTGTAGTAACTGTAATTATAATGTCTTTCCTATTATCTCAGCTTATATCTTTGGCACCACATCTCGGGAATGTTAGCCTATCCTGGAATCGTTTCACCGCTATTTCGCCGTCATCAAGATTGGTCCAAAATAAAAATAAAAAATTAAGGCGAAAACGTCCATTTATCTAGTTGAGGCATTCCAAAATCTGATGTCTCTTTAAGTGCTTTACTAAGTTTACTTTAATTCTTCTGACAAAGAGCTTGCCCTCCAGTTGTTTTCTTGTGGCTACATTAACATTGACTAAGTTCAAAGAGTTATTAAATCAATGGTGTCTTTCACTTTTAGTAGACTTCTATAGGCCTGGTAGTAGATTACCGGTGTCTTTTACACTTCACACTTATCATTAAGCTGAGTGTCTTCAATATAGCCTCTATAGCTTTTGTTAATTGTTAAGGCATGGCATTGTGATCTGGAGGTTTGGCATGATAATGAAAGCGAAACTACATAAAGCAACATACCTACTTTTATACGAAGTTAAAAAAAAATTAGGGGAAAGAACTCAAGAAATTCATGAAAAAAAGCATTCTCAATATAACTATTTAATAGGCAAAGTCATCCCTTCAGGCAAAAATCACCCCGTTTCACTAATGCAGCGGCTCTCAAGCTTTAACATTTAGGGTTAATTTATTAGTGTAGTGACTCTCAAACTTTCCCATTTAGGGTTTTATTCATTTAATGCATGGGCTCTCAAGCTTTCACAGTTTCAGTTGGTGTTTATTCATTTAATGTAGTGGCTCTCAAACTTTAATAATTAGATTTTTATTCCTTAAAGGCAGTGGCTCTCAAACTTTAACATTTAGAGTGTTATTCATTTATTGCACAGGCTCTCAAACATTCAAACATTTAGAGTTATATTAATTTAATATAGTGGCTCTCTATGGTTTTATTCATTTAATGTAGTGGCTCTCAAACTTCAAAATGTATAGAATTTTATTCATTTAATGCAGTTGCTCTCAAACTTTAACATTATTAATTTATTATAGTGGCTCTCAAACTTTCCCATTTAGTGGATAAGTAACCTTATTATATTGTTAAGGGATCTCGTTATATTATAGATAAGTGACCTTGTAATATTAATAAGTGACCTCGTTTTATTTATAAGCAACCTCGTTATATTGATAAGTGACCCCGTTATGTTGGTAGGTGACCTCGTTATATGGATAAGTGCCCGCTTTGTATTAAAATTAAATACGGTATGTGAATTAATTATATGGATAAGTAACCTCGCACTATGTGTAAGTGACCCCATTATATGTAGAACTGACCTCGTAAGATAGATACGTGACCTCTTTACAATGATTAAATGACCTCGTTATATTGGTAAGTGACCTCATTATATTGGTAAGTGATCGAGTTATATTTATAACTGATCTCATTATACAGATAAGTGACCTCTTTATATTAATAAGTGACCTAATTATATTGACAAGTGACCTAGTTATAGTGACAAGTGACCTCTTACTATTGATAAGTGATCTTGTTATATGGATACATGACCTCATGTAAATATGTGACCTAATTATATTTATATGGATAAGTGACCTCGTTATATGGAAATGTGAATTCGTTATATTTATATCGATAAGTGACCTGTATATAAAAATAAGTGACTTAGTTATATGGCTTAGTTACCTCGTTGTATGAATAATTGCATCAGTTGTATGGATAAGCGACCTCTTTATATGAAAAAATACCTACTAGTATTTTGGATAAGTGACCTGTTTATATGAACAAATGACCTAGTTTTATGGATAAGTGAACTAGTTTTATGAATAAGTGACCAAGGTTTTATCGATAAGTGAACTGTTTATATGAATAAGTGACGTAGTTCTCTGGATAAGTTACCTCTTACTATGATAAAAGACATGGTTGTACATTTTGACTTTTATTGTACTGACCTTGTTACATTGATAAGTTACCTCATTATATGGATAAGTGACCTTTTTATATGGATACGTGACCTCATTATCAGGATAATTGACCTATTTGTATGAATAAGTGGCCTAGTTATTTAGCTAAGTGACCTCATATTAATAAGTGTCCTTACATTCTAACTGTTTCTCAATTTCAGAACGTGTCTTGATCTTAGTCACGCTGTCAGGAGCCGCCATGTGGATGACGTCTACATTAGATTATCTTGGTTAAATGTCATGGTGCTAATCTTAAAGCGTTGGTGAAGGTATTGGTCATTTCTTATTTCCTCTACTGAATGTGCTGTAATCAATCCCCGTTCCCAATAAATTCTCTGATGATATCAGCAATGAATATTTTATGTCAAGATTTGTTGAACTTCCTTTTGGTGACGTATTTTATATAGAGACGCCGTAATCAAGATCAATTCATGTATGAAGGTTTGCAGCGAAAGATTACTTCTACTGAATTTGTACTAGACCTCGGATTGATGTGCGATGCGCTCCAAGAGTTAAGTTTGGATTTGCAAGAGTGCAACAAATCAAAGCTGTTATACAGATTTTTGAAGAAAGGCAAATTATTCCAGGCCCTTATTATAAAATTGCGGCCACTGCTGTAGATAGTAACCTTTTCAAAGGAGTTTCACTTCACACCAAAAACTGTACCAGTGATCCACCAATTGACTTACTTAAAAGCTTTTTACAAAAAACTACAAAAATCAATTGAACAAAAGGTTGCTTTCTAGTGAAGATGCTGAGTTGGGCTCGAGTGCTTGATATAAAACAATGGCCGAGCAACATTGATACTCACTTAACATTTGGCGAAACAGACATGAGAAACTTGTCAACAAGATTGCAATTAAACGAAAGAATAATGATTCGGTGATTTCGTGAATATCTCATCGAAATAAACATTCCGGATAAACTACTTCCTTTGCAAATTGCTCTCAGTACAATCCCAATTTCTTCAAGTGAAGCCGAAAGAGGATTTTCGCAAATGAATCTAATCATCACCCCGACAAGAAGTTCATTGATGACAACAACTGTATCTTCACTGTTATTTATCAGATTATCGTACGTTTTGACCCTACAAGATACGTTGATTCATAGTTGCTTAGAGGCAGACATTCAGCCACAGATACCAACAGCAAAGAACGCAGTCGGGAGTATACGTCAGATGAGAACTTGATCAAACTATGGAATTTATTATGAATAATTTATTCAAAATTTATATTTCATTTGTAACAGGGTTCTTTCCTATAAAACACAAGAGAACTTGACACAATTTTTTGAAAGTAAATCAAGAATAACTTGAATAAGTTGTTAGTTAAATTTTACAAATCATAAAAAATGTATACGGTATACTAATAAAGTAATACTAAAACAATTCAAGTTGGTTAATTATAAAATAAAATTGTTTTAGACATTTAGTATCTTTGCAGTTGTGATTTAGCTTGCATCGAGGTGCGAACTGGTCGTTCAAAGTTAGGCAATCCATCACTGAGTACCGGCACCTATTTTTTTACAAAAAAAAACCACTGCCTACACCTATAAAAAAAATCCCTTGCAAGAAAACTTCTAATTCTAATGCACAGAAAAGACAATCACCTAACCCAGAAACAATCAATAGTGTAATTCCAGAGAAGTACCATACAGTGAGTTTGCTCTTAATGATTAGGGGGGCAGATGATCCAGATAGAATTCTAGTTTCACTTTTAGGTGATCAGGGGCTGTTCAATGACCTGCATAAAAACACAAAATATGAAGATGGCAGTTTTGATAAAGTATCAACTATGTTTTACCAAGTATACACGTGATATGTCAACGTGGGCACCTCATAACCACCGTGTCTTTATATTTCATTAACAAGTTTTTAAAAAAAGAGAGAAGTATATACATATAAAAGAATTTTGGAAAAAATGAAGATGCTAGCCCCAAATTTGGCACCTTTTAAAGATTTTAGTTGATTTTGAAAAGACCTGCATGAATGCAGTAAGGATTGCTTTCCCAAAAAAAGAAACACATGTCAATTTTAAAAGAAACATGTAATAAAGTGGATATTTTCCTAGCACATCCCAGCATACAAGATTACAACACATTAAAATTTCTAGTGAATAATACCAAACATTTTGCTTAAAAGTTACAAGTCATTTAGACATGATATTAGATCTAATTAAAATGCCAACACTCAAAAATTAAAAATATCAAACAACTGTGAATAACAATATAGTTTTTTTTTATTATTATTTCTAAGGAAAACATGCAACAAATTATCACCTATAACATTCATTAAGTACCTGTTGCTAGGTTAAAATAAAATCCAAAAATTAAAGAAAACATGGGCATTTATTGAAAAGCTTGAGGAAAATAAGGCTAACAAGTTTGTTTTGGTTTTTTTCCTTTACATATTAATTACCAAGATTGCCTACCATTTTCAAGACCACAATCTTATAAAATTAGTATCCACCATTTGCCGAAAACTCAACGTTTATTTGGTCCATTTTCCTGTATTTATTAATTTTGGAATAAAAAATATATTCAATCAAATCCATAGTAAAGTGTGAATAAAGTCCTTTAAATTTTGGGATTAGAAATTTCCTTAAATCCTCTCGTAATAAGACCAAAACGCTGTCTTAACTCTATAAGATGGATATAAGCTTCCATTTATTACTCTCACAATCAAAACTTATACTTATAAATTATATTATTCATAACCATAGATTATAAGACTTTGTAAAAAGCAACTACCCGGTATATTAGTTTAGCGCTGAGACATTAACCAGAAAATTTACAATAATAAAGACAGTAGGCTACTTAATAGTAGGACTAAATACATTTCACTGAAAAACAACCAAGCAAAACAGTTGAGTGCTTACAATTACAAAATAAATTATAGTAGAAATATCCTGGAATTCTGCATAGGTAATTTTACTATTGCTTTCCTGAGTTTACTAAAAGTAAAACGTAACAGCATTGGCTAATATTGTTTTTTTAACTTATTTATATAGGGAGTGTATGATATTCAGATTATCTGTATAGAGTATTCTATATGCTATAACTTTAGGCCATTATAGGACTATGTACTCTGATGATTATTTTAAACTATAAAGAAAATCAATTAGGTTTAGGAACTAGGAGTCGAAAAATTGTTTTAAACAATAATAAACTTAAAATAGGCTTAGATACTAGAAGTAGGATGATTATTTTAAACTATAAAACTTCATTACCACATTATCGGCCTATGTACTAAAGGTCTATGGAATGGAAAATATAAACAAATGTACATTGCCAACAGGAACCCCTTGATTAGTATCTAGGAATTTTGTAACACTGGCAGGTTGTACTCCTGTAACTAGTACCAATGAATCTTGTTAACACTGGTAGGTTGTACTACTGTGACTAGTACCAATGAATCTTGTTAATACTGGTAGGTTGTACTCCTGTCACTAGTAACAATGAATCTTGTTAACACTGGTAGGTTGTACTACTGTGACTAGTACCAATGAATCTTGTTAATACTGGTGGATTGTACTCCTGTGACTAGTACCAATGAATCTTGTAACACTGGTGGATTGTACTCCTGTGACTAGTATCATGGAATCTTACTAATAAGATAAAATAATATTCTTTAATGGAATGTGTTTTGATTAATGTGTACTTACTAATTTTAAGCTTTAGGATAAATATTCTAAAAAAGTAATTTTTAAATAGAACAATTTAAATATAGGAAATTTTAAGTACTTCTCAAGCAAAAAATATCGGCAATCATGCCACACATATCAGCCATCAAATTATTATATCATAAAACCTAACTGGTAGTTGTAGTAGGCTTGTGACTATGAACAAGGAATCTTGCAAGTATGGTAGGCTCTTCTCATGTGAGTAAGGCACAAGAGACTTACAAACTTTAAACATTTTGTTTTTTCCTTGAAAAACCTAGAAACCGATAATAAAAAGACAAAGATCTAATAGAATTTATTATTAATAGAAGAAAAGACCAACAATTTTTCCCTCCCATTTTGACACGGGCTTGGGACCGTCGAAGGCATGGTTAAAAAATGGTTGGTTTTTTAAAGAAGACATATTTTAAAAAGCTAACCTCCACTGAGATGTGACAAAAGGAAATAAAGACAGTGCCATAAAGAAATAAAGATTGGCTGAGAAACATTAAGATCTGCCCAGAGACTCTTACAGTAAAGCCTTTGATGATGCCTCTAACTTTTATTTTCAACAATATTCAATTACATTTTGAGTTTACAGCTAGTGCAGTATTTGATAAGTTTTAAGCCCTTATGGTTTAAAACTATTAAGTAATGCAGCTTTCCTCATAAAGGGTATTTATAAACTGCATTTCCCAATAACAGATCCTAACTGATTTCAGCGGATTATACAAATTAAAAAATGCTGCTTCTTTTATCACAAGTATTGTTTATACTGCAATGCCACATGAAACTTCAGCTGAATACAGGGTTGATTAAGGTTGTTGAAATTTGTAAACTGAAAACGTTTTGTTAAGAGACTTTTAGCTGCATTCATATCAGATTGCAAAATCAAATCTTTACATACGACATAGTGGATTTGATTTCTGAAGAAAGAAGTTTTCTGCAGATTACGTCAGTAGGAAATGCCACTTTCAAAGGATGTATCGACCTTAGCTATAGTAAACAGCTCTACCAAGACTTAAAGAAAAACCAGCCGTCAGTGAATCTGGTCAATTCCTTTCATTTACTTTGTCTTGTTACCCCTTATAACATTGCTGACTCAGTGGTGCCAGACTGGAAAACATACTGAAATCAGTATTACAAGCTAACGGAAATTGACCTGAAAACTGCTTAAGCCATGGGGTACATGAGAACTACCTCTGCTTGAGAGACGCTGGCTCTGGGCACAGACCAAGATCAGAAGTCTATGTTTCATTGATGCTCTGGAAACTATGGAACCATAACTCTGTATGGGACGTGGCAAAAGCATTTTCTCAGAATCATGATTTTATTCAGAATCTGCACTCCCTAACAGTAGCTTATGCTTCATGAGTTTTCATTAGTGTAAGGAGTTGGATGAGTTCTGGAGCTACCAAGTCTACTTTGATTAGTTTATTAAAAATTTAGCTCACTGTGTGAGCATAGACTTACGACCACTGATGGAAATCCTTGGCGTTGAATTAAAAAAACATATAAACATTAAAAATCAGCCCAGAGACTCATACAGTAAAGCCTTTGATGATGCCTCTAATTTCCATTTCGAGTTTACAGCTCTTTGTGCAGTACTTGATAAGTTGTAAACCCTTATGGTAATCAAACTATTAAGTAATGCAGCTTTCCTCATAAAGGGTATTTATAAACTGCATTTCCCCATAACAGATCCAAGCTGATTTCAGCGAATTGTACAAATTAAAAATGCTGCTTCTTTTATCACAAGTATTGTTTATACTGCAATGCCACATGAAACTTCAGCTGAATACAGGGTTGATTAAGGTTGTTGAAATTTTTAAACTGAAAATGTTTTGTTAAGAGGCTTTTAGCTGCATTCATATCAGATTGCAAAATCAAATCTTTACATACGACATAGTGGATTTGATTTCTGAAGAAAGAAGTTTTCTGCAGATTACGTCAGTAGGAAATGCCACTTTCAAAGGATGTATTGACCTTAGCTATAGTAAACAGCTCTACCAAGACTTAAAGAAAAACCAGCCGTCAGTGAATCTGGTCAATTCCTTTCATTTACTTTGTCTTGTTACCCCTTATAACATTGCTGACTCAGTGGTGCCAGACTGGAAAACATACTGAAATCAGTATTACAAGCTAACGGAAATTGACCTGAAAACTGCTCAAACCATAGGGGTACATGTGAACTACCTCTGCTTGAGAGACGCTGGCTCTGGGCACAGACCAAGATCAGAAGTCTATGTTTCATTGATGCTCTGGAAACTATGGAACCATAACTCTGTATGGGACGTGGCAGAAGCATTTTCTCAGAATCGTGGTTTTATTCAGAATCTGCGCTCCCTAACAGTAGCTTATGCTTCATGCATTTTTCATTAGTGTAAAGAGTTGGATGAGTTCTGGAGCTACCAAGTCTACTTTGATTATTTTATTAAAAATTTAGCTCACTGTGTGAGCATAGACTTACGACCACTGATGGAAATCCTTGGCGTTGAATTTAAAACATATAAACATTAAAATCAGCCCAGAGACTCTTACAGTAAAGCCTTTGATGATGCCTCTAATTTCCATTTCGAGTTTACAGCTCTTTGTGCAGTACTTGATAAGTTGTAAACCCTTATGGTAATCAAACTATTAAGTAATGCAGCTTTCCTAACAAAGGGTATGTTTATACTGCATTTACCAATAACAGATCCAAGCTGATTTCAGCGAATTGTACAAATTAAAAATGCTGCTTCTTTTATCACAAGTATTGTTTATACTGCAATGCCACATGAAACTTCAGCTGAATTCAGGGTTGATTAAGTTTGTTGAAATTTGTAAACTGAAAGTGGTTGGTTAAGAGGCATTTACCTGCATTCATATCAGATTGCAAAATTAAATCTTTACGTACGACATAGTTGATTTTATTTAAAAACCCAGCTTAAACTATTTGGTTTTTTTCTGGATTTTTTTATTTTTTTTTGGGCTGTGTTTATTTTATTTTTTAAAAACACTTTACAATAAAGATAAAACAGACAGCTTCTGTAATGTTAAATTTAATTTAAAAACAACATATTTACAGCTTTATACGTTTTGGCTTTTTTACTTAAAAAAGGAAGAAAATCCAACAGAATTTCAAAGATTAATATTTTGACTTCATTAGTTCATATCCTTGGATATGGAAACTATCTTGCAGGAACTAATACAAAATGCTGGAGAATTATTTGCAACCATTGGCATCAGAAAAAGTTATTTAGTCAGATTGCAGAACAGGATATTGCCTCTAAAATGAAATTGGCATTCTTATCTTCAAGAAAAAGGTCTTTATTGCATTCCAATCATAAATCTCAGTTAAGAGAATGTTGCCGCAACCAATCAGCCAGGTTGTTTTAGACTTGGGGAGTAGTATAAGTACTAAGATGAGCTGCTACAGAATGTTTTCGACACCAACAATTAGAGAGAAGCTCATCCTCAATATGCACAGAATAGTGAGACCTGTGCCAGTGCAGCATAACCAAACTCCAAATTTGAAGAAGAACAAGACAAAGGGCAGGCAGAGGGAGGACAGGATGAGGAAGGGCAAGAACAGCCTGATGATGTCGAAAACATTCTGTAGCAACTCACCTTAATACTTATACTACTCTCCAAATAGTAGATTTGCAGAACAGGATGGAGCTGGATTTGATATTACTATTAAAATCCCAGAAATAGAGAAATGCACTGAAATAAATGGACCTTGCAAAAGATATGCCTCCTATGTAGAAGCGGAAACTGAAGCCATCCATGTAGCTATAAACACACTTCAAAGGGCTTGATTTAAATCATATTTACAGACTCAAAATTAACCCTTCTAGTCATGAAGCAAAACGCCAATCTGAAACTTGAGGATACAACAAGAGACATCCAATTAATAAAAACTACCTTCTGGAAGTCAGTATCACTTCAGTGGATCCCAGGACACTCAAAATCTTTGGGAAATGCAGATGAACCGGCAAAAGATGGAGCTATAAGAAATAAACCCACAAAGTCAGACGACCGCAGCTGCTCTATCTCAGATAAAAACAGAGCACTGCCCCACTCAAGAATACTTGACAAGTATAGCCAATCGTGACAACCCAAAATGTAGACATTGAAGAACTAGAACACCTGCTTTAATGTCCAATGCTGGCTGAACAAAGAGGGAGATATTTGCCCCCCCCCCCCCCCCAAAAAAAAAAACTTACAGACAAGATATTTCCAAAATACACACCTAGGGACTGGTATTTATACCTTCCCATGTTACTCTTTGCATACAGAGAGTGTACAAGAAACAACAGGGTTTGAACTGATGTTTGGTGCTAACCCTAGAAGACCACTATCTATTTTTAAAGAGGGTATCTTAGGAAAGAAAAGCTGAAGATTCATTTGACATTATTACTAATATAAGAGAAAAAATAGTTTATGGGCTACAAAAAGCTACAGAGAATACAGAGAGAGAAGCTAGAAGACAGAAACATAAAAAAATCAAGAGATATTTTTAAAAATTGAAAAGAGAAAGACACTTTATGTTTGGCTGCCAAACAGAATAGGAGAGAAGATCTGGAAAGGACCATACATAGTACACAAGAAACTAAACAGAGTAGATTATGTAATAGACAAATGGAGAAGTTTTAAACATAGACAATATGATAACTGTCCAGAAAACTATAGAGATAGCAGATAGGATCAACACAATTCCTGAAAGTTTAGAGAAGACAGGTTTTCAAAACCAAACATGCACCTACCAAAAGAAGACAGTATAGAGACAGCAACTATTTTTAAAAAAAACAAACAAATTGACCTCTCAATTCAAAGATGTAATTACTTTTAATCTGGGTCATACATTAACCCTGGAACATAACATAAATGCCCTTCCTTCAGAGAGGCAAGCCATTCCAAGTGCAAAAGTTTAGCGGACAGGCTGAGAGAAACAAATACGAAGGTTAAAGCTCTTTCTAAGCGTTTTGATCAGATAGTTTTAAATCAAACCTTTAAACGGAAAGCTGAGGTTATACATAAATTGAGATTATAAAATAAATAACTAAATGAAGAAATGAAGTCTCAAAGCAAAGTATATAGTAAATGTACTGAATGATCAGCCAAGATGTCAAAACTGGTGCAGGAGAAGAAGATTTTAGAGCGTCACATCTCATTGCTAAGAAGAGAAAATTTAGCTTTAAAAAAATCATTAAAATTGAATAATGAAGAATGAAAAAATTCATTGCTTACAATCGATAGGTTGATGGAGACAGAAAGCATAGTCAGAATGGCTTCCTTGCTTAGTCTGAATGGTTTCCCTAACTGCACTGACTCATTCACTGACTGCAAAAAAACTACAAAGAAAGACTTACACTGCACCAATGAGAAAATGTATCTATAACTGCCTGATAAACCAAGTTCCTATTGAAAGAGCAGGGGTGGTTATAGCATTTACAGTGAAGGAGTTAACGGGACTGGACTTGACAGACATTCCAGGATCTTCAACCATTGCAAACATGGCTTTAGAGATTGGAATCGTGTCCGATATTAAGGTAGCTGATATCATGTACTTTTTAGAAAACCTCACCTTTGCCTGAGACTCTACGCCAATTGTTGGGCGGCACTATAATGCTTGCCATATCTCTACAGGTGAACAGAACCTGACCATTGAAGTGGCTGAGTTCCTAAAAGGTAAGACAGAGGACTACCTAAACCAGCTCGTTGACGCCCTTCAAGATCTAGCCACCCTGTATTCTTTATACAACAAGGAGTATCAGCATGTTGTGTTACATCGTATCTTGCAGTCCTTAAGTGCCACTCTTAGTGACAGAGCGAAGGTCAATCAATGTGTTTCTGTGCAGTTGAACAAAAGTTGGTTCAACTAAAATGCAATCTGCACCCACTGGAAGGAATGGCTTCCGAAGCACGGAAGCAGTGTAAGCTTCTTGATACTGCATGGAGTACAACCGGTATGTCATATGGGAATGAAGGATGAGTTGCAAATCTTATCTTAAACGAAGGTAACTTTAATTTTAATCTTTTACATATGGCTTGTTTTAGTACTTAGATTTAGTTAAATTACTAATATAAACATTTGGGAAGCACATTAAGACATTTGTGTTTTTGTGTTTTTTCCCCTTCACATGTATAAGATTTCATCCGGTGATCCTGCAGGGTTGACAGCATTCCTGGAGAAGGAGAATCTTAAACATGGAATCATTCACTACATTGGAAACAGACTCCACATTTTGTTTCACCTTGCAGGAGTCATTTTTAAGATGAAAGAATTACTGGCCGAGTACCTCAAAAAATATTGCACATCTGTCAAATTGAGAACGGCCCTGCTGAATGACATCTGGTGCAATGAGATTCTTATTCAACTAGGAGTCTTAGGTAACCTATTTCTATTTCTCTTTTCATTATTTCATACCAGGTAAATAGACAAGATGAGTAAATATTCAATTGTGCATGGATGTTTCTTATGCTAGTAATACTTTGCATTTCTCATGATAGGTCTCTTTGGTAAGCTTGGAACTGGACCCTGGATGACTCAGTTTTACAGGAACTCTGAAGGTTTAAAACATTTGGAGATAGTAGGAAATTTTTTTTGTTTACTTAGATTTATTTTATGGTGATTTTTGTTTAAAAAAGCCAAATCATTAGGGCATTGTCCATATTTTTAGCTTTTTCCACTGTTTTTTAATCAATAAAGATTCTACAAATGAGGATGTGCATTGCCAACCTGGACAAGATCAACAAACAACCCAATTTGATATTGACGATGGAGGAAGATATATTTAATCTACCAATTGATGAGGATGAAGTGTTGCAGGAGCTCCAGAGCCACGAACCGTATCCACGATTTCCACGAACCGTGTCCACGATTTTTTGAGACAGCTGCTGCTCTGTCTATAGAATTTGTATCAGTCTTAAACAGGCAGCTTGAGGCATATTTTGTTGGGGAACTGGCTAATCCATCAGCAGAATTAATGGCCCTGACCTCATTAGCCCCTGTTCATAATATCCATAGTGAGAGGGTTTTGGGGATGGTCGATGCCCAATTTAAAAGAGCCCCTAATGCTTCGATTGGTTTCGATGATGCCAAGGTTAAAGCTTTGGTCAACAAAACCATGAATTGGTTATTAGGTCAACCTATTTTGGAACGAGAGAGGCTCATTAATTTTGCTCTTGGTGAAGCCAGTAAATCTAGGATGGTGTTACAGGGTTGGGATAAACATATGAAGGGTGTTAAGATAGCTGGTCAGGTAGCGGTGGGACAGAAGAGGGACCAGGGAGAGAGGAATAAGTTGGAGAAGAAAGTTAGACCTTAATTAGAATCTGATTGAGGGTTTAATGATCAGTTATTTAATGGTATATGTCAGAATGTTGAAGTTACGCTGACCATGCTACTCTCTGGTAGAATGGACTGCCTTCCTATGAGGATTAGACACACTTCAAATGTTGATGGGGAAGAGAAGGAGTTTATTGGAGATTAGATGGGTATGTTAAGAAATCTGGAAAATTGTTTGGTTGTCACATTTAGTTTCTGATGTTCTTATGGGAGATTTTCATTTTGCTTAATTGTTTTTTGACGAAATTTATTTGAATTTTCAGTTCACTCATTTTAAAATTAAATTTGTCATATTTTGTATACTTTCAGGTAGACAACATTGTGACATTTAGTTTCTGATGTTCTTATGGGAGATTTTCATTTCGTTTAATTGTATTTTGATGAAATTTATTTGAATTTTCAATTTCGCTCATTTTAAAATTTAATTTTTAATATTTTGTATTCTTGCAGGTGGACAAGGATTCTTGCTCCAGTTCTTAACCAAAGCTACAACCTGTCCATAGACAACTGGTACAACTCTGTACCGCTCATCAGGTTCCTTTAACAAAAAAAAAAATAAATAAAAAATAAAAAACCTATGCATAGGTACAGTTCATATATAGCTAGAGTCTCTAAGGAGGTTATATCCATCCAAGCAAAGAATGGGGAATCAGGTTCAATTACTGTAGGGAAGAAACTTGCTCAACGTTCATGGACAAAAAAAAAATTGTCTATATGATGAGACTGCTAAGAAAATGCACAGAGGCCGAAGAGAAATTGATTTGCCAGTTTCGGTTTAACATTGCAACCAAGGAATGGTGTCGACAGACTGGACCAGGTCCTGGAACCAATCAGTGCAGCAAGAAAAACTTGTAGGTGGTATGTCAAGCTAGGTACACATCTCATTCAACTAGCCATTTTAACAAGCAATTTGGTGGCAGACAGACCTTTAGTAGTATCCAATGCATTAGACATTTCATCTTTCAAGGAGGGGTTACCATACTTTCTGAAATTGATAGATTAAATGAACAACACTTCATTTACCAACTCCATTTTACAGGCCAAAAGGCAAATCCCCACAAAAGATGTAGGGTTTGCTGCAAGAATGGCAGCCGTTGCGAGTCAGGATACTACTGTCCGAAATGCCCGGGCCAACCAGGGCTTTGTATTGGACGCTGTTTTGAACTTGACAGGGACAATTTTCAGTTTATTAAAACTTTTAATGTTTTTAAAACCAAACATTTTTTTCTTCAAGAATGTGTTTTTTTCCCCTCAATTTTGGTGGGAATGGTTTCTTCACTATCTTAACAATTGCTGAACTTAATTAGAATATTCTAAAACTTTATGCCATGCTTAAGTTTATTAGTCATATATATGATGTTTTCTTGAAAAAGGAAAAAGTTACCGAAATTTTCAAACATGAATTACCCCTGGTTTTTTGGCATCTATTTTTTTACCTTTCACCAATTTTGAATTACCAAGCACTTTCTAAAGTATGTAAGTATGTGAATATTGAGGAAAGAAAGGCAACAACTCTGAAGGTTTTCAGTTATGAAAAAGAAATCAGGGATCGCAAAGTACTGCCATTTATAAGGGCTCATCCAGTGGAATAAAGGCATGAATAGTTGTTACCTTATGTTCAATAGAGAAATATACATTAAGGTACACTAGATTTATAGGAGATGGTGATGCTAACAGTTTTAAAAGTGTTTATGACTTAAACCTTAAGGTGATCTGAATGTTGAAATGTCTAGGGCGGTACTCATTTGAGGAAAATAATAAGTTCTTGGACTTGAAATTTAAAAGATGAAAAGAAAATTACAGGTAAATGTAGGCTTACAACGCACAAATAGATAAAATTCAGAACTATTATGCAATGCCATTAGATGGATCTAACGAGAATGTGAGAGACTGAATGAGCCATTTATTTTCACAAGTTGTCAACAGATGAAAAACCTGTGCATTACCTATGCCGTGATTCCTAGTGTACCTATAAAAAAGCTGTAGCTGCAAAACAACCTAATAAGCATGATAACAATTTACCAGAAGCAATAATGGATACCTTTATAATAAGGACAATTTTTCGACTTGTTGAGTTAGCTAACAAAACTTTTGGAAATTACCTTTTCTCAGTTTTATCAACCAATCAAAGTACGCAAGATGCCATGATGTCATCTGTTACAATTGTTTAGTAGTTTGGTGTTTGCTGTCAGCTGCAGAAGATTATGGTAGGATGGAACTGTTAAAAGCTCTAAGAGAAAAGTTGCAAGTCTGGCACTGGCCTAAACCTATAGCTGCAGCACCCATAAGAATGAAGGACGCCTAAAAAAAAACCACTAATATTTAGTGTTATTTCAATTTCAAATCAAGAGCTTGTGGTGGAAAAATTATTGGAAACATTTCCTTTTCCAGCTTCTGTGCCAGCAGGTTATGGGAAACTGGCTGATTAATAGAAAAATGCCTACGATATTTTTGTCTACCATCAGTTTCTTCAAGAAACCTTGGAAGAACTTAACCTTTTTAGAAGAAAAAAAAAATTCCACAGTGTCCAATTTGGAAACATGAGAGAGAAAAAAGGATTACAGCAAGAAATATCCATGCTATAATAAACTCACGAGATCCTGATGGATGGTATGGGTTTAAAGATTATTAACAGTTTCTCTGGCGATATGTCTCACATACCCCCCATTTGATTTGACGAGAATGTAGAGCCCATAGTTAAAAATATGTTACATTTTAAATTTCCTCGTTTTGTATCTAGAAACAATGGCCTTGTAAATCCACTACAACCATTTATTGCTTGTACTCCTGATGGATTATTGTATCACCCATTGTAGAAATAAAATGTTTATTAAACCAGAAGCAGCACTCACTGACTGACTTAGCTGCAGAATGAGCTAATCACTATGTCTTGTATTAAACACAGTCAAACATATAATCACTCAAACATAATCATCCCTATTATTTTTTAATTCAGTGTCAATTATTTTGTACTAATTTGTATAAAGCCCTTTTGACCGTTTACAATATTTGGATGGGACTGCTCCAGGTTTTGTTTATCGACCTAAATTTAAAAGAAAATTAAGTTAACTTAGAAAATTATTTTAAATGCATTATTTAGTTCAAGGACAAGCAATAGGCATATAGTTGTAGTAAAACTGGATATTTTAATCCTTACAATTTGGCAGAAATTAAGTTTAGGAGCAAGTATTATCTACCCAATTATTAAATTTATAAAAGACACAGTAAAAAAAATTACCATTTGAAGTGAAATAAAAATTGAAAGCCTCCCGTAAGGGTGTTAACACATGTGAGGTGTGTGAAAAATCTTGTACTAGTACAAGGGGTGTGCAACCAGAGGGCTACATGTTGTCTGCTGATACATTTAATCCTATAACTTGGCCTACAAGATCTTCCAAAAAACTGGGTTTTTTTTTTTTAATTACAAATTTACAGTAAACCCCCTCAAAAATGTATTTATATCAGAGTAAAATTGTCAAACTGTAAAATAAATTACGGTACAACAACTTAAAAGATTCCCCCACTGCTTATTTTAAACTTAATTACCGGTATAGCGAATGTTTTAAGCCCATTATAGAATGTAAGATTTTTAATGATTCTTTTTTGTGACTGACTAGGGTTCTTAATTCCGTAAAATGTTGGGTTTTTTTCTTTTATATTTCAGGTCAGTTATGAGTTTTACAGATCTGTCTTCATCAATGACTTCAACATCCGCTTTTGGTATCCAAGAAGAGATACATGCTCCATGTGTAATGAATTCATTGTCAAACTTGCGCATATTGACAGTAAACTCGCAAGTATAAACTCTGAATAACTGCCCCGTGCTTAAAGAAAAGAGAGTTAATTGAAGAACAAACTCTACACAAAAGAAAAGGCCACCTTATTCTATTCAAGAAAAACTGCAGCAAAGCTGTGAGCCAGGGCTAACAAAGTTAGAAGCGATATCTTTGATTTTGTTAAAAATTTGCACATACCAAATAAATTGACAAATGATGTGTATTACAGACGCCAGTATGTACACCTTCAATATATATGTACTCTCCACTGATGAGGTCTATCTCTATACATATGATGAGACCATAGTCAAAAAAAGAGCTAATGATGTGTGCTCTGCACTGAATAATTTTATAAATCAGCACCTCTCGGATGCAGTCAGAGATGTCAATTTCTTCTGTAATGGTTGTAGTGGACACAAAAACTACACCATGTTAAGATTCATGCACTTTTTTGTGCATAATATGCAAAGGCTGCATTTGGTTAAGATGGCTTTTCCGATTCATGGCAATTTTTATATGGAGTGTGATCAGGTGGTCCTGATTACTTGCAAGAGTGATGTGGAGTTAGCAGATGACTGGAGGACAGGCCAGGGCAAAACCATCACCCTATCATGTCATCAATGCCATCCAAGACATAGTCTATATTTTGGCTACTAAGAATTTTTGACACCCATGTTCAAAAAAACATGCTCTATAAAAACTAGGCCCATGAGGGAAATTCACATCATAGACAAACATCCTGATGACATTAATTATAGGGACAACTGGAATGGAGTTTTTGATTCTGCTGTCTTGGCAAAGCCTTAACATAGCAAGAATAAAGGGGTTGCAGAAGCAAGGCATCTCAAAAGATCCTACATGATGGACCCTTTGCCTATTAGCATTGAAGCATTGAAGAAGGTGTTAAAGAAGTTTTGCAGCCCAGAAAATTATCACTTTTTTGACAAACTTCCTCACACTGGAGACATACAGACATCAGTTGAATCTGAAGATGATTCAGGCTCACACTGAAATCATAAATCTGGAGATACTTTATTATATCCTAGAAGTACCAGTACAAAGACTTAATTTTTATATTATTTTAAATAAAAATTAAATTTGTTTTTTTTAATAAAATTTAGTTTTTCTTACTCTTATTTAAAGTGGTCACTACAGTCAACTAAGTGATGACTTGGAGTTGAACTTTTTTTCAAAAAGATTTGGAACAAGTTAAAAGTTTCCATTTTCAATGGAAAAGCAGAAGATGTCCCAAGTCAGGGTCAGTATAATAATTTTTTTTATTTAAATTTTATAGCAGTATATTGTCCAAAATACCTAGTAACTCATGTATATGAACAGAGTAATATGGTATCACTAAGTAAATGAACAATTATAGCATTATATATTTACATGCAAAAATCTTGGATAGTTCCAAACTTAAAAATCCACTTTTTACAAAAGTTGCTAAATGTGACATGTCTGGTTTTTCTGTTGAGGTCTTCAAATTTTTTTTAAATAGCCTTTGTCATTGCAGTAAGGCATCATCCGGGCAATGAACAATCCAGTGTTGATATGTTCATACATGGTACCTAGATGGCAGATGGCCAATAATAAAGTTGAAAGGTCCACTGTTTCTAGGAATGTGCTGAAGCAGGAAATTTTTAATGGAGAACTGTAGCACTTGATAAAAAGAAGAAATTTCACTACTAAGTGGGCATTTATCAAGAAAGCTGTGATAAGTTCATTAATAAAATGATGGAGTTAGGTTCAGATGTTTAATTATAATCTTGGACAGAATAAAAAATGTATAAACATGCTTAGTTTAAAGGGGAGAGCTTTGAGATTGTCAGTTACTGACAGTAACCATCAACCACTGTCTATTGGTGAGCTTACAGCTGACCAGGATAAATATTTAGCAGATAATCAGGACGTAGTTAGTGCAAACAATGACAAATGATGATACTGTTGATATCATATGGCTTGTGCCAAGTATTAAGCAAACCAAGACAGTGAATATTTCCCAGCTGTCCTTTAAAAAGCACCCTGTTCATTAGGATGTAGTTAATATAGCCCCAGTACATGAGGAGTTTGGCGAACATGATAAGATAAATGGTATCGAACTTTTAAAACTAAATAAACAAGCAATGAAGGTGGCAAAAGGGGGTAGACACAAGCGCTATGGCCTGACAATAGGAATTCCAAAAAACAATGGAAAAACAAGCAGACGAGGGAACATTAATAGCAGACTTTGTCATAATAAACAAGAAATCAAGAAGAAAAGGTCAGCAGCTCATGCTGCTTTGCAAGCTCAAGGTGCGAAGATGCTGCTTTGCAAGCTCAAGGTGCGAAGATGCTTAAAAATTCAGATACAAAATTCCTAAAAGTGAAAGTTGAAGATAATGTACCAGATGTTGACAGAGGTTGCTGTGATCCAAGAAGCGTTATTGCATTTGTCATGAATGTGGAGGGTGCTTTCTAAAAGCTAGGAACAGAACATGGTGTTCTCAAACAACCGTACCGGTATTCCAAAAGAGAGTTTTCCATTTTGCATGAGAAACTGCTCACACTGGAATCTGTAGGCACAGATGAAAAAACCCTATGACCGACAGCTACGGGTTCACTCAATGCCATTGCACTACATAAGTGCCCATTAAATTGCTGCAAATGTAGAAATAAGAAACTGTTGTGAAATTCCAAATGTCATAAAAGTTCATCTTGTTGTAACAAGTGATAATCGAGATTGATAAAGTAAAGAGACTGCATCAAGTATGAAATTTTACAGACGCATCAAAATCTGTATTTTCACATCACCAACCGTGAAAACATTCCGGCTAAGAACAGTGTGAACTATGAATCCCCTTTACAAAATAATCTGAACTATGATCCCCTTTAACAAATAAGACCACTACTAGATCGTATTAGGAATGGGTGCCGAACAGCATATAAACCATAATGATAGCTTTCTGTACATGATGCAATAGATGGTTTCCGTGACCGCTGATCAATTAAGTAGTACTTGAGTAACAAGCAACGTCTGTGGTCATGAAAGTTTGGTGCTGTGCAGAAGCGAAAATCAGTTTATATTGGAAAAAGTTTACAAGCCCTCAGATCATGGACTGGGATATGATGTATTCATGTCAGTGATGGAACCATAACTGTATAGGTATTCCTAATTTTTTTTGACGATTTCATTTCCTCTCTAAAATATGCAGACGACCTCTAAGCAAGAAAAACATACAGCTGTGTATTCAACAGAAAAGGCTGGCCACTACCAAAGTCAAAAGAGCAGTGGGAGATATTAAAATTAAGCAGAAAGGTTTAATGGTTGTCACCCAATTGTCTGATAAATGCCAAGTAAACACAATATCCACAATTTCTGACCCAGTAGTGACCATGGCTCAACGCAGATCAAAAGATGGAATTATGGATACAGATATCCTAATGCCAGTTGTAACCTACAATTCTGATATGTTTGGGGTGGGATGATCAGACCAGCATCATGCACTGTCTATGATCGAAAGCTTTCTCATAATGAAAAGTGCTAAACCAACTGATGTCCCAGACTTTCCAACCTAAAACCAATGAATGAATGGTGAATGAATGGTTCCAAATGCAAGCAGCCTGACACAGAGTATCTCTGGCAGATCCCCCCACCCCCTGTTCTCTCTCAGAATACATTCCGTCAGTAGGGTGTAAATAACCTTAAAATGGAATGTTTGATACATATCTGTAATTATACCCCCACCACCCCCCCCCTCTGGTTTTTGTGCAGTATGATAAAAGTATGTCATTATTTTATATATGGTTTTACATATGATTTATATATGTTTTTTTCCCATAAATACTCAAGGTAAACACTAATACTATCTGATCTAGCCTTTGACTAGACTTATGATTAGATAGCATAAATATTTTAGTAATACTGAGACTTAGAGAGAGACACTAGTAGTGATAGTTTATAATATGATTACCATTTAAAATGAATATGATATGATAGTGTGATTAGACTGGAGCTCAGACTACTAGGGATGTGTATTTATTTTTAATCTCAAGACGAATAGGTAGAATATTTTTAAAAATAGCATACCTTTGTCTTCTTGGTGTATTTAAATTAAAATGTTTATTTTTATTTTGTTACAGAATTGAAGATGCCATTACAACTGGCAGAAGTAGGGACATAGATGTTAATGTCAACAATGGGAAATGGTTTGGAAAAAAAGGCCAAAGAACAACTACAAGCCACCACCTCAGGCAGTTCCACAAATATTCCTATCTTGCCAATAACTGCCTCGAAATCATTTTCATCATCTTAGATACCTCAATTTTTTAATGGAGGATATTAACATCATTATATCAATGAATCCGTATCTTTCACAAATGATGATTCCATTTTTGTAAGTGTGAGTACCATTAATGATAATGATGTTCAAACATCCAAGCCAGTTGATCAAGGAATGCTGTAATTTACCAGCGGACATGTTCAAGATATACAAGACTATAGTGTTAAAGATTTTTTTTTTTTAAAGATCTTGTGATGGGTTCCTTTTAGGTGTCACTATTTAACATTAAAGGGTTTATTATAGACACCAGCTGTGAATATGTTGCCTCAAGCATGGGTTGGTGTAGCCACGTTGCTGGAACTCTTCTAGCCTTGTTAGACTACATTGAGAAGTTTGGTTATGGACCTACAAGTGTTGCATCGTTACCAAGCTTGTGGAACAAGGGTTGACAAAAGACGAAAAAAATATTTATTTTTGAAGCAAATTAAAGTGTCAATGTAAAAAAGCTTGATTACCTTTAACCCAATGTCAAAATGAGTGCAACTTGATTTGAAAACTGAGACAAACTTGTTTCTGCATTTGGCACCAACAATATTTCAAGTCGCATGTTCACCACATTATGTAAACATAAATACCGGGTAATGATTAGGATGAAGTGGGAGATGACAGAAAAGAGAATAATCAAGACTATGTCGCATCATCAGAAGTCGCAAGACTTATTTTAGATAATTTAAAAGAAAGAAAACTTATCAGAAGCTACAAGATCTTTTAAAAGAATGCCCTGATCTTAGTGAGTTCTTGCAATTGTTGAGGATGGGGAGGTTTATGGGGAGGAAACCTCCAACGAGTATACTAGGACATAAACTGACTGAATTTATAAAGGACTACATCAAAATTAAATCAACTCCTCAGCTGCGTTGTGATTGATTAAATTCTTTGTACTCAACTGTTAAATGTGACAAAAATAGTGACAGATTTCCTACATAATTAACGGAAACTCAGGTTACCAGTCAATGGCTAAAAAAGGGATGAGTTCAAATAACAGCATCAGATGCTCATAATGTTGCGCCTTCAAGAACACTTATTTATTGAATGAAAAATTGTGGCATTTTCATGTAACTTACACAGCATCTGTAAACTATGGAATAGAACATGAAGACAAAGGTGGTATTGAATTTGAAACTTTAAAAGCAAGTTTCATCACCAGGATATATATAAAGTATATAAAGCCATCATAACAGGTTTATGTGACCACCAAAAATCACCTGAACTAACTGCAAGATGCTTTGTTTATCGATCCAAATATTCAGTCTGCATCTGATCCAACTGCCAAATTTGGCATAATTAAAAGTAAGCATTCCTTTGATTTAAAAGATGTTAGCCCTGAGCATTTTGACAGTCGTTTGTCCCACTCAAAAAAATGCTTTCTGTTAAACAAGGAATAGAGACGGTTCAAATAAATTAAAAACAACTCATAGTTATTATTTTCAAGTTCAAATGCAAATAGGATTACTGTGTTTAGTTTATGCGGACTTTGTTGGATGGTTACCCAAAGGCAATTTCATGAAAGGATCGAACTTTACATTGAATTTTGGAATAAACTGAAACAAAAACTTACAGAAGTAAGTTACTTAAAGAAGTTGTGCACTGACCATTAGGAAAAGGTTTGTAACTAAGTGTCGGTCCTTGGAGGACACGGTAAGAAAAGTAAAGTTGAATGCTCTTTTGCAGGTCCCCTGAGATGAAAGTGTGGACTTAGACCATTAAGAGAAAGACTCTTTCAGTCTCTGCAATCCCTTATTGATAGCAATGAAGAATAATGAGAAGAAGAGGGATCTGATTTTGATTTTACTGAACTCGGCTCTAGTGAGTCTGACAACGACACTGGGGATTGACGATAATGAAAATGATGGTCTTTCTACCTTTATGCCTAATCAAACTAGTTTGGACTTGAAATGGTTTGATCAACTATCTAACGTGACAGAAAGAGTGACTGCATTTTCCAAACATGTACAGAGTCTTCATGGTGTTCCTATTGACAGTCTACCATTTGACTATTTTAAACTTTATGTTACATACAAATGCTTCAATGAATTTGTCTTCAAGCCAATCTGTATGCCCAGCAACAACTGGCATACCAGTCTGGGCCCAAGTCCTCAGCCATAAAATTATGGACTCCTGTAGATGTTGATTATATAAAAAAATTACATCTACATAAACATTATGTTTAGTTTCCATCAACTTCCAGATGGAAAACTATACTGGTCTTCGGACAATATGAGGGTTCCTGCAGTGGCTGACGTCATGAGTAGAGACAGATACGACATGATTCACCATTCTCATGTGAAGGACAGCTTGCTGCAACCCACAAAGGACAGCCAAAATTATGACCCCCCTCTACAAGATGAGGCCCTTTCACAATCACATTAGGGACAACTGCTTGAGCCTTTACAAACAAACACCAGCTCAGTGTGAAGCCATGGTAGGCTTTCGAGGAAGACTTGCTTGCAATCAATACATGAAAGATAAGACTATTGCTTGGGGATTAAAAATATGGTGCTACTCCAAAGTTTAGACTGGCTATATTTTAAACTTTAAAGTGTATACCAGGAAAAGAGAGTTGAGCTCCTATGATGTTCTCATAGCCATGACAGAGCCCTTTCTTGATAAAGGACAAAAGATTTTTTTGACAATTTTTTTTCTCTTCACCAAAAACTTGTCCAAGATCTACTGACACGTAACACCTACTGTTGTGCCACAATTAGACAGAACCGCAAAGGCTGGCCTCTAAAGAAATCAAAACAAATGGGAGGGGAGTTTACCATGTAACAGAATGCCGTAATGCTCATGTTATCTGTGGGCATGCTGCTAAAGACGATGAAGATGAGGAAATAAAAGGTTATATTGTTGATATTTTAGGCAACCTGCGTTTCAAGATTCAGAGAGCTGAAGGAGTAGACGCTAGAAAAAAATCTCAATTTAAACTTGAAATCCAGGCCAAAAAAAAGGAAAATTAACTCTGTGCAAGTTCCTATTCATGACGTTGACAAGGACAAGGTGACAATCTGTTAGCAGTTGTTATGACAGTGACAGAAGACGGCATTTACCGACTTGGAACTGCTCAAGGTATCTTGAAAAAACTGTATGCGAGATCAGAGTTCGCAGAATGTCCAAAGGATTTATTGAGAGTTGAAGACGTCCATGACCATGAAATACCTCTCCGATCTGCTGCTATCTCTCAAGTCAACAGGAGCGGTCAAGATTTGTGAGATGGATGTGCAAGTCCAAGTGCTTAAATATGAAGTGTCTTTGTGTGAAAAAGAAAATTAAGTGCAATTCAAAATGCCACTCCAGCCTAACTTGCTGCAACATGTAACTCGATGTCACCTTTGCTTTCCGATTGTTAAGATTATTAAGAACATCCTTTACTTATTTCATATTTCTTCTTTCATTTTAAAATATGTGTTTCCAATAAAAATGATTTCATTATGCTCTTTTGAATTATATTTGTCTTATGTATAATACCCAGGCAATGTATAAAATGCCTAGGAAAAGAATGTAACATAATCATGAAAATCAAATATTTCATACTTACAAACTTTAGGCATTCAATATAATTCATATGCATTCATTACAATACCTGCATTTTACACATTACCGGTAACTGTGCTTGACCGGCACGCCCCTGTCACCCGCCGCAATTTTAGTCTAAAGCGGTCATCTCCCTGGTATGCGACCATCAAGGAGGAACTACGCAGTGCCAAGAAAGAGCGCCGTAGTGCAGAAAAGAAGTGGTTGAGATCAGGTCTTGTGGTTTTTAAGCAGATATTTTACGCTGCCAAGAAGCGTGTCAATCAGATTGTTTGTCGTGCAAAGACTACGTATTTTAGCCAAAAGATAACTATGGGTAAAACCAGCAGGCAGTTGTTTGATGTTTGTGGTCACCTTAGGGGGAGTAACAAAGGAACTGCGCTTCCTTCGGTGTTTCCCCTGCCCAAGCAACCAGATATTTTCTGTGATTTCTTTACAAGCAAAGTAGCTGACATTCGAGCTGAGCTTGATCGTCTTGATGCCCCTCCCCTTGAATTGCCTCCTTTCCCTTGTCTTACTTCACATTTTAATATTTTTAAACCTGTTTCAGAACTTGAGGTAAAAAATATAATCCTAAAATCTAAACATACGTCATGTTCTTTGGATCCCATCCCAACCCCCCTGTTGGTTGAGTCATTAGATATCTTGCTCCCAACAATAACCCGCATAATAAATGAAAGCTTATATTCTGGCACTGTTCCGCCTCTTTGCAAATCAGCTGTCATCAAACCATTGCTTAAGAAGCCCGGTCTGGATGAAAATAATTTAAAAAACTATAGACCTGTATCTAACTTATCATTTTTATCTAAAGTTATTGAAAAACTAGTCCTAAAACAACTTTTTGCTTACTTAAATGATCACTCTCTTCTCAGTTCTAATCAGTCGGCCTATAGACATTTCCATAGCACGGAGACAGCTCTCTTGAGAGTCAGTAATGACCTCTTGCGCGCAATGGACAGCGGTAATGTCTCCATTTTGATCCTCTTAGACCTCAGTGCGGCCTTTGACACTGTTGACCATGAAATCCTTTTCAAAACCCTTGAAAACTACTTTGGAATTTCTGGTTCGGTTTTGGCTTGGTTTAGGTCCTACCTCTCTGATAGAACGCAAATGGTCTCTGTCGATGGCTGTCTCTCCGGCAGTGCTGATTTGGTGTACGGAGTGCCACAGGGGTCCGTTTTGGGTCCGGTTCTATTCATAATGTATACCAGACCACTACTCCTCTTGCTCGGGAGGCATGCTGTTGAGAACCAGTCATTTGCAGATGATACGCAGCTATACATGCATACCCATCCATCTCTTGTCGATTCCGCTGTCCAGACTTTGCGGGGGTGCATTGATGATGTCAAGTCTTGGATGACACTCAGCAAGTTGAAGCTTAATGATGACAAAACAGAAGCACTCCTCATTTACAATCACAAATCATCCTCTACCTCAACTCTTCCCACCTCATTTCAAGTAGGTAACTCCGACATACAGTTTACACCCTCTGCTAGGAATCTTGGTTATATTCTTTCTAACAACATGTCTCTCGATAAACATATCTCTCACATTTGTCGTTCGGCATACACCGCCATCCGTCAGATCAGCTCCATCCGCCACTACCTGACAGTTAGCGCAACAAAAACTCTAGTCTGTGCTCTTGTTCTCTCTCGTCTTGACTATTGCAACTCACTTCTGTCAGGTTCACCGAAACATTTTATAGAAAAACTGCAGAAAGTTCAAAACTCTGCTGCTAGGCTTGTTCTTAGGGCAAAAAAACGTGATCACGTCACTCCACTACTCCACTCACTACATTGGCTACCTATACAGGCACGCATTGACTACAAGCTGTCTCTTCTCTGTCACAACTTTTTCTCGGATTCCTGCCCTTCCTATCTAACTGAACTTCTTTCTGTCTATTCACCCCTTCGACAACTTCGCTCCTCCGCAGACTCGCGTATTCTGTCCGTTCCCAAGACACGCACTAAATTATATGGTGAACGATCTTTCTCTTTCTGCGCCCCCAAACAATGGAATTCTTTGCCACTACACATCCGCAATATAACAACCACACAGGCCTTCAAAACTGCACTCAAAACACATCTATTTAAACTATACTACTCTGACTGATTCTCCTCCTATAAACCGATAAACGTACATGGGTTTCCTTGTAAAAATGTCTGGTGTGGGTGGATGAATATACCTATGGTGTTGTTTTGCTTATATGTTGTTTTTATTTCATTTATGTATTTTATTTTAATATTATGATTGCTATATTTATGTACAGCGCGGTGAGCCCAGCCCTAGGCCGGGGTACCGCGCTATATAAGACCACTTATTATTATTATTTAACATTTACAATAAAGTAATATATGATTAAAAAATCGGATGTGTAGGCATATGTGACTATGATGGGAGATTAATTAGATTGTTAGATTGGCTTGGTTATCTGGTGTGCTTTACATTTCTAATTTTATTGAAATAATTATATTAAATAACCCTTTAAATTTAGTTGACTCTATTTACAGTATTGAGAATTAATCAATTTTTTTGAAATATATAATGCAAATTTATGAACAGCTTAATGTTTGTAAATATAAAGAAATTAGTATACCGGTATAGTAATTTGCACTACGTTGTGTTACAGTATTTTCTACATTTTTTTATATTTCCTTGGTGATTGTGATATCAATTCTGATACTTGCGCACATATCCAAGCAATAAAAACATCAGTGTAACAGCAACTTTATTGGAAAGCAACGATGTCTACACCCCCCCCCCCCCCCCCGACACTTTTCTCAATGAAATCTGTCTCTTTCCAACACACAAAGTATTGTGCTAAAAAATTAGGAGAAACAGATCTTTAGCCAAGATGTTCGCAATTGGAAGAATAAAACTTAAATCAACAAAGCCAAGAAAAATCGGAGAAAGCTCAAGAATTTTAAGTTCTTAGCTTACATGACACAGGATATGTTGCAAACCCTAAATCAGTTTCCTGGGGTCCTTATAATGGACAGCACATACAGGGTAAATAAAAATAACTATTGGCTACTATTAACTATTAAACATCCTTGTAATTGTTGGCAATGGGAAAGGCAGGCCAGTCTTTCATGTGTTTCTGGCATCAGAAGACACCCTTATTCTCTCTTTTTGTCCGTCTTTTTTTGCCTCTTCATTTACTTGAAACCTGACAAAGACTGTATTTGTAGACAAGGACATGGCAGAAATATGCACCATTCGCACATATCTGCCAGATGTGTCCATTAGCCTCTGTGCTTTTCACACAGCCACAGCTGTCAAAAAAGCTCTCCAGCAGAGAAAGCTGCGCCCTCCTACAATTTCTTGTATCATTGAGCTGCTTCTTTTGTAGAATCCCAAACCTTTCACTTGAAGACCCGTTCACATTAACACCACTAATCATGCTGAGACATTTCATCAAAAAATAAAGCAAGTGCTAACTTAACACCTCATAGTGTTTGTATAAATGAACTGCTCAAAATGATAAAGAGCACAATGCAAGCTAGTTGCTTATGCTTGCACATCCTATTTCATTAAAATATAACCCTAAATATAATTCTGATATTGTTAACAATTCAGAATGACATTACTCCTCTTGGGGCAAAAATTGTCAGAGAACAATTTCTTCTAAGAAAACTCACGGTCTTCTTCAATGTTCTCTAACTTGTCCTGACACATACATTTTGTCATAAACACCTGGCTCTTCTTCATATGACTGCATTATTCATTCCTGTTCCTGTTATTTCTTCTTTAAATTCCATTTACCTTGTCTTCATATATATTTGCTCTATGCTCAGATCTTTGTCTGCCATTTATCATTGTAATAATGAACTCTTTAAAAGCACTCCTGTGAATGCACCATTTCATTTCTCCGATGATCACAGCTTCACATGAAGTCATTCCGTGAAATGGCAGCGCTCCTGTTACCATCTACTAGAGAAATAACAAAGGCCATTAAATCTTTTTCCTGTATTGGGGGGAGCATGCCTTTCAAACTGCCTTATCTCATGTAAACAGAGCTTTCTCCCTAATTAAATCTGACCGTCCTGTAGCTGTCCTGTGAAAGCCTTGGTGCTGCTATCTTGACCACTTTGTCTCTACCACCTCCCTCTCTGTCTTCTGAAAGACTTGGTGGTGAATTTTTTTTTTTGCTGTTTCTTCCCCTGCTGTATCATCTTGTGGATTTTCTAGCTTTAAAACTGTCCCTGGTCAAAACACAGGCTTTTACCAGGAGAAAAGCTTGTCCACAGGACTAAAATTCCAGATTATGTGATGTCAAGAGGCAGATGCTTCTGTCTGAATGTCTACAATTAATTGTCCTTCCTGCCCAGCCCAGTGTTTCCAGCATGCTGCCGACACTTGAGGTGTTTCTGTAGCGGTTCAGGACAAAGCGTGCTGCCTGTCGCTGGACCGCCTCCAACCTGTCGATGCTTTTCCGGGTAAATGGGTCTTTTTTTAAATGTTTCTCAAATTTCTGCCCTGTTTTTATTTTAGTCACTTTAATATTTTTCTATATGTCTCAATTCTGCATTCTATTCAAACAAACAGAAAAAGGATCAAGACAACTTTATCTTGAAACTATTAATTACATCCCCTAAACAGAGTATGGCATGTGTGCTTACTGCAGATGAAAAGATTAATCGACAGAGATTGAATGGCGAAACAAACTATTATGTGCGTAAGGACAGTAAATAATTGTTCAAGTATGTAAAGACTTCTTTTTAAAAGCCTTGGGTGTTGGAAGAAGACGAGTCGCAAAACATTTCCATTGTCATGGCACTCCACAGCTTGAAAAGAGAGGAGGAGACAGAAAAAATGCGAAGTTTGAACCAAAAAGAAATGCAGTAAAATAATTTCTTAAAAGTCTTCCAGGGCAAGAAAGCCATTATTTGACACAGAAAACGAAAAAGATTTATCTGTCACCAGATATCAAAAGCATTAAGCATCTTTGGTTAATGTTTTCAGCAACTGAAGGTGATTATAATGGATGTGTTACTTATGAATTCTTTCGTAGAATTTTTAAGACTCAAATTAACATTGGCTTTGGGTCTCCAAAGACTGATGATTGTTCTTTTTGTGAGAAAATTAGGAATTTAATAAACAAGAAAAGGATATTTTAAAAAAAACATTTTTTAATGGTAGATCTTTTAATTCACAAAAAGAGAGCAAATGTTTTTTAGGAACTGTTAAATGAAAAGCGCCAAGGGCTCCAAATTATTTGCTTTGACCATCAGCAAAATCAAGTTTTGCCCAAAGTACCAGACCAACATGCCTACTATAGTAGAGAACTATATATTTACACTTTTACGGTTGTAAAGAGTAGACCTTACGGATTATTAAAACCTGAGAATGAGGAAATTCATACGTGGACAGAAAATGAACACAAGAAAAATAGCTCGTCATGTTCTATTGCTGTGGACAGAAAATGAACACAAGAAAAATAGCTCGTCATGTTCTATTGCTGTTTCAAAACTCCTCAAGTTATGACTAAAAAAGGCAACAATTTTAATAAATTTCCATCAAAAATTCCATCTGGTGTACTTGTGGCTGAAGCAAAGAGATTTAACATTAAAAAACTTTTACAAGATGAAGGGGCAGAATGGGAGCATGACCCACGATTTGAATTTCTATCAGCAGTTGTCAATGAAAATGAAAACACTGCCCATGATTTTCCAGATAAAGAGGGCAGTGAAGAACAGTGTGATTGCCTTGATGAAGACAACGTAGCGGATCGGATTTAATATTGTAGCAGCCAATTTAAAACATTAAACTTTAACCTTACTAAAATAAAAATCAAAATTTTTTTGAAAAATGTTCTTAATATGGTTTGATAATAACATATTTATCTCATTATAAATGATATCATTATAAATAATATCATTATAATTATATTATTATAATGAATCGTTAGTTTCGACCTGTGATTTACAATAAAATTGTAATTAAAAGATTTCAGACACTGTAATTCAAATTCATGCAAATTAATCATTTTTATTCTTTAATTTGCTCTGATTATAGGCTATAGGTTCCTTATTTCCGGAATAATGGCTGAAAAATGCACTGATCATAATGGAGGGATGGTATGCAATCTTAATGAAGATACTTCAAAGGTAAATGAAAAACCTAATATTAATAAAAAAACAAACCCTTAATGTTAAACTTTATGTATTATAACCTTAATAATGATTCATGATTTATATAACAGAGTGGTTAAAAGATAAACTTGAAAACACATCTTTTTCTTTGATTGAATTTAATTTAACTTGTGTAGGCATATAAAATAATAAAATACATTTTTGAAATTGCTTTCAAATATCAGAAGAAGCTTTATATTTATGCCTACCACCTTTTAGTTCAGAAGGAGCTGTACCAATTTTTATTTCAGCATGAGCTCCGCCAATTATTTAGTGGCGCCGGTGAAATTGTAGGTTGTTATTTCATGAAAGGAGCGAAAGGAACCAAATGGATTTTGGGGTAAGTGTTTAGGCTTAGGATAAAAATAATGCATTATTAATGTTATGGCCAGAGTTAATGTTATGGTTAGAGTAAATTACAGCTTAAAAAGGGAAGGGCCAGTTAATTCATACTGTGTCTTTATTTTTACTTAAAATTTGCCTAATATCTGTTTCTCATTTGTTTTATTTCAGAAGAAAAAGTAAAGTCTAAATGGAATAGCATCAAAACATCCTACTCAAGAGAAAGAAGGAAACAAGAGATAACAATTAAAAGTGGTGCTGGCACTGAAGATGTCTTCATCTCAAAGTGATGGTTATTTGATATCATTGATGGATTTTTGGCGCCACATGTAGACCTTCTACAGCATCTCTAATGGCTTATGAGATGGATGTTATTTCAGATTTACAATTAGGGGAGTATTTATTCAATGCGCGTGATGGTACTGCAACAATTTCTTGGGATGTTACGAAAAAAGAACGCTGCCATGCCAATGAGTGTCATATAGCTGTTGAAGGTCAGCAATTAACGATGAAGCTTTCATAAATGTCTAGTGGAAAAACAGAATTGTATGTTGGGCAAATGTCCATACAGAATCTTGCAACTACTTTTTTCTTGTACGAGAAAATACAACATCAAATAGTGATGCACAAGATCAGAAATTGTTTTGTCTGAACAGTTACTGCCAGAGCAGAAGAAAATGACTGAATTGCCCGCATTTTTATGTACAGAGTTGATGGAGCTAAATTGCAATGTGCATCCCATTGAAGGCATAGCTTCCCAAGCTCGAAGAATCTTTAAGAAATTGGATCACAACTTAAAAGTTAATAGTGGACTTTTTGGATCCGAAGGAAGAGTAGCTCTATTTCCAAGCTCTGTTGGGTGTTGAATAGTTAGTTTTCTTTATAATTTATATTCAATATATAAATTACCGGTATATGAATCACACAAACACACAATCACCTCTTTACATACATTTAAACAAATTTGTATAAAAATGTATGCCTATTAATTTTCAATAGGTATAAGATGAAATCAAGAATCCCGGAGGTTTCAGAGTTTTTTTAAACTTAAAAAATACTAGCCTCTGGAGTTATAATAGATATGTGGGGAACAGAATGCTTGTGCTGTTTCAACTAGCGGGAACTGTGTATCATTTGAGAGACATTTTAACAGAATTTTTGTCAAAATACAAAGGAGATGCTAAGATGTCAGTCGCCATCCTGAAGGATTTGGAGAATCCACAAATCATTGTTCAACTCAGAACAATAGGAAAGTGTTAATATTTTTCATGTATTTTTTAATAGCTTGTTGTCTTTTTAAAAGTTTTGGAAACTTTTTAAAGATTCATACCTCTAATTTAATTTTTTGTATTGATTTATTTGCTCAGGTTTGTTTGGAAAGGTGCTGTCAGGACCATGGATTTTACCAGAACAAAGCTGGAAGAGCTCATCTGGAAATGGTAATCTTTTTAGTTACAGCTGCTTCCAGTTGTTATTCATACACTGATTTAGTACCAATATTTGCTAAACTTGTGATGTCTATACATTGTAAATAAATGTGCTATATTTTTTTAAAGGACCGTTAATGAAGGCGTAGAGCAGTTGTCAAAATTGAAGCTACATCCCGACCTATTGATATCAATGGGAGAGGACTGCTTCAGCAACTGCCTTGGAACAGAGGACCCTGTACTTGCAAGCTTGAAAAATGAAGGGAAAAATGAATTGTTAAACAAGATTACACGTGCTCTTGCTGAAAGAATTTGTGGTTGTCCTGGAAAGGAAGCTGAAGCTCTACCTTACAGGAGCTTTATCTTCTGTAACACCTGAGCTTCTTGCAAAAACCTCATCTGCTCCTCTTCACAACATGCACAGTAAAAGAGTATTGGGCATGTTGGATCACCAGCTTTGTCATTCCCCCAATGCAAAAATGGGATTGTTAGATGGGAAAATTAAGTTTAGTGTCAACAAAACGATGCCCTGGCTCCTTGACAAAAGCCCAACATAACAAAAAAAGCACAGATTAAATTTGCAATACGTCACTCTCGTGCCATTAAGGACCATTGTGAGACTTAGGAAAAGTCAATGAGTCTGTTTTAACTAAACTAAAAAAAGCGGGTCAAAGAAAAGATAGATCAAATAGGAAAAAATTTGAAAAGGATGTTAAGCAATTTTTACATAATCTAGATTTAGGCACAGCTATAATGGGGATTTTAGCAGAGGACCACTGACATACATTTGAGGCATTGAGTAGAGGAGATTAAAAGTTAGTTGGATGTAGATCTGATCATGCTTGATATGCTGACGAAATATTTATGAGAGTAATTAGGGGATTTAGATTTAATTACAGGCAGGAAGTTTATTTAAAACCACATGTTATCAGAAAAATGTAAACAATCTTTTTGCTGTACTATATAATAGTCAATAAGCTAGCAGTGATAAACATTTTGAAAAATAAAGCATTTGAAGGTAAGGTGCCCCGTTTTTTCGTAAGTTTTTGTTAAAATCACCAATAAAACATTTTAAAAAGTATAAATTATAAATTAACAATAAAATAGGTATATATAATCCTATTTTTTATTTATTTTATTTTTGATGGCAAAATCTGTTCTGCGAACTTTTCTAAAGTAGGTAAGTTGCGGTCAAATTGTTTTATTATTATTTTAAAACAAATTTTGTTAGGCTTTAATTTTTAATAAACTTGAATGATTCATCTCCATTTTTTACCACATAGTATCACTTTAGAGCTCTTTTATTTATATTTAACAATCAATCAATTTGTTCTGAGTCATTACAAATCTTGAAAAGATCTAATTTAGTGACAATATTTTGAGTTGTTGATTCATATAGGGCTTGACCTTTACAAGTACACTACCTACACATCTAATAGTATTTTTCCCACTGTGCTGACCTTTGTGAAAATGATTACTGACTGGACTTCAGTTAAATGGGTAGGGGGGTGGAGGAAGGTATTGATATTATTGATGGTGAGAGGGTGAGGGCTAAAGCAATGGAATAGCCCAGTTTTATTCATTCACAAATAAGAACAGTTAAAAAAATCATAGCACCGCCTGCCTGCCTACAATGATCCCCCTAATTTTTTTAAGGTGTAGGGAGGAATTTAAAGCTATGGAATAGCTTATTAAGAATACAGTAGGCTGGGTAGACCTATATTAAGAAAAAAAGCAGTTATAATTCATTAATTGAAGCTGTTAACAAATAACAGAAAAGAAATTTATATTATTAAATTTTTATTTATTAATTTCTCTTCATTTTATTTCAGAGCCCATCATGGCAAGTGGCGGCAAAAGTTTAGCATGGATTTTTTTCAAAGTCGACTATGGAGATTCAACGAAAGCAAAATGTAATGTGTGTGATCAAAGAATATCAAGAGGAAATAAACAAGGATACTTTAAAACATCAAATATGCTGAAGCACTTAGAAGCCAAACCTAGTGAAGAAAAAATCAAAAGAAAGGATGAAGACGAGAAACAAAAGAGAAAGCAACAAACATTGTTTCCAGCTACAAGCAAGCAAAGTCCAGAGAACAAAAAAAGAAACAACGAGGCAACTGACATTAGAAGCATCGCTAGAACTGTCCAAACCATGGAATATTAAAGACAGTAAGGCTGAAAAGGTACACAAACATATTGCAGAAATGATAGCAGCTGACCTTCAACCATTTTCAATGGTTGAAGATGTTGTGTTCATAAGGCTGTTAAAAGCAATTTGTCCCAGTTATGAAATGCCCTCCAGGAAATTTATTAAAGAAACTGTGTTTCAAGAAATTTATCATAAAGTTTTGAAGAAATTAAAGCTTGAAATTAATACAGTGCTTTTTATTTCATTGACAAGTGACTGTTGGACTGCAGGCACTTCTAAGTCATCATTTATAAGCTTTACAGCTCACTGGATTAACGATAACTATGAGTTAAGATGTGCCATTTTACAAGTCACGCCATTTAATGATAAAAACACTGCTGTCAATATATGTGAGAACATATTAAATACAATGCAAAAATTTAACCTAAGCAGTTGTAAAGTCCATCTTGTGGTGAGAGACAATGCAGCTAACATGGTAGCAGGAATTACCCAAGCAAATTTACAATCATTGCCATGCTTTACGCACACCTTACGGCTGGTACTAAATGATGCCATATTTGAGCAGCGTTATGTCAAAGATGTTATTGCTGTCTGCAAACACATTGTAGGACATTTTCACCATTCGCCTTCAGCATTTGCTAAGTATCAAGAGTATCAAAAACAGTTCAAAGTATCTGCACACAGATTTATACAGGATGTACAAACAAGATGGAACAGTACCTAATGATGAATAGGATACTTGAACATAAGGCAGCTCTCATTGCATATTGCAGTGAGCATTCAAAACCAGCGTGTTTGGAAAGTAGTCAGTGGAAATTGTTGGAAAAGCTTCAAAAAATATTGAAAAACTTTGAAGATTGCACCAATTTAATGAGCACCCGGGATGCAACAGCTGCATTGATAATTCCAAACATCAAAGTGATCAGGCACTTTTTTGAATCTGCAGAATCAAATTGACTGTTCTCTGGCTTGGGATCTACATTATCATCATGGTTATCAGTTAGATTAAGCTCCTACATTAATGATAAAAACTTAATTCTTGCCACCTTCCTTGATCCACGATTTAAAAATGAAAGGAAACTTTCAAATTATAATTTGTTATTTTACTCACTCTTTGGTATTTAGTAAGCAAAATCTCGTAAATGGGGAGGATATACAATTTTTATTACATTCAAAAATTCTCTCATTAGATCATTACTGCCACACGAGCGTCGCCACATATATTCAAATAGATATGAGTCAAACTGCTCCTCCCCAGGGCGGGTTCTCGTGGGCAGAGATCGTTTTATTGCACTCCAAGTGCCTTCTATGGTGTTAGTGTGCGCGTCTGTTTCATCAGAGTGTTTGAACTCAATTGTATGGTTCACCCTCAGGTGGTGAAACTCTTCGTCCTCTAAACAGTCGTAAGACCTCCAACAATCAGAAATGATTGTGGTCCCAGGCTGCACGAATTCTTTCATTATTGCCAGGAGGACATCTTTGCTGCGGTTCTCAACAACCTTGAAAAAGGATTTCTTGGATCCTCTTTCAATCCCACCAAACACCCATTTTCCTTCTACGTGTTTGCCTCTATTAAACTTTCGCTTGCCCAATTCAGATTCAACAATTTCCACAATTTTACCCACTCCTCCTAAGCTCTCGCTCGACAAAATACACGCTTCTACACAGATCTCGCGACAAAAGCTCACCCAGTCGGTTACTGTATCTGCACTAACACCTACTTCTATCGCAATATTTCCCAAAGGCATTTTTTTAATCCAAAATTGTGTCAATAAGAGAATGTTACTTAATGTCAATCTGCTGTCACTAAACCATGATCCCTTCCTTAAACTACGCATAACACTGCCATGGCTTTTGTCGCGACATCTCCATACAAACCCATCTGAAACACCTGTCCTTGCACACAATTTCATAGCCTTCTTACAATTAGGACATTCGTACTGGTCTGCAATAAAACCATCACTCATGACCCAATCCATCACACTCCTTTCGCCCTGACATTCCAGACGAATCCAAAAACGGGCGGTAAATTTAGCTTCCATCTGCATAAATTTACCCAAAATTTATCTTTAAAAAAAACAATTGATGCAAATAAATAATAAATTTTGAACTTACCACGGACACTGGAGTACAATCAAGATGAGAGATCAGCAAGTGATGTAACATTTAAGAACTCATTTCTATATCCGCATAATTTTAAAGTACCCTGTAAAAAAATTAATTTCTCTATTTTTCATTAACTCTTAAAGTCAGACACGCCAGTCTAGCTGGCTTTCCGTTGGTCACGTTTTGACGCGAGCCAGCCTATGTGGCGTTTCATAGGGACTCTTTAATGTTGGGATTTTATATCAATATTTCAGTATTTTGTCCAAATCAATATTTCCACATCCTCTTCCAGTGTTTACATTTTTCAAACGTGCAAGGGATTTGTTTTTTATCTCAATTTTACTAGAAAAGTATGAAATATTGTCTGTGGTCACTTAGGGTCAAATTTTATCACAACAAAATTACTGCGTCAAAACGTGGATTTGACCTACGGACACTAAGAGTTAACATTTCAAACATTTTAAAATGTCCACACGCTCAGAATAAAAGAAAATGGCAAGTAATTGTTGACATAAAATGTAACTTTTCTTTTAACTCTTTCCCTCCAGACCAACGCTCCCATCGTCGATTTGAAATAAATATTTTGACGTATTGACGATGCCATCGTCGGTGCATTAAACCAGTTTGTTTCGTTTCTCCTCTTAAATATTTGTTTTTAATTACAAGGGGAATCGTTTTTGATGGGGAATCGCTTTTGATGACGATTCAGATAGTGATTTTATCATTTCTGATGCAATTAATGATTCTGATGAATCATACAACCTTAGAACTAGAAGTATTAGTGACTTTAGTGACAATGAAATTGATACTGTATCAGTTGATGAAAAACCAGCCCCGCCCCCAGCTAAAGAGCCTTGTAGAAAAGCAAAGACTGTTCCAAAAGTAAACAATGCATGCTCTAACTGGAAAGCTGCTGATTTGGCACTAAAACTGAGTGCCATTTCAGATTTTTACCTAAAAAGAATGTAGGAGTAAATTTGGAGCTTGTGACTGGCAAGTCAAATGAACTTGATTGGTTTTTTTTTACTTTGCTGGACACGCACATTATTGAAAAGCTTTTTCTGTCAATAAATGCTGCCTACAAAATAAAAATTAACACATCAACACGCAAAAGATCTTTTTTTTAAGGACTGGAAACCTGTAAATAATTTTGAAATCCACAAATTTTTAGCAGTTACTACAATAATGGGGATGAACCCTCATGTGTACTTGACTTTTAGTCCACACATCAAGGGATGAATACCCCTGGTTTGCCAAAATGTTTCAGCGAGAACGATTTGAAGGATTGTATCACTCTTGTCTACATGCCTCTGAAGTTAATGCAGAAAGTAAGTGGAAAATTGAGCCTTTCATGAACTCATTGATAGCCAACTTTTCCAGAGCATTCACACCAGACCAGCAGGTATCAATTGATGAAATGATAGTCGGTTTTAAAGGAAGATGGGCCTATAAACAATTTAATCAATCAAAACCTCACAAAGTACAAAGTACCACATCAAGAGTTTTGGTCTTCTTGACAGTGCAACAATATATGTTTGTAATATCCTAACCTATTATGGCTCCAACACGTCATACCACCCTCTACTGGATAAAGACAACGGCATAGCCATAAAAATATTTGGAACATTGCTACAAGAAATTGGTCGTGGATACCATATCTTTGCAGACGGATGGTATACTACAAAAGCATTGTTGAACTTCCTTCAGAAGGAAAATTTTTACTTTACGGGAAATGTTCAGACCAACAGAATAGTATTCCCGATAGAAATAAAGATCCTGAAGATTGCACACATGGAATCAAATTACTGGGTGCACAATGACAAGTCTTTGCTGTGTATGGTCTTCAATGACAAAAAAGCCACACAAAAACCAAAAACTGGTATTGTATCCAATAATTATTGTATCCAATAATATAACCGCAGAGAATGTTTTGGTAAAAAAAAAAACATGAAACTCCAGAGTTGTGAATGAATACAACCAGTTCATGAAATGTTGCGACCGAGCTGTACAACTTCTGGGATAATATGGCCATCACAGTAGAAAGTCAAATAAGTGGTGGAAAAAGTTATTTTTCTGGAGTATTGAGATCTGCACCATAAATGCCTTTATTCTTTATAAACTCACAAGGCCAGAAGATCAGAGAAACTCTGAAAACTCTAGTAAAATAACCCTGAGAAATTTTAAGCTACAACTTGTTCATAATTAACAGAATATGCTGCAACTATAATTCAAGAGGAGGAAGTTTTCGGAAGTACTAGATCAGGCCGTGGACGACCCTGTGCCATCAAGAGACTTAGTGGAGTAAAACATCTTACTTTTAACTCCAAAAAGGACAGAGCGTGCAAACATTTGTGCTGGATGCTATTCAAATCCGCACATCCATATGGATTGTTCTAAGGCTTACCATAGCTAAAATAAAATGAAAATATATATGACAAACTTATGGTAAATTTTCCATGGACCATAATACATACAAGGATAGAGTGCAGATATTTTATAGTAGCGTTAAATTGTTTTCAATGGAAACAGTTCGTTTTTTTTTTCTGAAAATGTTTCTGCCGATGTGACAATGGATAATGCGCTCTGGTGTTTCATTTTGTGTTTCTTATAATGTGATGATTATTCTTTGTGATGTACATATGGATACAGTTTATAAAAAAGTAAACTTTGTTACACTTTGGATTATAACTTTCTCTTTGACTTACTTGGAATGAGCGTTTAGCGAAAATTCTGTCAGATTTTTTTCCCACCATAAATCAATATCACATGTATTTATTAAAATTCAAAGCTAAGTCTGTAAAGAGATACATTCCCCTTTAATTCCATACAAAACTTAGCACTTTCTGATGAAAAACAAAAAAGTTATGAAGGTTTAGAGACAACACAGTAATATGTAAAATAAACGCAAAATAGATAATTCCGTCAGAATGTGGGGCTGGTTTTGAGTTAGCGGCAAGGCCGACGATGTGTTCCATTGTATGTAGGTCACGGAGGTTCCCGCAGGTCCATTTCCGTCTACAGCGCAGTGTACAGTGCCATAGTAAAAAGATTTCGATGTTTGTATTTAAATAACGCTAGTTATGGTTTTCTTATGTTATATTTTTGTTAAATTGGGGAAGGTCTCCCCAGAGAATTTCTGTCTCTTATTTTGGGATTAAATTTAAAGTGAGAGGAGGGGAGACTGAGGGGTGGGGGTTCCTAGAAGATCATTCCAAAAGCAATTTAAGTTAAACAGTAGTCTTCCTTTTTGTTACCTTAGTTTCAACATACAGGTATTTTAATTTCAATTAATTAATTAATCAAAATACAGCAATTTTGGCGGGTGTCTTTTTTTTCACCAGTGTTGGGTCTTGGGGGTATCAGGAAGGATGTGTTTCTTTTCTTTTGAAACGTGTAAGTTGAATTTTAATACAGTACAGATTAATGAAAAATTTCATTTCAAAATACTTCATATTTACCTTTGCGTTTATGACGCAAGTAACGCTCAATAAAGAACAGGAATGTTATAAAACACATCATTCGGGTCCTTCAAAGAATAGATCTATTCACCCTAAGCCCAGTGTTGAGATTCCCCAATGTGACATTACTGCGCTTACTTAGGGTGAGAAAACTCTTGGCAAAGCCATACTATGGCCCATACTGTTAACTCAAAATTTACCGAACGTGGAAAATAATTCTGGAGGGAAAGAGTTAATATCCTTTAATTATTCACATGAACTCTAGTAGCAAGATTTAAGTGTTGAAGTATTCCTTGCCACTTCACTTCTTCAATGATATGCATACAATTTTACAATTTAATGTTTATTTAAAAAATAATCATTAAATTTTTGCATTTATTATAATATATAAATTATGAAAACTTAGAAAACCACACAAACAACAATATTTAACTAAACATTCCTTCGACGTATTAATAATAATACATAAAATAATAATTCTCTAAAAATAAATTCCTACAAACTGCAAGGGACAAAGCAAGGCGGGAAGGGTTGATTTGAAAATATCCGTGTTGTTGACAATCAACAAATTATGTTGCAGGGGGTTGGGCACACTGTGCTGTACAGTTGCTCATGGGCTATATTATTTCAAAATTCATTTGACTTATTATTCATCGAATACTCACAAAAAATAATTTTCTTGATGCCCATTCACTTTTTTTCATCTTATCAGGTCTGGTTGTGGTAAAAAAAAAAAAGGCCTTGATTACAATAAATGTTTCGCCGACAGCAGTATGAACTTGAACTTATGACTATGACCACACTAACGAGAGAACGAGAGTTCGAACACGATGGTTCGAACGAGAGTTCGAACGAGAGTTCTCAGTAGGTATTGCGGAGCAGTCCTGCCACTTCGTTTTCTATTTTTTTAGTGTTACGTTAAATTTGATTTCCCTAGTCATAATCAACTTTTGATATGTAATTTTAAAACTTTGTGCAAATTCAAGAACATGAAAATCAGAAGAGATTTTTTTAAACCCTCATCATGTATATTTGATCACTAGGGCCAAGGGCAGCACGAATAGCACGAGGGCATAATTAAAGTTAATTTACTTTAAATCTGTGCGAAGGAAAAGTTGCGCTCCCTCCCCCTGTTTAATCATTTTTTTAAAAAAACTATATTAATAATTACACAAGTTACGGTAAACTTGAAACTTTCTATTTTAGTCGTTCGACAGTGTTGTGGAAGGTAGAAGGTTGTTGTTGTTTTTTCTTTAAGGGGGCGTCCATTAATAACGTCAACAGTTTTTAAGCAATTTTTGATCCCCTCCCACCCTTGTCAACTGCTGTCAAACTTTCAATTACCCCCCCCCCCCCCCCCCCCCCCATTTTTTACATC
>CAXITT010000657.1:402087-428037 GCA_964033795.1 Lymnaea stagnalis | reverse complement strand
CCCCCCCCAAATCGCTCTGATTCGGCCGTCACTATGAAACAGAGGGCGCTGCGCATTGAAGCATAACGCACTGGCACCGTGATTGTAATCATACGGACCAACCCTGGCAGCAATGGCTTTCATCGATATTTGACCATGATGACAGATACTGCCCGGTATTTGCATGATAAAAGCTGTGACGAAACAGAGAGAGATTGTGCGTGTTGGGCCAGGCTCATGTGTGTGGGCAACAGAGGCTGAATGGATTGGCCGGAGTTATAGCGTTAACAAAGTTTGAATTGAACTGTAAGAGATGATTGCCTTTGCTTAAGATAATTACGCTATTTTGCCACATACTATCAACGTGATTAACAACTAGGGTTAAGTTGCTGGTATCCCCTTGGAACCGAAATAATCTCATGTATTCTCACGTTAACTTTGTGGACATAGTATCCTGCATGACTTGAAAAGGGTTCACGCTGTAGTGAAATTGCTTAAAATTAAGTTTGAAATTGTTTGTTTTTTCCCTTCGATGGTGAAAGTAATAGCTTGGCATTTTCTATAATTTATGCCGGCCTTTAAACAATTGGCCTACAGACAGTCCTACACACAACCTCCAGGCCTTAAACAATAGGCCACAGACAGTCCTACACCCCACCTGCGCGCATTTAAACAATAGTCCTATAGACCGATTTACAGACAGTCCTACACCATACTCGAGACGCTTCATTGATTAATATAATAGTCGCATCCCCACTAAGGACATTTTTTTACCTGAGTTCACACGTCACGCATGACAGTCATTTTGTTTCACTCAGTACTGTTATATAAAACATGTGGAGAATGGGAGGGTGGTTTCGAAAACTGAGCAGGGCACACCAGAAGCAAAATATATATAAGGGACATCCAATCATCTAATATCCACCACGATCCAATCATTTAATATTCACCACGATCCAATCATCTAATATTCCCCACGATCCAATCATCTAATATCCACCACGATCCAATCATTTAATATTCGCCACGATCCCATCATTTAATATTCACCACGATCCAATCATTTAATATTCACCACGATCCAATCATCTAATATTCACCACGATCCAATCATTTAATATTCACCATGATCCAATCATTTAATATTCACCACGATCCAATCATTTAATATTCACCACGATCCAATCATCTAATATTCACCACGATCCAATCATTTAATATTCACCACGATCCAATCATTTAATATTCACCACGATCCAATCATCTAATATTCACCACGATCCAATCATCTAATATTCACCACGATCCAATCATCTAATATTCACCACGATCCAATCATTTAATATTCACCACGACCTAGCAAAATCTTGCTCTAACGTAGAATTACCGCTATAAATAGCACAAGCATTCCCTGGGCCACTTTAATTGAGATATTTTCTTCTATTACATATGAAGTGAAACTCACTAGTTTTTAATGTATGTACTTGTCTTTCACACCCGTCCATAATGAATATAAATATAGAGTTATCTGTAAGAATAGATTGACCGCGTTCGCTAAACTAGAGCAAAACTCCTGCTGCTATTCTCCAGCTTCTTTCTAGGACGATACAGAATTACTCCTCGATGGCATGTTTGAATGATAAGGTGGCACTTATCTCCAATGCTCTTTTCCGTGTTTATAAATTAAATAGCTGACCCCTGATGGTCTCAAAGCTTTAAGAGTTTACTTATGATAAATATGTTAATAAAAATAAGTGACTTCTTAAATTCTGGGACAACCCAAACCTGTCCGAAAACATCTGCCGCCCACGTATATCAGGGACCACTTACTTCGGACAACCATATTGTATGGTGAGGACCACTGACTTCAAACAACCATATTGTATGGTGAGGACCACTGACTTCAAACAACCATATTGTATGGTGAGGACCACTGACTTAAGACAACCATATTGTATGGTGAGGACCACTGACTTCAAACAACCATATTGTATGGTGAGGACCACTGACTTTAGACAACCATATTGTATGTTGAGGACCACTGACTTCAGACCACCATATTGTATGTTTGGGACCATTTATTACTTGAGACGACCATATCGTAATGATGGGAGCGCTGGCTTAAGGTAACCCTATCGTATTTTGGGAGCACTGACTTAAGGTGACCCTATCGTATTATGGGAGCACTGACTTAAGGTGACCCTATCGCATTATGGGAGCACTGACTTAAGGTGACCCTATTGGAAATAGACCAGTAATCGAGAAGTCAGCATTGCAATTTCCCCCACCTTATCAGTCGAACAAAACTTGCCACCAAACTGGACATGAAATGGGCGGGGTCATGATGTACGTCAGAGCACGTGCGGTAGGCCCCATTTAACCGGCCTCGTAAATTCAGAATAACGCGGTGGACCGGTTTGGGTTATCGGACTTCAAAATAGCATTTCACCAGGGATCAAATGCACAAGTTCAGTCATTTCACCAGGGATCAGATGCACAAGTTCAGTCATTTCACCAGGGATCAAATGCACAAGTTCAGTCATTTCACCAGGGATCAGATGCACAAGTCCAGTCATTTCACCAGGGATCAGATGCACCAGTCCAGTCATTTCACCAGGAATGTGATGCACAAGTCCAGTCATTTCACCAGGGATGTGATGCACAAGTTCAGTAATTTCACCAGGGATCAAATGCACAAGTTCAGTCATTTCACCAGGGATCAAATGCACAAGTTCAGTCATTTCACCAGGGATCAGATGCACAAGTTCAGTCATTTCACCAGGGATCAGATGCACCAGTCCAGTCATTTCACCAGGAATGTGATGCACAAGTCCAGTCATTTCACCAGGAATGTGATGCACAAGTCCAGTCATTTCACCAGGGATCAGATGCACCAGTCCAGTCATTTCACCAGGAATGTGATGCACAAGTCCAGTCATTTCACCAGGGATGTGATGCACAAGTCCAGTCATTTCACCAGGGATGTGATGCACAAGCTCAGTCATTTCACCAGGGATCAGATGCACAAGTCCAGTCATTTCACCAGGGATCAGATGCACAAGTTCAGTCATTTCACCAGGGATGTGATGCACAAGTCCAGTCATTTCACCAGGGATCAGATGCTCAATTCCAGTCATTTCACCAGGGATCAGATGCACAAGTCCAGTCATGGCACCAGGGATGTGATGCATAAGTCCAGTCATTTCACCTGGGATGTGATGCACAAGTCCAGTCATTTCACCCGGGATGTGATGCACAAGTCCAGTTATTTCACCCGGGATGTGATGCACAAGTCCAGTCATTGCACATGACTTGATGACAGGAGTAACCATTGGCACTATTCGGAAACGTAGAATGTTATAAAGGTGCCCCAATTCATTTTAAAAAATGTAAATCGGAATATAATTACGACTAAAAGCAACAAACACGTACCTTCTTGTTGACTTTTGACTAAAACCCTTGATAAGTCCTTCGGGAAAACCACGACAAATTTTGAAGAGTCCAAAATCCATTCTTTTTTTTTTCTTTTTTTTTAGGGGGGGGGGAGTGGGGGTTTAGAAAAAAAAAGGACATTAGTATAAAACATAGAAGTCTTTTGATATGACCGTCAACAGACATGAGTTCATTATTGTAACCCTTGTCATGTCTTAGAGCATCTCATATTGTCCTGTTTAATCTTTCAGTCGTAGCCGCTTTTGGAGGATAACTGATGAAAAAATCGATAACTAATAAACTGTTTATACATGTCCATATGGCGCAAAGGATAACTGTTTATATATTGCATATTTAGCTGCCGGCTCTATGTTCATATAATAACTGGGATAAACGGTGGTAGCTCTCTCCTCATATCATTACTGGGTTACACGGTGATAGCTCTCCCCTTATATCATTACTGGGATACACGGTGATAGCTCTCTGTTTGTGTCATTGCTGGGATACACGGTGGTAGCTCTCTGTTTGTATCATTACTGGTATACACGGTGGAAGCTCTCTGTTTGTGTCATTGCTGGGATACACGGTGCTAGTTCTCTGTTTATATCATTACTGGGATACACGTTGCTAGCTCTCTGTTTATATCATTACTGGGATACACGGTGGTAGCTTTCTCCTTATATCATTACTGGGATACACGTGGTAGCTCTCTCTTTATATCATTACTGGGATACACGGTGGTAGCTCTCTGTTATATCATTACTGGGATACACGGTGGTAGCTCTCTGTTTGTGTCATTACTGGGATACACGGTGGTAGCTTTCTCCTTATATCATTACTGGGATACACGGTGGTAGATCTCTCTTTATATCATTACTGGGATACACGGTGGTAGCTCTCTCTTTATATCATTACTGGGATACTCGGTGGTAGCTTTCTCCTTATATCATTACTGGGATACACGGTGGTAGCTCTCTGTTTATATCATTACTGGGATACACGTTGCTAGCTCTCTCTTTATATCATTACTGGGATACACGGTGGTAGCTCTTTGTTTATGTCATTACTGGGATACACGGTGGTAGCTCTCTCTTTATATCATTACTGGGATACACGGTGGTAGCTTTCTCCTTATATCATTACTGGGATACACGGTGGTAGTTCTCTGTTTATATCATTGCTGGGATACACGGTGGTAGCTTTCTCCTTATATCATTACTGGGATACACGGTGGTAGTTCTCTGTTTATATCATTACTGAGATACACGGTGGTAGCTTTCTGTTTATATCATTGCTGGGATACACGGTGGTAGATCACAGTTTATATCATTACTGGGATACACGGTGGTAGATCACAGTTTATATCATTACTGGGATACACGGTGCTAGCTCTCTGTTTATATCATTACTGGGATACACGTTGCTAGCTCTCTGTTTATATCATTACTGGGATACACGGTGGTAGCTCTCTGTTTATATCATTACTGGGATACACGGTGGTAGTTCTCTGTTTATATCATTACTGGGATACACGGTGGTAGCTCTCTGTTTATATCATTACTGGGATACACGTTGCTAGCTCTCTGTTTATATCATTACTGGGATACACGTTGCTAGCTCTCTTTTTATATCATTACTGGGATACATGTTGCTAGCTCTCTGTTTATATCATTACTGGGATACACGTTGGTAGCTCTCTGTTTTGCTAGCTCTCTGTTTATATCATTACTGGGATACACGTTGCTTGCTCTCTGTTTATATCATTACTGGGATACACGTTGCTAGCTCTCTGTTTATATCATTACTGGGATACACGTTGCAAGCTCTCTGTTTATATCATTACTGGGATACACGGTGATAGCTCTCTGTTTATATCATTACTAGGATACACGGTGGTAGCTCTCTCTTTATATCATTACTGGGATACACGGTTCTAGCTCTCTGTTTATATCATTACTGGGATACACGGTGGTAGCTCTCTGTTTATATCATTACTGGGATACACGTTTCTAGCTCTCTGTTTATATCATTACTGGGATACACGTTTCTAGCTCTCTGTTTATATCATTACCGGAATACACTGTGCTAGCTCTCTGTTTACATAATTACTGGGATACACGATGCTAGCTCTCTGTTTATATCATTAGTGGGATACACGGTGCTAGCTCTCTGTTTATACCATTACTGGGATACACGTTTCTAGCTCTCTGTTTATATCATTACTGGGATACACGTTTCTAGCTCTCTGTTTATATCATTACCGGAATACACTGTGCTAGCTCTCTGTTTACATAATTACTGGGATACACGATGCTAGCTCTCTATTTATATCATTACTGGGATACACGGTGCTAGCTCTCTGTTTATACCATTACTGGGATACACGTTTGCTAGCTCTCTGTTTATATCATTACTGGGATACACGGTGCTAGCTCTCTGTTTATACCATTACTGGGATACACGTTTGCTAGCTCTCTGTTTATATCATTACTGGGATACACTGTGGTATCTCTCTGTTTATATTATTACTGGGATACACGTTTCTAGCTCTCTGTTTATATCATTACTGGGATACACGGTGCTAGCTCTCTGTTTATATCATTACTGGGATACACGTTTCAAGCTCTTTGTTTATATTATTACTGGGATACACGGTGCTAGCTCTCTGTTTATATCATTACTGGGATACACGGTGGTAGCTCTCTGTTTATATAATTTCTGGAATACACGGTGGTAGCTCTCTGTTTATATCATTACTGGGATACACGGTGCTAGCTCTCTGTTTATATCATTACTGGGATACACGTTTCTAGCTCTCTGTTTATATCATTACTGGGATACACGGTGCTAGCTCTCTGTTTATATCGTTACTGGGATACACGTTGCTTGCTCTCTGTTTATATCATTACTGGGATACACGTTTCTAGAACTCTGTTTATATCATTACTGGGTGTACATGGTGCTAGCTCTCTGTTTATATCATTACTGGGATACACGGTGCTAGCTCTCTATTTATATCATTACTGGGATACACGGTGCTAGCTCTCTGTTTATATCATTACTGGGATACACGTTGCTAGCTCTCTGTTTATATCATTACTGGGATACACGTTGCTTGCTCTCTGTTTATATCATTACTGGGATACACGTTGCTAGCTCTCTGTTTATATCATTACTGGGATACACGTTGCAAGCTCTCTGTATATATTATTACTGGGATACACGGTGCTAGCTCTCTGTTTATATCATTACTGGGATACACGTTTCTAGCTCTCTGTTTATATCATTACTGGGATACACTGTGGTATCTCTCTGTTTATATTATTTCTGGGATACACGTTTCTAGCTCTCTGTTTATATCATTACTGGGATACACGGTGCTAGCTCTCTGTTTATATCATTACTGGGATACACGTTTCAAGCTCTTTGTTTATATTATTACTGGGATACACGGTGCTAGCTCTCTGTTTATATCATTACTGGGATACACGGTGGTAGCTCTCTGTTTATATAATTTCTGGAATACACGGTGGTAGCTCTCTGTTTATATCATTACTGGGATACACGGTGCTAGCTCTCTGTTTATATCATTACTGGGATACACGTTTCTAGCTCTCTGTTTATATCATTACTGGGATACACGGTGCTAGCTCTCTGTTTATATCGTTACTGGGATACACGTTGCTTGCTCTCTGTTTATATCATTACTGGGATACACGTTTCTAGAACTCTGTTTATATCATTACTGGGTGTACATGGTGCTAGCTCTCTGTTTATATCATTACTGGGATACACGGTGCTAGCTCTCTATTTATATCATTACTGGGATACACGGTGCTAGCTCTCTGTTTATATCATTACTGGGATACACGTTGCTAGCTCTCTGTTTATATCATTACTGGGATACACGGTGCTAGCTCTCTGTTTATATCATTACTGGGATACACGGTGCTAGCTCTCTGTTTATATCATTACTGGGATACACGGTGCTAGCTCTCTGTTTATATCATTACTGGGATACACGGTGCTAGCTCTCTGTTTATATCATTACTGGGATACACGGTGCTAGCTCTCTGTTTATATCATTACTGGGATACACGGTGCTAGCTCTCTGTTTATATCATTACTGGGATACACGGTGCTAGCTCTCTGTTTATATCATTACTGGGATACACGGTGCTAGCTCTCTGTTTATATCATTACTGGGATACACGGTGCTAGCTCTCTGTTTATATCATTACTGGGATACACGGTGCTAGCTCTCTGTTTATATCATTACTGGGATACACGGTGCTAGCTCTCTGTTTATATCATTACTGGGATACACGGTGCTAGCTCTCTGTTTATATCATTACTGGGATACACGGTGCTAGCTCTCTGTTTATATCATTACTGGGATACACGGTGCTAGCTCTCTGTTTATATCATTACTGGGATACACGGTGCTAGCTCTCTGTTTATATCATTACTGGGATACACGGTGCTAGCTCTCTGTTTATATCATTACTGGGATACACGGTGCTAGCTCTCTGTTTATATCATTACTGGGATACACGGTGCTAGCTCTCTGTTTATATCATTACTGGGATACACGGTGCTAGCTCTCTGTTTATATCATTACTGGGATACACGGTGCTAGCTCTCTGTTTATATCATTACTGGGATACACGGTGCTAGCTCTCTGTTTATATCATTACTGGGATACACGATGCTAGCTTTCTGTTTATATCATTATTGGGATACACGGTGCTAGCTCTCTGTATATCATTACTGGCTTACACGGTGCTAGCTCTCTGTTTATATCATTACTGGGATACACGGTGGTAGCTCTCTGTTTATATCATTACTGGGATACACGCTGGTAGTTCTCTGTTTATATAATTACTGGGATACACGGTGGTAGCTCTCTGTTTATATCATTACTGGAATACACGGTGCTAGCTCTCTTTTTAAATCATTACTGGGATACACGTTTCTAGCTCTCTGTTTATATCATTACTGGGATACACGTTTCTAGAACTCTGTTTATATCATTACTGGGTTACATGGTTCTAGCTCTCTGTTTATATCATTACTGGGATACACGGTGGTAGCTCTCTATTTATATCATTACTGGGATACACGGTGCTAGCTCTCTGTTTATATCATTACTGGGATACACGTTGCTAGCTCTCTGTTTATATCATTATTGGGATACACGGTGCTAGCTCTCTGTTTATATCATTACTGGGATACACGGTGGTAGCTGTCTGTTTATATCAATATTGGGATACACGGTGCTAGCTCTCTGTTTATATCAATACTGGGATACACGGTGCTAGCTCTCTGTTTATATCATTACTGGGATACACAGTGGTAGCTCTGTGTTTATATCATTACTGGGATACACGGTGCTAGCTCTCTTTTTATATCATTACTGGGATACACGGTGCTAGCTCTCTGTTTATATCATTACTGGGATACACGTTGGTAGCTCTCTGTTTATATCATTACTGGGATACACGTTGGTAGCTCTCTGTTTATATCATTACTGGGATACACGTTGGTAGCTCTCTGTTTATATCATTACTGGGATACACGGTGCTAGCTCTCTGTTTATATCATTACTGGGATACACGGTGGTAGCTCTCTGTTTAAATCATTACTGGGATACACGTTTCTAGCTCTCTGTTTATATCATTACTGGGATACACGGTGCTAGCTCTCTGTTTATATCATTACTTGGATACACGGAGCTAGCTCTCTGTTTATATCATTACTGGGATACACGGTGCTAGCTCTCTGTTTATATCATTACTGGGATATACGTTTCTAGCTCTCTGTTTATATCATTAGTGGGATACACGGTGCTAGCTCTCTGTTTATATCATTACTGGGATACACGGTGCTAGCTCTCTGTTTATATCATTACTGGGATACACGGTGCTAGCTCTCTGTTTATATTATTACTGGGATAAACCTTGCTAGCTCTCTATTTATATCATTACTGGGATACACGGTGGTAGCTCTCTGTTTATATCATTACTGGGATACACGTTTCTAGCTCTCTGTTTATATCATTACTGGGATACACGTTGCTAGCTCTCTGTTTATATCATTACTGGGATACACGGTGGTAGCTCTCTGTTTATATCATTAATGGGATAAAAGGTGCTAGCTCTCTGTTTATATCATTACTGGGATACATGGTGGTAGCTCTCTTTTTATATCATTTCTGGGATACATGGTGGTAGCTCTCTGTTTATATCATTACTGGGATACACGTTGGTAGCTCTCTGTTTATATAATTACTGGGATACACGTTGCTTGCTCTCTGTTTATATCATTACTGGGATACACGGTGGTAGCTCTCTGTTTATATCATTACTGGGATACACGTTGGTAGCTCTCTGTTTATATCATTACTGGGATACACGTTGGTAGCTCTCTGTTTATATAATTACTGGGATACACGTTGCTTGCTCTCTGTTTATATCATTACTGGGATACACGGTGGTAGCTCTCTGTTTATATCATTACTGGGATACACGTTGGTAGCTCTCTGTTTATATCATTACTGGGATACACGTTGGTAGCTCTCTGTTTATATAATTACTGGGATACACGTTGCTTGCTCTCTGTTTATATCATTACTGGGATACACGGTGGTAGCTCTCTGTTTATATCATTACTGGGATACACGGTGGTAGCTCTCTGTTTATATCATTACTGGGATACACGGTGGTAGCTCTCTGTTTATATCATTACTGGGATACACGGTGGTAGCTCTCTGTTTATATCATTACTGGGATACACGGTGGTAGCTCTCTGTTTATATCATTACTGGGATACACGGTGGTAGCTCTCTGTTTATATCATTACTGGGATACACGGTGGTAGCTCTCTGTTTATATCATTACTGGGATACACGGTGGTAGCTCTCTGTTTATATCATTACTGGGATACACGGTGGTAGCTCTCTGTTTATATCATTACTGGGATACACGTTGCTTGCTCTCTGTTTATATCATTACTGGGATACACGATGCTAGCTTTCTGTTTATATCATTATTGGGATACACGGTGCTAGCTCTCTGTATATCATTACTGGCTTACACGGTGCTAGCTCTCTGTTTATATCATTACTGGGATACACGTTGCTAGCTCTCTGTTTATATCATTACTGGGATACACGGTGGTAGCTCTCTGTTTATATCATTACTGGGATACACGTTGCTTGCTCTCTGTTTATATTATTACTGGGATACACGGTGCTAGTTCTCTGTTTATATTAATACTGAAAATAGAGCCGTAAGTTCTTGGGTGGGGGGGGGGATCAAATTAAATTTTAATTAAACTCTACATTGTGATAAAATCCATAAACTTGATTGATAAACCTCAACACTCCTTTTTGCGTCATTTTCGCGTCATTGTCACTTTTCATTTTAGAATAAATAAATTAAACACGAATTTCCCTAAAAGGTAGGGTTTGGGGCGGGGGGCAGTGTTCCTTTAATGTGGCTATTTTTGGTATTTGTTTAAACACTCCACAGGCAATTTCTCCCCCACTCCACTCCCCCTCCCCCCCCCACGCACACACACCAAATGAAAACGTATCTCTTCGCAATCAAATAACTCGCACAGTGCCTGGATTTACTTTCTGTATGTGAACACTGTCTTTCTCGTATTGACTTGAATAGTTCCACACAAAATAAAGCCATTGCAAGGCTGAGGGTTGAGTTGAAGGATGTATCCAAAGAATTTCACATCAAGGCGAAGTGCTGGATAGCATTCAGTTCTCTGTCTCTTTAGAAGCTGGCTCTGTGATCTATTCAGCGGTGCTAAACGTTTTCGCTTCCCGCACCCCTTAATTAGAATTTTCATTTTTGAGTAATACCCCCCTCCCTACATATTGAAATACAGATTCTTGTAAATGAAGGGGTGTGTAAAGCACACCAAAAAAAAATAAAAAAAATAAAAAATTCTGCCTTTATCCACCATTACCAATACAATTTTAACCCCCCCCACCCCCACCCCACCCCCCCCCAGGGTTTAAGCGTAAATCCCAATGTGAACCACTTAATTCTAGTCCTGGCCTTATCATCCAAGTCCAAACGGGTCAAATATCCACAGATCATCCATATAATACCAAATCAAATATCCATGTNGGGGGGGGGGGGGGGGGGGGGGGGGGGGGGGGGGGGGGGGGGGGGGGGGTCCTCATTTATTTGACCCGCTTTCTTATGTCCACTCTGAAATATTAGCTCCCCTTGATCAAAAAGCGTTTCCTTTTCCTTTCCTGCCCCCCCCAACCCCCCCACCCCCAAGAAGAGGACAAACTCTGATCTATAAGCGGTGTTTACAGGGCCGCGAGTGTCAAGGCAGAGACAGAAGCTATCAATACCGCCTTCTTCAAGATCAGACGTCAAGGCCAGTTTCGGGGAATGGTCTTTCCTCTTGTGCGAGTTCTCTGGGTGCTCATACATGGATGCACATTGATGACACGTACATCTTTGTACGTCACACATTGCTGTCACATACATCTTTGTACGTCACACATTGCTGTCACATACATCTTTGTACGTCACAGCTTGAATAATCACGGCGCCTCATCCGGGCAGTTGGTGGCGACCATTGTCCGTCAAGTTTAAGTGGTGTTTGACAATCTGATGGTCACACTATTCCAGTGACTCATACAAATGGGTGTTGTGGAGTGGGGAGCGTTGTCGATAGGTTCTGAAGCTCGTGTCTACCATTCCTATCGAAATTGGAAAATTGACAGATGATGTTTACATACTGTGTAGGCCGTAATATTACAAATAAATCATTGGCGACGTATTATGGTGTTATTAGTATCCATCACCTCGTGGAGCCATTGACAATCAAGCCATTGTGCGCTTTGTATCAATCCATGGTGCCCTTGGTATCAAGCCATGGTGTATAAAATAGCCTGAGGCAATCTTAGCTATCATGATCCCATATTTACCTTTGTATTACCTCATGTTTGCCTTATTCTTTCATTGTAATCTCGTCTCATTGTGATCTCGTCTCATTGATCTCGTCTCATTGTGATCTCATCTCATTGTTATCTCGTCTCATCGTGTTACAATATAGATTTTCCTATGTTTATAGAGTTAGTTCCATAAATAGTTTTTGAATATAAATGGACATGAACGACACAGACCATGAATCTCATTCCGCTTTCCGTCAGTTTCGGGGCCGTTGACCTCCCGGCAGCACCCAACCAGGGTGAGTGGTATCTACGCCCATGGGTACCAATCTCATTAGATTATGGCTACTGCCAGCCACGGCAACCAAGTGAAGGAATAAGCACAGCTTTAAGGCTCGCATTCACCTCGACCCCCCGGATAACATTCTCAGCCCTGGTAATGGAGCTCCTAATGAACGACGCGAGACGTGGTGTCTTCATGGTATTTATGCGCACCCCGCCGTGCAATTTTTGGCATTTATAGGGTCAGCCAGCTATTTGGCATGGCATTCCACTTGTCTCTTCGTTCATCCATCAACCCAAGTGTCCGAGAAAAGGTGCGGCCATAGATCAGTTCCAATGAGATCGCCCACGGAGAGAGTCGAAACTTATTCACTTGAATTATCCGCAACATTTGGAAGTCTAAACAAATGTAAAATGCTTCGTCCCCGAGAAAAAAGATTCTGTTTTAGAAACAGATTTGAAATGATTTGCAGAGATATTTTTTCCATTGTTTGACATAGTGTGTGTAATAAATTGTGGGGGCAAAAACTGTGTATAACTTATTTTAATGTCTAACATATTGCAAGTAACAAATTTAAGTAAAATTTTTTTACGTATCATATTGTTTGTAAAATATTTCATGTGACATTTGTAAGTAAAATATTTCATGTGACATTTGTAAGTAAAATATTTCATGTTACATTTGTAAGTAAAATATTTCATGTGAAATTTGTAAGTAAAATATTTCATGTGATATTTGTAAGTAAAATATTGCGAGTATAAATTGCTTGCTGCGCTAACCAAACATCTTCCCCATAACACAACATGTTCCGTGTTTGTTCCCTTCCCATCTTCTCCTGGCATTGACAGTTATCCCCCTGGAAATCTTATATTGAAAAGTGGTGTTGTCTTTTAAACCAGAAAAAATGTCACACGTCTACAACATTCATTAAAAAATGTCACACGTCTACAACATTCATTAAAAAATGTCACACGTCTACAACATTCATTAAAAAATGTCACACGTCTACAACATTCATTAAAAAATGTCACACGTCTACAACATTCATTTCAAATAGCCTATCAATATTCACTACCATATATTTTTTACTGGTTGATGAAGCGCACCAATTTAAAATGGTTCGTCGTTGACGTGCCCGAGATGCCCACCGTGTCGTGCTACAAGTTGCACAATGAGGCGGTCAATGCATTATGTCCCAGCTGACCACGATGCTGGCATTAACCAGTGGGAAGAGAGAGGAAGGAAAAACCACCGGACTCGTAGGAACCAATATCTATCACGAAAGAGCATGTCTTTGTCAGAGCGAATACAATAGAGATCATGCAAGCTATTTGAAACTTTATAAAACTATGGATGATTCAAAAAAGAAATAACTTTTTAGGACAAGGAAACAAAAAAAAAATAGAAATGAGTTAAGGAAAGAAATAATTTGAATATATTGTCTCTAAAAAAAAAACAACTTCTCAGAAATGAACACAATCTGCTTAGTTATGTTTGTCCTATTAAATTCTTTAGCAACTTAAACTCGACTTTACCTGTATTTCAATCACATTGATGGGATATCTGTCACGTGTTGCGCACAGCATGCTACACCTTGTTTTTTCTTTCGACTTACATTTATCATTCTGCCCATTACATTTTTTTAAAGAGCGAATAAACGTGTAACCAGTTGATATTATGCTCATAGATTTCTAATAGTATCAGCAAATACCTATGTCTCTGTGGGAAGCGTTTAACTAAGGGCTCTGTTAAATAAACACCTCGAGTGCGCCCCCCCCCCCCCATGATGTGTTCATATCGCCGAGTTTCGTTTCCTTGTGGAAGCGTTTAACTAAGGGCTCTGTTAAATAAACACCTCGAGTGCGCCCCCACCCCCCCCATGATGTGTTCATATCGCCGAGTTTCGTTTCCTTGATTCCACCAATCATTCACAAAAGCCACCGTCCCTCTTTGTCAGCTTATTTTGTTGCGCGGCCTCCCGAATGACAGACACAGGATTGACGCACAACTCTGGCGTGCACGCATTTGACGTGCAAAACTGAATGTCGCGTGTCTCCGCCGGAATCCGGTCATCATCGCTGTGGGGAGACCACCGCGGCTTGAGGATGTCTCCATTTGCCAGTTAATGGGGAATTGTTGGGCGTCCTCTTCTCACCCCTGTGACGTCCTTCCTCGTCCACGAGGAACATGTATGCAAATTTTAATTGCATTTCACGCTCCAAACGAGGGCCTTCCGGGGGCTTTACGTCCTCATCATGTTGGTTTGAAATGATCGTTGTGTACGAGGTGTTATTTAAATAACTTTTTTTTGTTTTGCCAAGCTATTCTTCTAAGAGGTTTGCTCTAAAATAAAATAGAATATGTTAAAGAAAAAGGTAAACTCGAGATGTGTTTCCTAAGATGAGAGACATCTGTGAAAACATATTTTGGCTAAACACATCACATAGGGTATTTCTTTTTATCAAACAAAGTCATCTTACAACACGAATGATTTTTTTTTTTTTAAATTCATTGCTGTTGAGCAAACCTTAATAATAATAATACTCTAAATTTGAAGTACTGAAATTTAAAAAAAAAAAAATCTTTTTTCAAAAACTATTTTGACTCCTAAAGAAATATTCATGTAAAGGCTTCAGCAAAGTTATTCCTAGAAGTGACGTGTATTCCGGTCCTACCAATGGTCTAATTGTTCAGTTAAAACTGTGTTAATGTAGCCGAGTTATTCTCTTTTGTGTCCAGATCAAAAACAGAATGACATCCCTGAACATAATGCTTAAATCCGCTTCACTTTTAAAGGAATTACAATGAATAATTAGAACCGCCCCTACGAAAAAAAAAGTGTTCGCATAATTCCTTTATAAAATTTGATGTCGATCAATGGGGGTTGGGGGGCTGAAGGTTTTTTTACAAAACGTGCCTACAAGTCAACGCTGTTTTGGAAGATTCCCAATGAGTCCGCCCACACCACTTGTTCTCAAGGCTCGCCTCCGCACATTGGTGTCACGCCGCTGGACTACCGTGACACTCCAGTGCCCCACCCGCTTTTACACCGCAGATTTATTTCACGGAAAATTGTAGACAAACAAAAGAAAACCTGGTACACAAAAGGCACGGGCAATATTTTTTTTTAAAGTATCTGATACAGCGCAGTTGGGATTTCATGTTATCTTCCCTTTGAAAAGCAGGAAAAACTAATTTATTTTTATTTTATTTTTATTTTTCTGGGGGGGGGGGATGGGGTTGGAAGGTGGGACTGAACATTTGATAGAGGTTCTTATCATTGGTTATGAGTCAATGTGCCAAGTTTCATCTCGATAAAGTTGACGGGAAGTGGGTCAATTAGCCGTCCCAAGATTTTGCTGCCACCCAGCCAGTCATTAACAAAAGGCGAAGTTTATACAAACGATTTTAAAACGGATCTAGAGCATCATTATCTTTTAAATTTAGTTTTTTTTTCCCTTGGACCGCCAAAAGAATTACGACCCTGTTAAAAAAAACTAATCTGCAGTTAATTAACCTTCAGTTATTTATGTTATTTTTATATCGCTATTAAAATCAAACGCAAATTAAATCACGTCTGCCGGAAGTTGTCGGCGGGTCTGTGCACACGCATGTCTAGTTACGTGCAGTGAAAACCAGTGCATAAACATTTTTTGACAATTATCTCCCCTAGATGAATAAACACAATTTTACGTTGAAAAAGAAACAGTTGCTCTCTCGGGTATCGAGAGTTTTCCACCATCATTCAAAATGAACAATTCTCTAGTTTTGTATCTATGGCTGTAACACTAAGTTCAATAGGCGCGCAAAATATCGAGATTACTAAGTGTGATACTTGAATGCCTAGATCGGAAGTTGCAGCATTATCAGTTTGGCGGCCGTAATTGTTTGACCCGTTATTTCTAATGTTAAGATAAAAAATGGCCAAGTGCCATGGAATTAATATTTAAATTAGTGTTGCATAAGTTATATATCATTAATAATTACTCGATAAAAATGATCTTCTGAGAAGTCTGTCAATTGTGAAGGGTTGTTGATTTCTAAAAGAAAAACGACAGCGGTTTTCGCTGCCTAGGAGAAAGGTAAATATTGGCTCAGACCTTTTACGCCATTATGGAACACGCTTTAAATGACTTCTCGGCAATCTTTGTAGCCGAAGTCCATGACGTCGGAATCAAAACTGATGACGACATGGAAATTAAAGAAGCCTCTAAACGAAAAGGGCTTTGAGCCGGAAAGAAGGTAGATACACAATATAGCATAAAAATATAGTGAGAACAAAAAAAGACAAACGGTAAATGATGAAAGTCGGGTAATTTTTAATGGAAAAAATTGAGAAAATACCGTTTAATCTAAAAAAAAAAAAAAAAAACCTTAAAGAAGGAAAAAAAGGGAAATTATGTAATGTAATTTATAGACTCTTGAATTTTAACAATCCTTAAAAACATTTTTATTTCTTATAAATCCTTTTTTTTTTTTTTTTGGTACATTTTTCATAATTCTATATAGATATTCTAATGTCTCAAACCGATTTTACACGAGAGATTTATTTCAACCACTATTCCAGAAAAAAGAAAAGAAAGAAAATATAAAACACCAAACGAATTTGCGATATTTTTCTAAAGAATCTCATTTAGCTTAGATTTCGGGAATTATTTTTAGTGCAATCTGTGTCCTCATATTTTCTTTATGTTCTCCTTAAAAAAAACATTACAGAATTTAGGCTGAGCTAAAAATTTGTTTGAAGGTGTTGTCATCGGCAACGACTCTGCGTGCCAAGTTTCAGCTCGATAGCTTGACGGGAAATCGGTCAATTAGACGTCCGAAGATTCCGCCAAACACGATCAAAAGTGAATTTAAAATATTGAAAAATTAAAAAAAATTGAGACTTGAAACGCTTTTATTTTAAACCAAAAAAAATGGTAATAGTAAAATATTAAATTAACAAAATAATTTTAACTTTTTTTAAATGACATTGTTATGTAGTACACTTTTCCCCCGTGCTTGAACTGTGTTTCACCCCACATTAGACTCCTAGCAGACGGTAAAGTTTGTTGTGGGCGTGGTTAAATCTCTTTGATGTATCTTGTTTACAACCGGCTGCCAATTTAACATTGTTAGTAGGTCTACTAGTATCTTGTCGAAGGTTCTCGATTGTATTAGAAAAGTAAGGGCGTTTCTAGACGCGTCGGTAGACCAACATATATAATGGATTAACAGACACAGAGAGAGTCGGAGATTGATAGATATTTTTAACTTCACGAGACGTGTATTATTCTTTGTGTACTTATATGTGTTTATTATCATTGATCATTCATCATTATTCATTGGCACATTGTACTAACTGTGTTAACTGTGTACCGGTACAAGATCTACCATACTGTAAGTTGATGATTTGTAATGATATTTCTTTTGTTTTGTAATTGTATTATTACTAAATTAAATTGTATTAATTGTAATTGTTACTGTTTTGGGTGTCGTACTTTTGTTATTTTATTTTTCTATGGTATCGTCCTTTGTTAGGCACTGTTTGAACGAGCCATAAATTTAAAATAGGAGATTAAATTCTCACAAGAGAAGCCAGCGCGTAACAACATCAGACAATTATAACATCAATGTGTCGTTGGTCATATCTTAGTATAAACTCATTCTTTCTTGCACCATATCAACCATCTTTATACCATCGTTGTCCGGTATCCACCTTCATTGCATGATATCCACCATCTTTATACCATAGCTACCACTTCTTCCGTCTCTGTACTATATCTCCCAAATTTTTACAATATCCTTCATCATTGTACAATATCCACCTTCATTGTACCCCATGCTAAATTGTACCATATCTTCCATCTAGGTGACCTGACCCAAGATCTCGACTTTGACCGAAAGAATCCTTTCCTGCCCTCGTTCCTGCCGACACCAAGTAACGTGACCTTCAGCAGAGGGGAAGAGGCAATACTGCAGTGCGCCATAGACAACAGAGGCACCCGAACGGTAAGGTCAAGGTCATTTATAGCTACTTCCTGCTCAGTATCACTTACCCTTGTTTTTTAAGATTGGGGGGGGGGGGGAAATAATCAAATGGATTAACGATCACGACAGTTCATTTCAAGAATTAATTTGACTATATTGAGACTGGCCGGATATTTCAAACCATTGTCTCTGGCTAGGCTTGAGGAATGTGGCATGGTCAGCTACATTATATGATAGTGTCACGGTCAGCTATGCCGGATGATTGTGTCACGGTCAGTTAAGCTGGATGATTGTGTCACGGTCAGCTAGTCTGGATGATTATGTCACGGTCAGTTAAGCTGGATGATTGTGTCACGGTCAGCTAGGCCGGAGGATTGTGTCACAGCCAGGTAGCCTGGATCATTGTACCACGGTAAGCTAGTCTGGATGATTGTGTCACTGTCAGGTAGTCTGGATGATTGTACCACGGTAAGCTAGGCTGGGTGATTTGTGTCACTGTCAGGTAGCCTGGATGATTGTACCACGGTAAGCTAGGCTGGATCATAGTGTCACTGTCAGTTAGGCTGAATGATTGTGTCACGGAGAGCTAGGCCGGAGGATTGTGTCTAAGTCAACTAGGCTGGATGATTGTGCCACGATCTGCTAGGATGGATGATTGTATCACGGTCAGATAGGTTGAAATATTGTCTCCACTTGTTAGTAGCCGCTGTTGCCCGCGACAGAAACCAGAGGTAAAAAAAACCTCATGTTGGAATTGCACCGGCCTTCATATCCTTGTTTCCAAGATATAGGCCATCGCCTTGCACATCGTTTTTATCAACCAAGTTTGGGGGTAAAAAAAAACAAACCCAGATGAGAATGTAGGAAATGCATTGTAGTAACATCTCACCGCTGAGTTGCTTGTGGCTGTTTGCATGTTGCGAACGAGTTCGGAATAGTTCTGAGCTCCGTGTTCAGCATAGTTCTGAGCTCCGAGTTCAGCATAGTTCTGAGCTCCGAGTTCAGAATAGTTCTGTGCTCCGAGTTCAGCATAGTTCTGAGCTCCGAGTTCAGCATAGTTCTGAGCTCCGATTTCAGTATACTTCTAAGCTCAGCAATTCCCACGAAAGTTTTTCTCCACCAACAGACATGCATCTCATGCAGAATGTTCCAATGCGGTCAGCTTGTTCCTAAATAAAGTATCAGTTCGCAGGTCTCTGGCCAAATAATAATTACAGCTTCCATCTAAGCATCCGTTGTGATTGCTCCCAATTTTCCCTTCAGATTCTGGGAAGTTTGTTCATAATGATCCATTGATATTACAAAATGTTTCACGATTCCCACTTAAAATGAGAATTGAAGAACACTTTCAATGGATCAATCAACAATTCACGTTGCACGATGTGGCGACCAACGGTGTGCCGACCAACGGTGTGCTCAGCGCAAGGGGGTCGTTGTTTCATTTTGTAATGGTGGTTGTCATCACGACCATCACTCAGGCAGGAATGTTTTGCAAACCGCTGCTGTAGTCCTATAAGAAGCGCTACAACTTTCAGGTCAGCGCAGATGTTCCAGTTGTGTTCTGAGCAGTCGATGAAGCGTGTTTTTGAAATGAACTTTATTATTATTATTATTATTATATGAGATTTATTCAATCATATATCTCTTTAAGACCTACTGCCTTAGTTATATGAACATATGATGTTAAGCTACTATTGTGCATTTAAACACATTTCAAGCTCGCCTTGCTGAAATCTATTAACAGTGTTCTCTGAAATCTATGAATAGTCTCCACTGAAATCTATGAATAGTCTCCGCGGAAATCTGTGAAAGCCTCCATTTAAATCTATGAAAGCTTCTCCTGAAATCAATACACAGTTTCCTTTGACATCTATGAACAGTCTCTGTTGAAATCTATGAGCAGTCACCAATGAAATCTATGAACAGTCTCCAATGAAATATATGAATAGTCTCTCTATAACCATGTCTCTGTCAGTAACAAAATTTTTGTTGACCAGTGTTATCAAAACCTAAGAAATGTTTTGTTGACCAGTGTTATCAAAACCTAAAAAATGTTTTGTTGACCAGTGTTATCAAAACCTAAAAATGTTTTGTTGACCAGTGTTATCAAAACCTAAAAAATGTTTTGTTGACCAGTGTTATCAAAACCTAAAAATGTTTTGTTGACCAGTGTTATCAAAACCTAAAAAATGTTTTGTTGACCAGTGTTATCAAAACCTAAAAATGTTTTGTTGACAAGTGTTATCCAAACCTAAAAAATGTTTTGTTGACCAGTGTTATCAAAACCTAAAAAAATGTTTTGTTGACCAGTGTTATCAAAACCTAAAAAATGTTTTGTTGACCAGTGTTATCAAAACCTAAAAAATGTTTTGTTGACCAGTGTTATCAAAACTTAGAAAAATCTCTGTTTTATATGCAAGTTTTTATGAATTAGTTGGAACGTCATGGTTGCAAATTCTAATTTTTATCTTTTCATTCTCCCCATTTCAAACTCTCCTTTCCAACCTCTCCATTTCAACCTCTCCTTATCAACCTCTCCATTTCAAACTCTCCATTTCAACCTCTCCATTTTAACCTCTCCAATTCAACCTCTCCATATCGACTCCTCCATTTCACTGTTACATTTATTTCCTGACCTTATCCAAAATACCCTATCACTCTTAAAAATATATATTTTCATAGACATAAGCAAACAGTAATATAAGCCTGGAAATCCATCTCTATCAGATGGACATTGGTCATCACGTCTGTCCTTGTCTCTGACCCGTTTAACTTTCGACAGCCATTCCCCACCCCCCACTCTCAGCTTCAATCTCACTTTGTTTCATCGGCCTGTACCCTCCGGTTCCCTTGGCGCATCCAGCAACCATCCTCCCATTTACCAACCCAATCAATGGTCTTTGAAAACACAAAGTTTTGCTCAGAGGATACAACGACGAATTCGGATTATCATTTAGATGCTCCGAAACAATTTTTTTTTTTTTAAAGTTAACATATTTCGCCATGTGTACAAACATTTGGTACAGGTTTACATTGTTCTTCCGCCCAGGTCGAATACTGTTTTTCGAGTCTGATCCCAAACAACTCCTGGAAAATAGTTAAACATTTCCTTCTTTCGGCTTTTCTCCCTTTCCAGTCTGATTATGTTGACAAGAGGTCTCAGAGTCCGAGGATGTTGTGGAGTAATCTGCTACATATGCTTGGCGCGCGTGCGCTGAAAGACAACTGTGTTAATTCTGTGTCAGAGTTCACGACCCTCACGACTGAGTCCTAGTGACCAATCTCAACTGTGTCTCGATCATATTAAGGCTCTCATCTCAACTCTAGCTCAGGCATATTAAACCTTTCACAAACGAGTGCTAGCAACCAATCTCAACTCTATCTCAAGCATATGACGCCTCTTAAGACTGAGTGCTAGTAACCAATCGCAACTCTATCTCGGAGCATATGACGCCTCCCATGCGACTAGACGTCAATTGAATGAAGACTTCACCAATACAATTTCTTTAGAGTGGTGTCTATTTTAAATCCTTAATGGAAATATTTTTTTTTTACTATGCGCTCTTTTTTTTAAAGTTCAAATTTTAAACCTGCCATCTCAGCAGCAACCAAGTATTCAATGGTCTGTTGCTTGGGGGTGGGGGGGGGTGGGGGGCTGGGCTGGCTGCTAGAGAAGGTGGTGCTTATATTTAAAGTGAATACCGACTCTGTAATTGAACAATACCCGTAGTATTTTTATGTCAATCATCGCTTTATACTTTGGTTAGGAAGGATTTCTAAACACGACAGATAGAATCTCTATGAAGAATAAATTAATAACACGATTTTGCACGTTGTCTATGGAATGAACCAAATCCACAATTTTACCTAGCTGACATGTCTTTTTCCTGTTTGGTTTTTACAATTATGTTCAAATCCCTTCCTTTCCACTCCTCTTTACTTTGGTTTTTGTCTGGATTTAGCGCCCTCTCCTATTACCCTTTTTTTTTTTAGATAGGATATGTATATTTATATTATGTCAAATTAATTTATACTTATTTAAATGTGTTTAGTTTGTACTGATAAAGGCATGTGCCAAAACTTTTACCTGTGTATAATGTAAAATTATTATTAAAGCGTAACTTATATTGTAATATTGACACAATTTGTTTCTTGTCTTATTAGGTTATTTATAAACTACTGTGGTATTTACATCTGCAGTGTTTCTTTCAGACATCCTGTCGGGGGGGGGGGGGGGGCCAGTTTAGCCCCCCCCCCCCCCCCCCCCCAAATCAACTCCCAAAGAAAAGCAACTGCTCCCCGGCAGAAATGTGTATAACAATGAAGAGAAAATATTATTTATTTTAAAAAAATTAAAACAAAAACAACATAATTGTCATTTTTATAACATCTTTATAATTAGTGAAATAGTAGAACCAATGAAATATCGCTACGCTTAATATACCTAATGATCCGAATATTAAAAAGGAAAATCTAGAAAAAGGATTCGATTCTAATTACCGAAACCTTAGAACAATTAGTCCTCTTCCGATTACAAGCCGCACGTCCACTTCAAGAGTATCGATATTTCTATTTATTTATTGTGTGCTACCAGTACTTCTTTCATGTTCTCTCCAGTGTGGTGGTGGTTGGGGGGTTTGGGGGGGGGGGCGACCCACGGCACCCCATACCCCCACCCCATCCGAGGGAAAGTGTGTTTCAAATAAGTGACACTATAAACTAACTGTTGTTGAAAAGTGTACATTATAACACAAAGTGTGGCCTATCCTCGGAGCCCAGCGGAATGAAGGCCTAGGCCTGTGAGCTCACCTGTTCAATTAGAGCAGGGTCTTAGTTGTAGAGTCCTTATCGTCTTGTCCATCAAGAGTGTCCGCAAAAGTACGTATTTTTTGTCCACCCTTCTCCAAACTTGTCCGCATGTGGCTAACCCCCACCCCCACGGATCGGGTGCGGATGTCACTAGATGCGCACGGAAATTTCCAGCGCTAAATGCGAGGAAGTATAACATCGCTTATAAAAAGCCAAATGTCGCGAGATTTAAACCTCCAGACCTCCATGTTCTTTTATCTCTTTGTATCTAGTCAACATTTTGACATAATAAGTAAAGGTTATTATTTTTTTACTTGTATTTTGTGCTGGCCAACTTTTGTCTGGAATTATTGGTTTAAAAAAATCATTTATTAACGAATTAAGAACGAATTAAGAAGTTATTATTGATATATTTTTAAAAAAAAATTGTAAAACAACATTGCTATTTAGTGACAACTTTACATAAAGTATTATATAAACACAAGCAGGTCACGTGACAGGTCAGTTTGAGCACTCCTCGATACAATGTCAGATGAGGCAAATATAAAGTCAGGCCAGCGCCAGAAAGCTTCTCTGCATTTTGAACTTATCGAAAGTGTCCTGGGGAAGGGGAGGGGGGGGGGTTTAACCCCTGGTTACCATTATACTTAGTGCTTGAGCTGGAAGATACAATGCCCCATGGCGTAGATAGGGTTAAAATAGCCTTGGGTGGGCCCAAGTTTTAACCACCCCCCCCCCACACACACTTTTTTTACACGATAAAAACTCTGCAGGGGGCACGAAATTCCAAATTCCGCCCATTAATAAAAAGAAANCCCCCCCCCCCCCCCCTTCCCCAACCCCCACCCCCCCCCACCCCACGGTTAAAAAAAATTGCTGAAAGCAACACTGTTATCTGTTCTGGTTCCAAAATCCTTATATGTTTTCTGTGACTCCCCGTTGAAAATGTTGAACAAACGCCCCCTTCCCCCCGCCCCCACCCCTTTTCCCCCAAAAAAAATAAAAAATACCATGCCAGCCATCCCGCATTTACAATAGATTGGCGTTAGGTTAACGGGAATACCCTCTGAAAGATACATCAGCCAGTCAGACCACGGAAGAAATAGTCGGGGCTCAAGGGATCCAGCTCAGCAATCGTCTGGCAAGGCCCGGGTTAACTTGGCCTCAGACGATCTGTCCCATTTGTGCTTTGTGTTCGTACTGACCCTTCATTGTGACCTGATTCCCCAACATTCCCACTGTGATCCAAGGTTTTGGAAGCTTAACAATTTTAATATGGCCCTGATGGTTTGCTCGTGTGTGTGTTGTTTTGTGTGTGGATGTGTGGGGGGGGCGACCTTGAGTAGTAGGGGGTGGGCATTTCAGCTTAATGTGCAGTCAGCTCTCCCAAAGGTAGATCGTCTTAACACTGGACCCTTTTTGTTGCATTAGTTTGTTCAGTGGTTTTAGTCTTGTTTCGTGCAACAATGTGGACAGTGGCCGCAGAGTACTGTAACAATGTGGACAGTGGCCGCAGAGTACTGTAACAATGTGGACAGTGGCCCGTCTCATGACATTGTTACACCTGTCACCGGCGTCTCATGACATTGAATGCAGTCAGTGGCCGCATAGTATTGTAACAATGCAGTCAGTGTCTGCAGAGTACTGTAACAATGCAGTCAGTGTCCGCGGAGTGCTGTAACAATGCAGTCAGTGTCCGCAAAGTACTGTAACAATGCAGTCAGTGTCCACCGAGTACTGTAAAAATGCAGTCAATGTCCGCAGAGTACTGTAACAATGCAGTCATTGTCCGCAGAGTACTGTAACAATGCAGTCAGTCTCCGCAGAGTGCTGTAACAATGCAGTCAGTGTCCGCAGAGTGCTGTAACAATGCAGTCAGTGTCCGCAGAGTGCTGTAACAATGTATTCAGTGCCCGCAGAGTACTGTAACAATGCACACATTTGTATTCGGTGTCAGCAGAGTTAAAATAATTCAATGTCTCGAATCCTGATTAAGTTTAAGACGACTTATAAACAAACTTCGTCGAATTTCGATTTCAGATAAGACTTGTTTAAATCTCTTCCTTCCCGCCCCAAAACCATTGTTGTACACGTGCAGACTCCACCCCCTCCCCCTTCCCCCAAACACAATCGCCATTTTCCCCTCGGATCACGTCTTTAGATATTTATGCTCCAAATCTCGGAAACGTCCATTGATCGCGTGATCACGTGAGATATAAATTATCGAGTAGCGAAGGCAGGTTTAGGAGTGAGCAGATAAATATAAAGGGGTCGCCATCGCGAGCTGTCCCACCCCCCCCCTCGCGAGCTGCCCCCCCCTCGCGGATAGGATGGCATTAGGGCCCCCCCCCCCCGTCTTTGTGTTGAGGGCGGTCACTTGACGCTTTCAAACAAAGATTGGCACGTTGAAACTTTAGATGGATATAGGCGAACACCGGGAAATGCACAGCTGTCGTATTGATACAATCGAGCCATTCAATGGAGATCACGTGTTTAAAAGGGATATACAATTATCTAAAAAGCCGTATTCGCCTCAGGAGTCTTC
>CAXITT010000657.1:371039-401626 GCA_964033795.1 Lymnaea stagnalis | reverse complement strand
ATGTGAAGTCAGGGGTCCCCCAGGGATCAGTCCTGGGCCCCTGTTTGTTCCTAGCATACATTAATGACCTACCGGAGAAACTGACATCACAGGCAAGACTGTTCGCAGATGACACAGCAGTGTATAGGACGATCGCCAACCTATCTGACCAGGACCAGCTGCAACAGGATCTCAATCTGTTAGCTGAGTGGGAGATGAGCTGGGACATGGAATTTCACCCTGCCAAGTGCCAGACACTATAAGTCTCTAGAAGTTGTACTCCTCTACACTACCAATAAAAACTGCACGGCTAAATTCTTGAGCAAGTTTCCTCCGTAAAGTACCTGGGTGTTACCATTCAAAGAGAGGTCCGCTGGGACGAGCATATTAACAATGTATGTAACCAAGCAAACCAAGCCTTGGGGTTCTTAAGGCGAAATCTAAAGATTGGCAACTCCTGTGTGAAAGAAAGAGCATATAAAGCCTTTATCCGTCCGATTTTAGATTATGCATCTTCAGTCTGGGACCCATTTACCCAGAAGAGCATTGACAGGTTGAAGGCGGTCCAGCGACGAGCAGCACGCTTTGTCCTAAACCGCTACAGGAATACCTCTAGTGTTGGCAGCATGCTAGAAACACTAGGCTGGTCACCATTGGAGAAACGACGACGACAATCCAGGCTCTCCATGATGAACAGTTGAGGCGACAACACTAGACACATTTGTGTCTATTGCCTCAAGCCTTCAAACCCCTAGTGCATAATTTCCTCATCACCACCAGTAACAGAAACATTGCAAATCCCATCTACATGCATAGGAGCCAAAATGATCAATAAATTGATCGTGGGCCCTAAAGATATAGAAGAAGAAGATGTCCCTTAGACCTTGGACCGTTTGGGCGCCACAGATGACATGTAAACTACCCTCCTCCATTCGTCTCTGTCTTCTGCACTTCGCACAACATCGCCCAGTTTTAGTCCCGTCCACTCTTTGATGTTATCTTCCAATCTTTGTCCCGGTCTTCCTCTTCTTCTCCCTCCTCTCGTGGTGCCCTGCATGATTTCTTTGGCAAGCCCTTCTTTCCTTGTCACGTGGCCATACCATTCCAGTTTTTTTTTTTTTACAGTCACCAAGAGGTCATCGTACTGCCCGATTGCTTGACGAATCCTTTCCTTCACTTGTTCATTAGAGATATGGTCTCTATAGCATATTCCAAAAATGCTTCTGAAACATCTGATCTCCATCGCCTTTATTTTTCATCCAAGTTCTGCTGTTGATCTCCAGGAATCACAGGCATACAAGTAAAATGGAGAAGATTAGTTACTAGTCACGGAATAAAAGATAATTGATGGACTGCATTCCAGTTGTGTAAATGAACTATAAGAACAAGGCATTTTAAACTTGAATTCATAAACAGGACAAAAGATTTTGTCGTTTCGGCTTAGAACCTTCACCAGAAAACAAGACAATTAAAGTATAACAAGTATCATATCACAATAAAAAAAAACTTTAGATATTTCCTTTTTGTTGCCGGAAGTGAAGTCACGCTGTTATTTCAGTTCATAATCCACCCCCGCCCCCCCCCCCTCCCCGGCCGTTACATCTGTTAACACCATGTTGTCCAATGTTCCTCACAGGACCTGAAATTAATTCATACTAATTGGGTGTGACATGCAGACCCATAAATCCTATCTAGATTATGCTATACATCATATAATGTCACCTCCAAGATTCCACCTGTTTCGCCATTTTAGTATAACACTGGGCCGGCGTAGCGGAGCGAAAGGCAAAAGGTTGCTTAACAAATCTTCGCTACCACAAATGGTGTATCTGTGATGTGTCATCCATTGCTGATCAACACGAAGGAGGGCAGATACTATCCTCAAAGTAAAGACGGAAAGATATCAATACAGCATTTCAATGACGCAAAGATACAGCAGTTCAGGGACACAAAGATACAGCAGTTCAGGGACACAAAGATACAGCAGTTACAGGGACACAAAGATACAGCAGTTCAGGGACAGAAAGATACAGCAGTTCAGGGACACAAAGATACAGCAGTTCAGGGACACAAAGATACAGCAGTTCAGGGACACAAAGATACAGCAGTTCAGGGACACAAAGATACAGCAGTTCAGGGACACAAAGATACAGCAGTTACAGGGACACAAAGATACAGCAGTTCAGGGACACAAAGATACAGCAGTTCAGGGACACAAAGATACAGCAGTTCAGGGACACAAAGATACAGCAGTTCAGGGACACAAAGATACAGCAGTTCAGGGACACAAAGATAGCGCAGGTTTAAGGTTTTCCGTACAACAGTTTAAGGTCGGAAAGATACAGCAGTTCAAGGACGCAAAGATACAGCAGTTTCAGGAACACAAAGATATTGCAGTTCAAGGTCGGAAAGATACAGCAGTTCAAGGTCGGAAAGATACAGCAGTTCAAGAATGAGAAGATATAACAGTTCAAGGACGCAAAGATATAGCAGTTCAAGGACGCAAAGATACAGCAGTTCAAGGTCGGAAAGATACAGCAGTTCAAAGGCCGGAAAGATACAGCAGTTCAAGGACGCAAAGCTATAACAGTTCAAGGACGCAAAGATATAGCAGTTCAAGGTCGGAAAGATACAGCAGTTCAAGATCGGAAAGATGCAGCAGTTCAAGGATGCAAAGATACAGCAGTTCAAGGTCGAAAAATACAGCAGTTCAAGGACGCAAAGATATAGCAGTTCAAAGACGGAAAGATCTATCAGTTTTTTCGATTTCCAATTTGTCACGATTTATCAGCGTGCTTTCCCATCTGTTAGACAACCGTCTAATTGTGCTTATGTCGTTATGGACATAAAGAGTGTCGAAAATTTTTTTTGGATTAACATTTTTTAGATTAACATTGTTTTAGGTTATCGTTGTTTTAGGTTAACATTATTTTAGGGAAACATTGTTTTTAGGCTAACATTGTTTAGGTTAACATTTCGCATGTTTAAATTTTTTATGATAGTTATTAATTTAAAAAAACATTTATTTTTTTTACCGTATTTTTTTTTATATTATGGGGAAATGAAACGATCATATACAATTGCGACAGTTTTTTTACACTCATAGGGCCTGACAGATAGATCAGCCATAGAGACATACACTCATAGGGCCTGACATATAGATCAGCCATAGAGCCATACACTCAGAGGGCCTGACAGATAGATCAGCCATAGAGACATACACTCGGAGGGCCTGAAAGATAGATCAGCCATAGAGACATACACTCGGAGGGCCTGACAGATAGATCAGCCATAGAGCCATACACTCATAGGGCCTGACAGATAGATCAGCCATAGAGACATACACTCGGAGGGCCTGAAAGATAGATCAGCCATAGAGACATACACTCGGAGGGCCTGAAAGATAGATCAGCCATAGAGCCATACACTCATAGGGCCTGACAGATAGATCAGCCATAGAGCCATACACTCATAGGGCCTGACAGATAGATCAGCCATAGAGCCATACACTCAGAGGGCCTGACAGATAGATCAGCCATAGAGCCATACACTTAGAGGGCCTAACAGATAGATCAGCCATAGAGCCATACACTTAGAGAGCCTAACAGATAGATCAGCCATAGAGCCATACACATAGAGGGCCTGACAGATAGATCAGCCATAGAGTCATACACTTAGAGGGCCTAACAGATAGATCAGCCATTGAGACATACACTCATAGGGCCTGACAGATAGATCAGCCATAGAGACATACACTCATAGGGCCTGACAGATAGATCAGCCATAGAGACATACACTCATAGGGCCTGACAGATAGATCAGCCATAGAGACATACACTCAGAGGGCCTGACAGATAGATCAGCCATAGAGACATACACTCATAGGGCCTGACAGATAGATCAGCCATAGAGACATACACTCATAGGGCCTGACAGATAGATCAGCCATAGAGCCATACACTTAGAGGGGCTAACAGATAGATCAGCCATAGAGCCATACACTTAGAGAGCCTAACAGATAGATCAGCCATAGAGCCATACACTTAGAGGGCCTAACAGATAGATCAGCCATAGAGCCATACACTTAGAGGGCCTAACAGATAGATCAGCCATAGAGACATACACTCATAGGGCCTGACAGATAGATCAGCCATAGAGACATACACTCATAGGGCCTGACAGATAGATCAGCCATAGAGACATACACTCATAGGGCCTGACAGATAGATCAGCCATAGAGACATACACTCATAGGGCCTGACAGATAGATCAGCCATAGAGACATACACTCAGAGGGCCTGACAGATAGATCAGCCATAGAGCCATACACTCATAGGGCCTGACAGATAGATCAGCAACAGAGCAATACACTCATAGGACCTGACAGATAGATCAGCCATAGAGACATACACTCAGAGGGCCTGACAGATAGATCAGCCATAGAGACATACACTCATAGGGCCTGACAGATAGATCAGCCATAGAGACATACACTCAGAGGGCCTGACAGATAGATCAGCCATAGAGACATACACTCATAGGGCCTGACAGATAGATCAGCCATAGAGACATACACTCATAGGGCCTGACAGATAGATCAGCCATAGAGACATACACTCATAGGGCCTGACAGATAGATCAGCCATAGAGACATACACTCATAGGGCCTGACAGATAGATAAGCCATAGAGACATACACTTGGAGGGCCTGACAGATAGATCAGCCATAGAGACATACACTCATAGGGCCTAACAGATAGATCAGCCATAGAGACATACACTCAGAGGGCCTGACAGATAGATCAGCCATAGAGACATACACTAATAAAGCCTGACAGATAGATCAGCCATAGAGACATACACTCATAGGGCCTGACAGATAGATCAGCCATAGAGACAAACACTCATAGGGCCTGACAGATAGATCAGCCATAGAGACATACACTCATAGGGCCTGACAGATAGATCAGCCATAGAGACATACACTCAGAGGGCCTGACAGATAGATCAGCCATAGAGACATACACTCAGAGGGCCTGACAGATAGATCAGCCATAGAGACATACACTCATAGGGCCTGACAGATAGATCAGCCATAGAGACATACACTCAGAGGGCCTGACAGATAGATCAGCCATAGAGACATACACTCATAAGGCCTGACAGATAGATCAGCCATAGAGACATACACTCATAGGGCCTGACAGATAGATCAGCCATAGAGACAAACACTCATAGGGCCTGACATATAGATCAGCCATAGAGACATACACTCATAGGGCCTGACAGATAGATCAGCCATAGAGACATACACTCAGAGGGCCTGACAGATAGATCAGCCATAGAGACATACACTTAGAGGACCTGACAGATAGATCAGCCATAGAGACATACACTACGAGGGTCTGACAGATAGATCAGCCATAGAGACATACACTCAGAGGGGCTGACAGATAGATCAGCCATAGAGCCATACACTCAGAGGGCCTGACAGATAGATCAGCCATAGAGACATACACTCAGAGGGCCTGACAGATAGATCAGCCATAGAGCCATACACTCAGAGGGCCTGACAGATAGATCAGCCATAGAGCCATACACTCAGAGGGCCTGAAAGATAGATCAGCCATAGAGCCATACACTTGGAGGGCCTGACAGATAGATCAGCCATCGAGACATACACTCAGAGGGCCTAACAGATAGGTCAGCCATAGAGCGATATACTCAGAGAGCCTAACAGATAGATCAGCCATAGAGACATACACTCAGAGGACCTGACAGATAGATCAGCCATAGAGCCATACGCTCAGATGGCCTAACAGATAGACCAGCCATAAATACATACACTCAGAAGGCCTAAAAGAAAGATCAGCCATAGAGACATACATTCAGAGGGTCTAACAGATAGATCAGCCATAAATACGTAACCTCAGAGGGCCTGACAGATAGATAAGCCATAGAGACATACACTCAGAGGGCCTGACAGATAGATCAGCCATAGAGACATACACTCAGAGGGCCTGACAGATAGATCAGCCATAGAGACATACACTCAGAGGGCCTGACAGATAGATCAGCCATAGAGACATACACTCAGGGGGTTTAAGGCCTAAAGCAACGCATAACGAAAGAAAAACCTGTTTGCGGACGTCCGCAAGGTCCTTCACCCCTCCAATTCCCCCTGTACACTTGGACCCTCCCCCTCCCCCCTCTCCCTTCCCCACGCCCTGTCTCTACGACTTTAAAGGTCATAAATGTAAAAGCACTAAATCCTGACAGCTAAAATCTGAACCATTTTTGTTCTGTCATAAAGTCATTCCTCCATTGGTGCAAAGCAAGTTATGACATTTCATTGTTTAAAAATGCGAACAGGAATAACGTTGCCATCCCTTGGGAAGTGGCACCAGAACCATCTCGTGCACCACTTGCCATCGCGGGAGAAGTTCGCACGTGGTGAATGGCGCCTCAAACCCACAGCCCCACCAAGACGTTACCATGCAGTACCATTATTCTAAGGGCCCCACGCTGACATCTTGTACACGAAAATGAATAGCTGGTCGATGATGTCCCCCTGTGAAATACTTTGTGGCCAACTCCTCAATGTTAAGACACTCATTCATGTGGTCCAATAACAAGTTCACAATTAATGACCTGTCTTTCCCACACAACTAATACATAAAAACTTGGACATACTCCAACCTACAGCTCAGCTGGCACACAAACATTCATAACAATCCTTCCCCGACACAGCGTTGGTCTCAGTAGGAGTAATTGACTTTCCACACTACTTACTTGTGCTGATTGAATTAACCAGCTCTAATACATTTATAGCAGCCATTTATTGCTTGACCACTATTGATCGATACTTCATCTTCTACACAACTCATTGTTTACCACGCTTTACTGTCTCTACGTCATGCGATGACGTCATCGCCGCTCTTTCTCACAGAATTATGGAGATTCATATATTTATTTATGTTTCTGTATTTTTTTGGACTCTCCAGTGCACCCCTCCCTTGGGGCTAAATCGCCTACCCTAGGACAAAACCGCCTCCCCTGAGGCAACATCCTCTTTCCTTTGTGCAATACCCCTCCCCTAGGACAACACCTCATTCCCTAGGGTAATTCCGCTCCTTTGTAACATCTCTCACCCCTAGGACAACACCCTTAACCTTAGGCAAATATCCCCTCCCTTGTAACACCTCTCTCTGCTAGGACAACATTCCTCTACTCTGAGACAACGATCCCTCCCTTAGGTCAACACCCACTCCACTCGGGCGACATCGTCATCTCTAGGAAAGACCCCCCCCCCTTCTTCCTTGGGACATCTCCCTTCCTTGGAACATGCCCTCCTCCCCTGTGCCATCTCCCTTCCTTGGAACATGCCCTCCTCCCCTCATTCCTCTACTCCGAGACAACGATCCCTCCCTTAGGTCAACCCCCACTCCACTCGGGCGACATCGTCATCTCTAGGAAAGACCCCCCCCCCCCTTCTTCCTTGGGACATCTCCCTTCCTTGGAACATGACCTCCTCCCCTGTGACATCTCCCTTCCTTGGAACATGACCTCCTCCCCTGTGACATCTGCCTTCTTAAGAACATTACCTCCTCCCCTGCGACATCTGCCTTCCTTGGAAAAATGACCTCCTCCCCTGCCACGTCTGCCTTCTTTAGGACATAACCTTTTTCCCTGCAAAATCTGCCTTCATTGGGACATTACCTTCTTCCCTGCGACAACCCCCTTCCTTAGAACATGACCTCTTCCCCTACAACATCTGCCTTCCTTGGGACATTACCTTCTTCCCTGCGACATGTGCTTTCCTTGGGAAAATACATTCTTCAATTATCATCTCCCTTCCTTGAAACATTACATCCTTCCCTGGAAATCTCTTTTTCTTAGAATATTACCACCTTCCTTGGGACATCTGCGTTCCTTGGAACAATATCTCCTTAACTGGGACATCTCAATTTCGTTTTAACAATATCTCCTTACATGGGACATCTCCCTTTCGATGGAACATGACCTTCTCCCCTGCGACATCTCCCTTTATTGGGACATTACTTCTTTCCCTTGCGACATCTGCATTCCTTAGGACACTACCTCCTCCCCAGTGACACTTGCCTTCCTTGGAACATCACCTGCTTCCCTGCGACATCTGCCTTCCTTGGGACATTACCTCCTTCCCTGCGACATCTCCCTTCATTAGGACATCACCTCCTCCCCTGTATTATCTGCCTTTCTTGGGACATTACCTTCTTCTCTGTGACAGCTGCCTTCCTTGGGACATTATCTTTTTCCTTGCGACATCTGCCTTCCTTGGGACAATACCTTCTGCCCTGGGATATCTCCCTTCCTTGGAACATTATCTCCTCCACTGCGACAACTTCCTTCCTTGGAACATTACCTCCTTCCCTGAGACATCTCCCTTCCTTGGGAATTACCTCCTTCCCCGGGAAATTTCCCTTCCTTTGAACATTACCTCCTTCCCTGGGAATCTCCCTTCCTTTGAACATTACTTAATTGCCTGGGAAATATGCCTTCCTTGAAACATGGCTACTTGCCCTGTGATATCTGACATTCACAAATTGCATCCTTCGCCTTTCCAAGCCAGCCACGTCATCATGCACCGACCGAGGTCCAACACAAACATACTGCTGCTATGCCAGACATCAACCATGGACACAGACACCAATAACAAAAATAATCAATTCAAATACGCCTATCACGTCATAAAAACTTTCTAAAATATTGTTTCAGTTTATATTTATTTGTAATGGGAAAACGAAAAAAAAAAAAAAGGCAAATAACAGGTTCTTTCAGCTCCACATTTTATTTTATCAACGTCTAGTAATATCAGCAAAACTGGTGCCATTATTTCCATTGTGGTATGAAGAAGAAAAAAACCCCAGAGGATGCCGTCTCAACAAAATGGAATTGTCAAGTGCAATCAATAAAACTACTTTGATATTACGGCATCATTTTCTATTATAAATAAGAAATGTTGATTGAGCTTCTATTTCATGTATCAAATTGAGGTTTGATTCCCTCGACAGAATGTTGCCAGACAGTGGATAGATTTTAACATGAAAAAAAAACAAAAAAACAGGAAGCTCTTTTTATGTCTTACGGAAATTTCAATTCCCAATTAATTAAGAATGTCAAGACAATTTTCACTATTCTTTTTATATACATAATAGAATTATGAAACCTTACAGTAGGCTGTTTATTTGATGTATTTTTGTAAATAATTTAATTATTTATAAGTAGAGGATGTATGTATTTTAATGTGCCAGGCGGCCAAACCCTCAGAATCTGCATAAGCTGTTGAGGTCGATAGTCTCACAGGGTCGTTAGGTCTTTAGTCTCACAGAGTCGTCAGGTCGTTAGTCTAAAGGGTCATTAGATCATTAGCCTCACAGGGTCGTTAGTCTCACAGGGTCATTAAGTCGTTAGTCTCACAGGGTCGTTAGGTCGTTCGTCTCACCGTGTCGTTAGCCTGTGGGTTATGTCTTTAGTCTCGCAGGATCGTTATGTCTTTAGTCTCACTGGGTCGTTAAGTCGTTAGTCTCACAGGGTCGTTAAACTCACAGGGTCGTTAAACTCACAGGGTCGTTAAACTCACAGGGTCGTTAAACTCACAGGGTCGTTAAACTCACAGGGTCGTTAAACTCACAGGGTCGTTAAACTCACAGGGTCGTTAGTCTCACAGGGTATTTAGGTCGTTATTCTCTCAGAGTCGTTAGGTCGTTGGTCTAACAGGGTCTTTAGTCTCGCAAGGTCGTTGGGTCATTAGTTTTATAGGTTCTTTAGGTCGTTAGTCTCACAAGGTTGTTTGGTCGTTAATTTCCAGGATGGTTTGTCTCACAGTCATCTCAACGATAGTAGTTTTTTTAATCAGCCGGAGCAAGCTATCAGGCAGTGCGTGCCATTCATCAGTCATCTAATGTATAACGAAATGGCTACCCCAATTCAGCGTCCTGGAAGTGCATTGAACTCCTTTGTCTTTCCAGAGGCGGATCTTGTGTCCCGTATATCAAGTGTGGTCGTCCAATTTCTCAATTTGTGTCATTACTTTCCTCCCTCACATGCCCGCTACGACCACCCACGCCGTGTCCAGAATTGTAGGCGATCTAGCGTTGTCCCCGGCCCGTCTGGAAATGATATTACTTCCTCGGTGTCATGACCACTGGTCATCTTGATGTATGGGGAGTTTTCTTCCCTTCTCGTAATGGAGGTAGTTGCGATGTGGGATTCGATCGATTCCGTTTTGGTGGGTAATAAGACGAGTCAATGTAAACATTTTGTTTGTAAAGAGTGCGTTTAAATTTTGAGAAGTTGGACATTTATCCACACGTCGGGCTTTTAGCCAGAATCGGATTTTTAAAGCCAGACTTGGAGTTTAAGCCAGAATATGACTTTTTAAGCCAGAATGGATCGAACTCTTAGCCATAATTTGACTTTTTAAGCCAAAATCGGACTTCAAGCCAAAATAAGATTTTTAAATCCAGAATCGGATCATTTATGTTTATAATTCGATGGGCTGTTTTTGATATTCGGTAAATCATATGCCACCCCCGCTTCCACCCCACTTGTGAAATATATCCTACATCATATAAACTATTGTGAAATATATCCTACATCATATAAACTATTGTGAAATATATCCTACATCATATAAACTATTGTGAAATATATCCTACATCATATAAACTATTGTGAAATATATCCTACATCATATAAACTATTGTGAAATATATCCTACATCATATAAACTATTGTGAAATATATCCTACATCATATAAACTATTGTAAAACATATCCTACATCATATAAACTATTATGAAATATATCCTACATCATATAAACTATTGGGAAACATATCCTACATCATATAAACTATTGTAAAACATATCCTACATCATATAAACTATTGTGAAATGTATCCTACATTATATAAACTATTGTAAAACATATCCTACATCATATAAACTATTGTGAAATATATCCTACATCATATAAACTATTGTAAAACATATCCTACATCATATAAACTATTGTGAAATATATCATACATCATATAAACTATTGTAAAACATATCCTACATCATATAAACTTTTGTGAAATATATCCTACATCATATACACTATTGTGAAATATATCCTATATCATATAAACTATTGTAAAACACATCCTATTTTATATGAAATATTGTAAAACACATCCTACATTATATGAAATATTGTAAAATACATCCTACATTATATGAAATATTGTAAAACACATCCTACATTATATGAAATATTGTAAAACACATCCTACATTATATGAAATATTGTAAAACACGTCCTACATTATATGAAATATTGTAAAACACATCCTACATTATATGAAATATTGTAAAACACGTCCTACATTATATGAAATATTGTAAAACACATCCTACATTATATAAACTATTGTAAAACACATCCTACATTATATGAAATATTGTAAAACACATCCTACATTATATAAACTATTGTAAAACATATCCTACATTATATGAAATATTGTAAAACACGTCCTACATTATATAAACTATTGTAAAACATATCCTACATTATATGAAATATTGTAAAACACATCCTACATTATATAAACTATTGTAAAACATATCCTACATTATATGAAATATTGTAAAACACATCCTACATTATATAAACTATTGTAAAACATATCCTACATTATATGAAATATTGTAAAACACATCCTACATTATATAAACTATTGTAAAACATATCCTACATTATATGAAATATTGTAAAACACATCCTACATTATATAAACTATTGTAAAACACGTCCTACATTATATAAAATATTCTATTAAACCCCCGAATACTCTATATTTGAATCAACTTTTTCTAAAACCATTTTTTAATGTATTGGATGATGGCATTAACGTTTGCGCCCTATCGTCTCGCCACCCCAATGTCAAGGAAGCTGACGTTGGACGGGGCGCCGGGGGTCAGACCCATTAAATCTAGAGAGATGGCGTGCCCCCCTATCGCCTAACGGCAGATACTCCCGGTGCGACTGTTCAGCACTGCATTCCTGATCGATGTGAGAGATGAGGAAAAGCCACACCTTATGTGATCTCCACATCCTCATCCTGTACTGTCCACATCCTCATCCGGTACTCTCCACATCCTCATCCGGTACTTTCCACATCCTCATCCGGTACTCTCCACATCCTCATCCGGTACTCTCCGCATCCTCATCCGGTACTCTTCACATCCTCATCTGGTACTCTCCACACCCTCATCCGGTACTGTCCACATCCTCATGCGGCACTCTTCACATTCTCATACGGCACTCTTTACATCCTCATCCAGTTAGCTTTTGGTCCATCTGAAAAAAAAAATGACCTACAAATGATTTTAATGAATATTTTATAGTCGTTTCGTGTCCAACACCTGTCTTCGTTGGCGCCGAAGTAACTCGTACTCCGAGAATAAATCTTTTCTGGTCATCACTGCTGGCAATGACTTGTATCTTACACTCAACGGTTGTAACCGAAGTGCGCACGACTCAACAAACGGAGTGCCGGGTTTTTATCTTTTTAAATGTGGAATGCACCAATGTTCATTGAAGCGCGCTTGGTTCCCCGCCTCGTTCCCGGTTCCCTTAACGACGTGCTCATCTCCTTTTGATGCCCGCGACTGGCTGCTCCTTGCGTCTGCCCCCCCTTGCGCCTGCTCTCTGCATTAAGTTTCAGGGAGTACTCCTTCTACCTTGAGTTTTAATTATTTGCCGCAGCCGTCAGTCCGTGAGGTAAGGAGGGCAACGCTGAGGCCTTTTTGTAAAGACAAGAAAAGATGTAGAGGAGAGGTGAATGGCAATATGAGTATATGACGTCGATGGCTGGATAGAAGTAGGTGAAGACATACCGGTGTTCAATCATCGCTTTGGGGGTCTTGTGGGGCGAACGTCGTGTGGGTGAAGGTCGTGTGGGGGGTGAAGGTCGTGTGGGGGGGAGGTTCGTGTGGGGGGGGAAGGTCGTGTGGATCAAGGTTATGTGGGTGGAGCTCGTGTGCGTGAAGATCGTGAGGGTGATGGTTGTGTGGATGAAGGTCGTGTGAATGAAGGTCTTTTTTGAGTGAAGGGTACTCTCCACACTTTCCACATCCTCATACGGTTAGGTTTTGGTCCACCTGCAAAAAATGACCGACAAATGATTTTCATGAATATTTGATGGTCTTTTCGTGTCCAACACCTGTCTGAAGGTCGTGTGAATGAATGTCGTTTTAGTGAAGGGTTTGTGTGTGTGTGTGAAGGTTATGTGGGTGAAGGTCGTGTGGGTGAATGTCGTGTGGGTTAAGGCCGTGTGGTGAAGGTCGTGTTGGTGACAATCGTGTGGATGGGATGGATAGAGATATTCCAGAAAATTTCAAAGCCTAACATTTTACTATAGCATTGCAAATTATTATTCCTCCTCTGCTGCTCTACAAAGAATGTCCATAATGAAGGATGAAGTAATAGCACATGACTATATGATGCAATAACTGATAATGTTTAAAATAGCCTTAATGATAATGTCAGGACACGTTTGACAGAATTATGCAATGGTTTTCTAAAGGTACTGTTATATTTTGTAATTTTTATTGATCGGTTCGCCACTGAAAACCATAATGACATCCTCTTAAACAATCCAGCCAACGCCTTGTTTCAATAAACTTTCAAATCAAGTCTTTGTTTGTGAAAGTAAACTGAAATGTCAAAGACTAGACAAAGACTTGAAGAACACAAGACAAAGACTAGGCGAACACTAGACGAATATTAAACAAATACTAGACAAAGACTAGACGAATACTAGACAAAGACTAGACGAATGCTAAACGAAAACTAGACGAATACTAGACGAATACTAGACAAAAGCTAGACGAATACTAGGTAAAGGCTAGATGAATACTAGACAAAGGCTAGACGAATACTAGACAAAGATTAGACGAATACTAGAAAAAGGCTAGACAAAGACAAGACGAATACTAGACAAAGACAAGACGAATACTGGACAAAGACTTGACATAACAATCAACCACCCCCCACCCCAACCCAAAAAAACAAAACAACAACAACACACTTTTCATGAAAGAATTTCTAAAAACCATTCCAAATGTTAAATGTTTCAAATAGACCAGGCCATTGACTGAGAAGATGGCTTTAACACATTTCATAATAATTCATAATAAAACAAGATAGTTTGTATAGGACTCTTCCACCCAAGAGTCCATTGTACCGGATGTGTCCCGACACGCCCTGGATTGTACAGGATGGGTCACGGTACGCCCTGGATTGTACAGGATGTGTCACGGTACGCCCAATGGTACCGGATGTGTCACGGTACGTCCTGGATTGTACCGGATGTGTCACGATACGCCCTGGATTGTACCAGATGTGTCACGGTACGACCTGGATTGTACCGTATGTGTCCTACCGTATGTACGCCCAATGGTACCGGATGTGTCACGCTACGCACCTGGATTGTACCGGTTGTGTCACGGTACGCCCTGGATTGTACAGGATGTGTCAAGGTACGCCCAATGGTACCGGATGTGTCACGCTACGCACCTGGATTGTACCGGTTGTGTCATGGTACGCCCTGAATTGTACAGGATGTGTCACGGTGCGCCCAATGGTACCGGATGTGTCACGGTGCACCCTGGTTATACTAGTTAACATTGACCTTAAAAACTGCCAAATGTAGTGTTGCCGTCTGAACAAACACCTGGTTTTGTAATTAGGTTGGAAAGTTACACGTGCCACTTGACATACATCGTTGCATCGTATCGTATGGGGTCTCAACCTATATGAGGTGATATATGGATTATGTCTCAGTCTTAGGGATAAATCAACAGCTGATACTCAACCAAGGTTATCCAGGCAGTTGAGTCGTAGTAGATGTCCTAAGAGATCAACAGCGTGTTTAGCCCCTCGAGCTCGAGATTTCTGGTACTACGTTGCGAAACGGCTTTGACAAATTGAAACCGTTTTACTCCAATTTAAATGTGTAAACTGTAACAGCTTCTTCACCGGCTTAAGGTGTCAGGTGTACGGCTGTGGCTGTTCAAAGTGTCAGACATCGAGTTAGAGCTGCTCCAATGGAGAGGTGAATGATGGGTTTGCAGTTTTTTTTTTGCAATTCTATTTTATTTGATGCAGCCACTTCGTTTTAGAGATTCCCACTTCCTGTTATAACAACAGAGAAGTACAATAGTTACAGGCTGAAGCTTTCCTGTTATAAAAAATGAGAAGTGCAATAGTTACAGGCTTAAGCTTGGGCATGTTTTAACAACAGAGAAGTGCAATAGTTAGTGGCTTAAGGTTGACCATGTTGTCTACTTACAACAAAGCCATAATATCCGCTATTGCGTTGACTGTGTACTCGTTACAGAAACAGTTGACAGTTCTCATTGTTCAACTTGTAGTTGCAGAAATAGATGACAGTTCTTATTGTTCAACGTGTAGTGACATAAATAGTTGACAATTCATATTGTTCAACCTGTAGTGACAGAAGTAGTTGGCAGTTCTAATTGTTCAACTTGTATTTTTGTGTGGAACATTACTGGCCTTAATTCGAATAGTAACAATGTTCATAAAGAGCGAGACTCCATAAAGCCAGGTTTTGGTGTTGTTCTGTAAAGCTTTGAAGCCTTCAGATGGAGAACTTTCTTTCCTTGCCCTAGTTTTTTTTTTTTTTAACGTTACTTTTTTGAACACATCACAATAGCATGAAAGAGATTTCACGTCTCTGCTATACAACGAACACCGTGGCATCATTGCGTCAATGTCTCTTCACACAACAGATTGTTTGGAGGCGTGCATCAGACCCGAACCCTCTGACCATCGGAATGGACACCTACATCAGTGACTCCAGGTTCAAGGTCGTTCACAACAAACACTCGCTGGAGTGGAACCTGCACATCACGGACTCCCGTCCCGAAGACAGCGGCGTGTATGAATGCCAGGTGTCGGCCAAACGACGGCACATCAGGCAGAACATCATGTTGACTGTGGAAGGTACGCCTATGTTGTTGTAATCAAAGTTATAGCATGTATGAATGACTAATTAGTTTTTTTATAAAGGGGTCATAATTTGGGCGCGATTTCTACAATTGAAAAGTGAATTAGTGCGCAAAAATAGTTTCGTAGAGACCTGCTAAGCATTGTGCGAAATCAAACATGCCAATTACAATTTAACAATCTAATAAACCTAATGCAAAAATATTCACTATTACGAAAGGAAAAAAACATCTCAGTCAATTAAATGTGTATAGCATACCGCATAATAATAGTACCCAACATCTGACGAGAGCGTATATGGCCAACCGTCATTTATCCGAACTGTTAAAAAACGGGGAAAGTTGTAACACGGAGTTGAAGTGAAAATAATTTCGTTTCTCGTTTGTCCAGCAAGGAAACAAAACAGAAATATATTTTTTTTTCAATAGTTTAAAAACTGTCAGGAGGAAACAGGACAAAGTATTGATAACACGGGTTTCTGTTTTTTCCTTAACGTCAAACAACTGAGGGCGTACTGCGCTGTGGACTTCTTGTTCACGCAACGTTTTAACGAGTCCTAGTTTTTAAATATTTGCCTCCAAGTGGCCCACCGAGACATGGCGTGCTTTGTTGGATTGCAGATGATGACTTGCTTCTAGAATTCTAGTTGAGATGTCTTCTTGACCTCACAGAGATGCTAATAAATGGATTATTTGTTTACAATTACATTTACTTTTTAAAATTGTTAACTAGATCATTATGATGTACAATAAATTGCGACAAACAATAGATTACAACTGGTGTTTTATTTAAAACATTATGAACGATGTAAAAATGTTGAAGTTTGCAAAATTCAGGACTTTTTTTTTTAATACTAAATTTCTTTTGTTTCACATCTTTTATTCATGATTCTATTTTTTTTTAAAAAGCACATTTCTTCTATCGTTTATTTTCACTTTATTTCAGCTGCACCACGGAGAGGTAGCTATAACTTCATTTCATTTGATCACTGTCAACATACAACTTTACAACTTTGATTTCTTTTGTACATCTTTGATTTCTAAGACAGAATTTAAAAATAGTTAAGGAATTTTTTAATTTTTTTTTAACCACATTTGTGTCCCTTTATTTTTTAAAGATTATTCCCATTGGTAGAATAAAATGTACTCTCTAAATAAAGGCATGGCTTCATTTCAGATTTAGTGAGTAGACTTATGATCACTTGCACAATGTAACCTACTTTTCAAATCATTTTAAAATAACAATTATTCGAACATAGAAGAAGCTAGCAATTTTAAAATGATTGTTTTCATTTACCTTAACTATTTCATTGCGATGCCCTCTTGTAATTGGTTGGGTAATAATGTCCGACTCGAGCAGTGATTCTAAAATTTTAAATTAATTGTTGGTCCCTTTACAAAGGTTTTTGAAGAGTCTTGACTCAATGTCTTACGATTGTAGTAACAGTGAATTTAAGTTTAAAGTTCTATTAAAATGGTTAAGTTAGCATTTCAACATATCAAGAGAGGTTGTTGTTTTCATCTCAAAAAAACATTTCCTTTTTTAGCCAAATGTAGACGAAATAAAACATATCATTTAATACAGGTTGTTCTTTTTTTTGTTATGGCACAATAGCCTAGTGGGATTTAGTTGATTGATTGTAATTGTCAACCCTCTTTTCTTAAAACCCAAAATGAAAGCATATTTGCTTTGAAATTTCTTGGTATTTAATATAAATAATATGTTTAGAATTATGCAAAAAGCTGCGAAGATGGCTCTGGGAATAAACGCTCCACAGTGTATTAATCAGTATAGGAAATATAGAAAACGACACATCATGAATTCATGCAGTTGAGATAGTCTTAGCGTACATTTTCGACGCTGCATGCCTTGGCTAAAGTTATCATATGAATATCTGCCGTACCAAAAATGTGTGATGCAATGGTCAAATTATTTTTTCAAACTTTCTTCTTCTTCTTCTTTTTTTTTTTTTAGAGACCCCAGAACTACGAACAACAAAACCAGGTAATCGTGTCTTCTACGTATTTAGACTTGATGACAAAGTTGTCGTAGTGTTAATGTGTGGTGCAGTGGGTGGCGCTAGTGCATATGTCTGTGTTTGTGGTGGGTAAAAAGTGTGTGTGTGTGTGGGGGGGGGGGGGTTCGTGGGCAATATTAAAAAAAAAACTAAATACATTAGCTACTTTAAGAAAATATCTTTATTATTTTTATCAATTAGGGCAATAGAAAAATAAATTTTTTGGGGGAAAAGGTGGTGTGTGTGTGTGGGGGGGGGGGGTTCGTGTGCAATATTAAAAAAAACACTAAATACATTAGCTACTTTAAGAAAATATCTTTATTATTATTATCAATGAGGGCAATAGAAAAATAAATTGTTTCTTAAAATATAATTGAATAAATAACCTTTTAAATGTTGTTTTTTCTATGTATATATACATATTAGAAAGGATATTTTATGAAGCACGCCTCTGTGAGTACAAAAAGGTCATGAAGACTTTTGTGTCCACGTCCTGTAATTTATTAGTGTTTATTATAAGGGCGTTCTCCAATTGAATGATGCACACAGTCAGCTGTAATGATCATGGAGAGATGGCCAACAAACAGTTGTAGCAATCAGTCATTGTTATCACAGTTGGTGCACTGTCCTGGCGTCATAAGTTGGTGCCCTGTCCTGGCGTCATAAGTTGGTGCACTGTCCTGGCGTCATAAGTTGGTGCACTGTCCTAGCATCATAAGTTGGTGCCTGTCCTGGCGTCATAAGTTGGTGCACTGTCCTGGCGTCATAAGTTGGTGCACTGTCCTGGCGTCATCAGTTGGTGCACTGTCCTGGCGTCATAAATTTATGCACTTTACTGGCGTAATAAGTTGGTGCACTGTCCCGTATTATAAGATGACGCATGTTCCCGGCGTCATAGATTGATGCACGGTCCCAGCGTCACAAATTGTTATAAGTTAGTATACCACTAATAAATGTCCCATAAAACAATTTTACAGCTCCCAAAAACACAAAAATCAATCCAAGTGCTGCCCCTTTTTGGACTTTTGAGAAGAGTACGGACATTTAAAATCGATTAATGCTAACTTATTTGACTTTGCCATTCCCCAGAAATCAGCATCACCGGTACTTTGTTCGTGGAGAAAGGTGAAACTCTGAGGCTCGTCTGCAACGCCACCGGAAGTGAATACCCACCCGACGCCATTGATTGGTTCAAGGACGGGGACAAGATTAAGAACGAGTGGGTCTCGAGCGTGGGTCACAGTGACCTGAAGTATTTAGCCTTGTTTTGTGACGTTTGGGGTCGAGGGTCAACGAACGCGCTAACCCAAAGCCCATCATGCGTCATTCATTAGTTTATTAATAGCTGTACCGTGTATTGTCTTCTGTCTGGCAAAAACCGATCTTCTTAGGAAAGTTGTAATTACGCCCTTTCCCTATCTTCTTTCTAAAGCTAGTTAACCTAATTGCATACATTGAAAACAGTGAATTTAAAGAGACCGTAGTTTTGTGTTCTCTGGCTCCATAACTTCTCAGAACTTGAAGAGGCGTGACCTTGCCTCCTTACACCCTCACTCTAACACGAAAAATTTTCATCTGTCAAATTGAAATCGCGCCATCCCTGTGTCACATAAAAACGGCTCGGTGGAGGCATTGGAACTTTAGTTACGTAAAAGCACATACAAATTAACGTCCACAGCTCTCATGGCAAGTTTCTAAGAAGCATGGGGTTTTGTGGGACTTCCCGTTTCCCTTGGCTACTTTTATTAGTTGGATTAATTTCATTCATGCTAGTACAACAGGACTAACTCGGCTTAGTTATGGCTAGGAACACATTTCACGGCTGGGTATTATTTGATTGGTCTGAACGTGGAGTAGCGTCTGAGAGGTCTCTGAGAATATCTGGACGTCAAGTACGGCTCATATGAGACTGGTCACTTATGACTCTGCTGTTAAGGGATTCTTAAGTAAGGAGTTTGACAGTTTGAAGAATGTCATTTTAATCTGTGAGTTGAACCTAATGTTAAATGTTCCTTCCCCTGCCTTTCCTTGACCTCCTTTTCCTTGTTCCCCCTTTTCCTTCTCCTCCCTTTCCTTGTCCTCCTTTTCCTTTTCCTCTCTTTCCTTGTTCCCCCTTTCCTTTTCCTCTCTTTCCTTGTTCCCCCTTTCCTTTTCCTCTCTTTCCTTGTCCTTCTTTTCCTTGTCCTCCTTTTCCTTGTCCCCCCTTTCCTTCTCCTCTCTTTCCTTGTCCTCCTTCTACTTGTCCCCCCTTTCCTTGCCCTCCTTTTCCTGTCCTCCCTTTCATTGATCTCCTTTTCCTTGTCCTCCATTTCCTTGCCCTCCTTTTCTTTGTCCTCCTTTTCCATCTCCTTCCATTCCTTCTCCATCCTTTCCTTCTCCCCCTTTTCCTAAGTCTAATATGAATAATTAAATGATGATTCATCAGTTACATCTTCGTCGGCTATTTAGCACCTTTCAACAAATAGGATAGACGAGCTCCAACTACCTTGTTTTCTCCCCTTGTCACATTATCCCCATTTATCGTTCTTCGTGCGTACTTAAATCTATCCCTGTCCATTTTGAAGGAAGTGTCACACCAAAAACGATATTCCTTGATGTGAAAGTGCCTTAAACACATAGCTCATATCCTCTAACAACAACCCTTATCCAGCTACATCATATTTTGCCCCATTGTGATGACGTCATATTTTTTTACCAACTATTGTGATGACGTCATATTTTGCCCCGTCATTGTGATGGCTTCCTATATTTCCCCGCCATTGTGATGACGCGTGCTCCGTAACACCGTGTTCTTGTTTGACTTGTTCCAGTGAGAGGATCACGCTGTCCAGCGATGCGTCCATCTCCGACAGGACGATCATCAGCACCTTGTCCATACGGCGAGGACACATGGGGGATGCCGGCACGTACGTCTGCCGGACATCTGGGCACTTGGTCACCAGCGCCAAGGTCAACATACTCAACAGTAAGTTCCGATTGTTACTTCATGGGGATGGTCTTGTGTTGAGTTTCAAGGTCGTGATAAGGTGGTGCATTGAGTTTCAAGGTCGTGATAAGGTGGTGCATTGAGTTTCAAGGTCGAGATAAGGTGGTGCATTGAGTTACAAGGTCATGATAAGGTGGTGCATTGAGTTTCAAGGTCGTGATAAGGTGGTGCATTGAGTTTCGAGGTCGTGATAAGGTGGTGCATTGAGTTACAAGGTCGTGATAAGGTGGTGCATTGAGTTTCAAGGTCGTGATAAGGTGGCGCATTGAGTTACAAGGTCGTGATAAGGTGGTGCATTGAGTTACAAGGTCGTGATAAGGTGGCGCATTGAGTTACAAGGTCGTGATAAGGTGGTGCATTGAGTTTCAAGGTCGTGATAAGGTGGCGCATTGAGTTACAAGGTCGTGATAAGGTGGTGCATTGAGTTACAAGGTCGTGATAAGGTGGTGCATTGAGTTACAAGGTCGTGATAAGGTGATGCATTGAGTTACAAGGGATGTGATTTAATAGTAATAAAATATAAAAAACTCAGCATTTTGCCATCACTTCTCACAACCTCATTGCAACACTTCCTAGATGTCGAGTCACATCTATTCAATGGGAGAAAGTTCGTCTTTCCGTCATTGTTGGCAGATATGTGTCGCTGTCTTTCCTGTGCAGCAGCAAGCCTGTTAAATCTAGTTTAAATTAAGTAAGCAGAGATACAAGGCTGAGGTAGGATTTATATTTTTACGAGATACCTTTGTCAAGAAAAAAAAAAACAACCTAATTTAATCTGGTTGCAGTTTTACAATAAATTGTGTAACAATCACCGGAGTTACCCTCTCCGTCTCAGATCCCCTTAAACTCTGATCATCTTCACATTCAATACATATCGATACATAACTTTTTGAATAGATTTATTTATTGAAATAATCGTCTTCGACTACTTCCCTTTTTTCTTTTTCTTTTTTTTTTTTTTTTTTTTTTTTAAAAAAAAAAAAAAAAAAAAAAAAAAAAAAAAAAAAAAAAAAATTTTTTTTTTTTTTTTTTTTTTTTTTTTTTTTTTTTTTTTTTTGTTAAATTGATTTTTTCCAGATTTTTCGGAACTGGATTAAAGAATTCTAAGAATTCCTTTGATCCAAGTTTCCATTTTTATGTCGGTTGAATTTGCTCATTTCCAATACACAAGAGGTGCTTTCAAAGGTGAGACGGCGATTTGTTTCCTGACATAAGTGCGTCAGACAGGAGATACGTTACGTTTGGAGGAGAACCATTAATTAGCAGACCGGAGAGCAATCCATGGATGAGGCGTGCAGGTAGACGGGCTCCACTGCTCGGTGATGAAAGTCTTATTAACACCTCTGGTTGCTAGGTAAAGTGTCAGGTGAGATCATAACAAGATCATAAACTATTAAACCACCATTGTTCATGTTGTTCTTTTTTTTTTCCATCTCGTTGCAGCTGGCACAAACAATGAAAAGAGAGGTGAGTCAACGATGCTTTGATGGTAGATGGTAGTAGTTTTAACATTCCGTATTGCATCTTTGCTAAATCAAGCTAAAAACCATGCTTCTTGTAAAAATTGTTTTGTATTGTTTGCTGTCATATGTTTGTTGATGTATGCTTTTTGTAAAATGTGTGTTGATATATGTTTGCTGCTGCATTTTGTTGTTGTAAGCTTGTTGTTGTAAGTTGTTGTTGTATGTTTATTGTTGTATATTTGCTGTTATACTATGTTTGTTGATGTATGTTTGTTCATGTATGTTTTCTGCTGTTATACGTTTGTTAATGTATTTTTTATATTGTATGTTTGTTTTTGTATGTTTGTTGATGTATGTTTTTTTTATATGTTTGTTGGTGAATGGTTCTTGATGTCTGTTTCTTGTTGCATATTTGTTGTTGCATGTTAGTTGCTCTATGTTTGCTGCTGTAGGTTTTTTGTGTGGATGTCATCTTGTCATGATCTGACTGGCTGTCATCTTGTCATGATCTGACTGGCTGCCATCTTGTCATGATCTGACTGGCTGCCATCTTGTCATGATCTGACTGGCTGCCATCTTGTCATGATCTGACTGGCTGTCATCTTGTCATGATCTGACTGGCTGCCATCTTTTCATGATCTGACTGGCTGTCATCTTGTCATGGTCTGACTGGCTGTCATCTTGTCGCGGCGAATCGAACCCAAAGTATATAATCAAGTCAACAGCTTGTTCGGCCCGTTGGTGGACAATTAAATGAGGCTCAATATAGTTAAAGTCTTCGACTACCCCGAAAACATTCACTTTCAAAAGTCTCTATTGATGATTTCCGCAGTAAAGTCCAGTCTCAATGTACTTTGAAAAAATATCGTGACTTTCTTTAATTACTTCGGACGTTTGATTGCAAAGATGCAGAGTCTACCATTGTAAAACAATCGTCCTATAAACTTACTGTTTGCTTTCAACATCTAATGTTTTGGCTAATTAATGTCTTACTTTTCTTTTAGTTGTGTAATGTTTGCTTTCAAAATCTAATGTTTTGGCTAATAATGTCTTACTTTTCTTTTAGTTGTGTAATGTTTGCTTTCAAAATCTAATGTTTTGGCTAATTAATGTCTTACTTTTCTTTTAGTTGTGTAATGTTTGCTTTCAAAATATAATGTTTTGGCTAATAATGTCTTACTTTTCTTTTAGTTGTGTAATGTTTGCTTTCAAAATATAATGTTTTGGCTAATAATGTCTTACTTTTCTTTTAGTTGTGTAATGTTTGCTTTCAAAATATAATGTTTTGGCTAATTAATGTCTTACTTTTCTTTTAGTTGTGTAATGTTTGATGATATATTTGTAGTTTTTTGTCTATTAAACGTTATTTTTTTACACGTCTATATAATTATTTTCCTATCAATACAATGTAAATTTAAATTTATGCCGATAATCTTATAATAGCTAATTATGTGATAGAAATGGACGTTTAAAAGGAAATATGTTTCAATAAATTGATTTTTGCCCTTAGAATGTAACAAGTGGACCATATCTTTTGATATATTGTTTTATAACTCAAAAATATTCAAGCTTCAATGATTTGATTTTAACATCATGACAGCTGTGGTCAGAGCTTTTAAATCTTCATTTAAAAAAATGTGTGTGTGCACCGGTAAATACACTGTATAAAAAAGGCTCTTTATTTTTCGTGAAGGCTGCCACCAGCAGTACTTCCTTAATACTTCTGAATATTAGTTCCCTTTATTCCAGAGTCGTCCGACGTGACCATGACGTCAGACCACAAGAACCGGAGCTGTCAGTACAGCGCGTGCTCGCCGCTCCTGACGGCCTTGCTCCTACTGACCACGGCAGTGTGCCTGAGACCGGCTTCCGTCAGCTCCTGATCTGTTCAGCATCAACTGCTACTCTACTGGACACGGGCCGGTCACCTGACTGTTGCAGGACGCTTGGCCTTTCCGAAAATTCGAAGGGAAAAAAAGTTATTGATCGTAAAATGTCTGAAATGCTGGTGGCATTTTTAGTTTCGGAGACAATAAAAGCTAGAAAAGAAAAAAAAATAAGTTTCAACATTTGTTGATAACAAAATGGAATCATGATAGTTTTCTGCACATTTCATACTGTGCGGCAAAAAAAACGTGTTGGTGCCATCTACTGCAGATGAACAGAACTACGGGTATGAAATAGTTCTAAAAATGTGGATGGCGATTAATCAAGTGAAGGCTTACAACTCTTAACATTCGATAATTTGTGTAAAACTGAGAATGTTTATTTAAATTACAGAAACGTCCTTTGATTGACCAGGTTTAGGATGAGAAAGAATTCGATTTCTGATGGTTTGAATCATCCAGGTCTTTTGATCGATCTTATTTGTGCTAATAAGTCTCAACTATGACTGGCTTTTCTACATTTCACTAATAAAATGGAAGGACACTACGCGGCCGTGTTTCTGGAATGGCAAAGAGAAGATGGTTTAACTAAGGGCTTTCAATGATAGAACAATGTCTGGGCAAGATACGATGTCTGGGCAAGACGCAATGTCTGGGCGAGATACGATGTCTGGGCAAGACGCAATGTCTGGGCAAGATACGATGTCTGGGCAAGACGCAATGTCTGGGCAAGATACGATGTGTGGGCAAGACGCAATGACTGGGCGAGATACAATGGCTGAGCAAATTACAGTGTCTTGGCACTATTCATCACCTGGGCAGGATATGCACACTGTTTGCTCGAAGAAATCCCAGATGATTTATCGACATATTTGTTGTGAAAATTATTTGTAGTCGTTGTTTCTACGCCCTTTAGATATTGTAATGAAGAATACATATTTCTTTCCCCATTGGGTATTGCCATGATGATGAAAACGTATGGCTAGGCCCACTGGGTTTTTCGGTGAACTTAGGATGTTGTTTCTAGACTTCAAAATGAGGACACTTTAAAGAGCACGTGAATACGGAAGCGTCGGTAACGGGATGTTGTTTCCGGTATGACGTTATTGACACTGTATGTCTTCATTTCTTGGGGGCCCTCAAGACACAAGATTTAAATATCATCAGTGAATGCACACATTCACAAACATCTTTTGTTGTTGAATGGCACCATCTCGACATACGAGACATGCATACAAGAAATGTAAAACGACATACAACACTGTACATTGCTTGAAGTAAGACGGGTGGACTGAGTGTGATGTCATGTTTCTTGAATGAAAATAATCATGACAACCTCCTTCTCAGACCGCAACTGTTACAATTTATTTATAATTTATTATATTTTTAGCCGTTTTGTGGCTGTGTTTTGTGGCTGTGTTTTGTTTTTCTTTAATTGGTACATCGAGTTAAACAAAATAATAGGATCACCTATTTAACGCCATTGGATTTAGCAGCTTACCACCATGTGATCATTTTTTTTTTTTTTGGAACAATCCCGACCTCAGTTCGTGTCACGTGATTTAAACTGTCACATCTGGTTTTATCAGCCATCTGTTAAGGAGTTAATAATACACACGTGCACAACAGACACAAGAAAGTTCATAAAGACTCTTAGCGATAATGGGACTGGTCACCTACGAAGCTACAACGGTACTGAAGATAGCACCAGATACAAAAGTACTGAAGATAGCACCAGATGCAACGGTACTGAAGATAGCAGAAGATATAAAGATACTGAAGATAGCACGAGATACAACGATGCTGAAGATAGCACAGGATACACAGGTACTGAAGATAGCAGGAGTTACAAAGGTTCTGAAGATAGCACGAGATACAACGGTACTGAAGACAGCAGAAGATTTAAAGGTGCTGGAGATAGCAGGAGATAAAAAGGTACTGACTATAGCACCAGATACAACGGTGCTGAAGATAGCACAATATACAATAAATGATCCAACAACCTTGGTTTAAGCTACTGATAGTGTTATGAAAATAATACGTCCATTATTGTATAGCCATCGACCATTTGTTGACCATTACATTGTGACAAGCGAAAAAAAGAGAAATTAAGAAGCCAGGTCCCTTTCTGGTGGACGTTGAAGTTGAATGACCTAAGCACTCATTTTAGAGTTGTATTTCACATTTGGATGTTCATTATGTGCTCACCTAATTCCAATAGTTAGTTGTAGAGAATAAAGGACTACCTCATTTCAAAATGTCTCATTGCGGAGACATTATTACCGTGGACAATTTCCTGCCTGTCGAAATCCTCACGGCACCGGCACGGAAAATAAGTTTGTCGTGCGAGACAGGGTCTCTCTCAGCGGAGCAACAACACCGAGACTTCACACGGCTTACGCCCCCTTTGTTGACCTCAAAGGATTTCCGGGTCCCGCCTTGTGTCTCCACTGGACCAGAATGAAATCTTTGGTTAGTGATGGTGTCCCCTTTGCTGGAGCCAAGGACGTTTATCGTTAGATTTAGAAGTAATTATCATGTCAAACATTGTGTGTTTCATTATTGTGTTTATAAAATATTTTAGTTAGAGGGTAAAAGATACGTCATTTAATGTATTTTATTTGTATTTCCCGCCCCCCCCCCTTTTTTCCTCTATCCAAACCCCACCACATTGTTTTTAAACAAAGATTCAACCAATCAGTTTACTTTGGCCAGCTCTTCTGCACTAGTTTTGTGTGCATTTATTTTCTTGTTCACTCATGTTTCAGTGCAATACTATTTTGGTGCATCGATATATGTGCGCATCCGTTTTGAGGGGGGGGGGGATTGTGTGCATCAATTTTTGGGCGCACCAGTTACAGCCAGGGCTGTGGAGTAATACAGTCCTACAAAATTCCGTCAAGGACTATAGCAGCTGAGATGCTTCTCCATTGTTGATGACACTATGAAGAATGATGTATGTCATGTGTTGACATTGAGCATGACATTTGCACACAGTTAAGTCCGGATATAAATAAATTGAATTGTGACACTGACGTCACAGTCAAGGTTTTTTTTGGATCGCGCCCAGATCACGGGTGACGAAACCTGACCAAAGTAAAATTTGAAGATATCGGGTCATTTTTTGTTCTAACTGTGATTTTTACATGCCCAGCTGTCTCGATGTCATTTTAATTACTTACTGGAATGAAGGTTGAGTAGTAAATGGTAAATCAATGTACAAAAAAAATTAGATTAAAAGAGCAGTATATGGTGCTTTGTTAGTTGGCTTTGAAAGGAAAGATTGTCAGTAGATATAATGACACAATCTTTTGCCTAGTACAAAAACACCCAGCATTGGTGGATAGATGTACAGTGAAAAGTTATATAGAAGTAGGACATGTAAAGTGAAAAGTTATAAAGCGGACAGACATGTAAAGTGAAAAGTTATAAAGCGGACAGACAAGTAAAGTGAAAAGTTATAAAGAAGTTGGACGTGTAAAGTGAAAAGTTATAAAGAAGTTATACATGTAAAAGTAAAAAGTTGAAAAGAAGATGGTCACTTCCTTATATCTGTAACACACATTTTCTCTCACATGTTGGCTCTCTCAATGTTGATTGGTCAGGACAGCTAACCTCTAAAACACAGGCTCCAAACTTTTTTTTTCCAGTCATGGCCCTAATTTATAGAAGTCATGTGACCTGAAATCCTCATATGTTTAATACGGTAACCATATATGAAAACATTGTCCTGAATAATATGCACTTTGGCTTATGCCTTTTTGTATTTCAAGACATATAGCACAAATCTTAGAATTATATTATATTTTTTAAGCTTTGCTTACCATTTCTTGGATGATTTTATGGATATCTCTCAAGTCAGACAAACAATTTGACATACACTGGGGCTTTAGAAATGTCGATTTTTGAAGAACTAATTCACATGAATGTCCTTATGATCCATTTACATGTGTGACGTGACACTTACCCTGACCATTCTATACCTACTGTATAGATGATATGATATTTGTGTGTATGTTGAAATTTGGTATGTCCGTCAACGTATATCCGTCAACGTATTTGATTATGAACGTTTGCACTGTCAAAATGAATAATAAGTTAAGAATAGTAGAAGAAGAATGTGGGTGTTTACATCTAATATTTGGATGAAGTAGACATGTAAAAGAAAGGTGATGACTGAATGAATTAGAGCGATGAATGTAAGGTGTGTCTGTTAATAACTAAATGGTTTAGAGAGATGAAAGTTAGATGTGTCTGTTAATAACTAAATGGTTTAGAGAGATGAAAGTTAGGTGTGTCTGTTAATAACTAAATGGTTTAGAGAGATGAAAGTTAGGTTCATGTACATACTTTGTTTGGGACAGACAAGCAGCTTTTTACCGGTACTCTACAAGCCACATCTACTGTGTGGCGTCATTTCATTTCCGCTGATCGATCAAAGAGTTCATGTATCGTGATCCATTGCCTGGCGTGTGCCTCACATCGCCTGCCGCGTGCCTCACATTGCCTGCCGCGTGCCTCACATTGCCTGGCGTGTGCCTCACATTGCCTGCCGCGTGCCTCACATTGCCTGGCGTGTGCCTCACATTGCCTAGCGTGTGCCTCACATTGCCTAGCGTGTGCCTCACATTGCCTAGCGTGTGCCTCACATTGCCTGGCGTGTGCCTCACATTGCCTAGCGTGTGCCTCACATTGCCTAGCGTGTGCCTCACATTGCCTGGCGAGTGCCTCACATTGCCTAGTGAGTGCTTCACATTGTCTCACATTGCCTGGTGTGTGCCTCACATTGCCTGGCATGTTCCTCACATTGCCTAGCGTGTGCCTCACATTGCCTAGCGTGTGCCTCACATTGCCTGGTGTGTGCCTCACATTGCCTGGCGTGTGCCTCACATTGCCTAGCGTGTGCCTCACATTGCCTAGCGTGTGCCTCACATTGCGTAGCGTGTACTTCAAATTAAGTTCACAGTTAAAAGATATCTTCATAAAAAAATACAGTTCGAGTGGTCACTTTTTTCGGTTTGACATAAACACATATACATACATCAATGAATAGTGGTGGCATAAACTTTCAGTAAGTCCCATGAAGATGTTATTGTGGAATCAATTTATACACAACCCAACCAGCTATCTTTCTAGCCAAATATTTTATTTGTCCAATCTAAAGACTTGTCCAGTACCAGACCTGTTTACCCCCGGGTTAGTGTCAGGATAGTTTTCAAATCTTAACGTAGTTTCAAGTTCCGAAGAGTAGTTTGGTCCATTTAGGTTCCGCGGGCGGGGGGTGGAATCAAAATACCAGATACGTCAAGAAATCCACTCAGCTGCTTCAGTAAGCTACACAAATAAACATACAAGCTAATGGTCCTCAGATCTCTTTCTTAAGGATGAGAAAAGGTCTTAAGCGGGCGCTCTTGTACTTAAGTATCAACAACGCAATCCTTTAAAAGAAAAATATTCAGGTTGGCTCATTGAGATCGAGACCACAAAGGCCAATCACTGTTACTCTCATGCGTTTGCTTACAGTGTTAACGCAACAATGCGATAAGTTTTTACTGAAAACTCTCCAACTATTTATTTGTATTGTGCATTAAAAATAAACCCAACCAAACCAAGCAACTCCAGAAACCGTAGTTTGTGTAAGCTCGTCGTAAGGCAGTGGTCTTAAAAAACATAGATACTACGGAGAAACGGTAGTTTGTGTAAGCTCGTCGTACTGCCGTAGTCTCAAAAACATAGGTACAACGGAGAAACCGTAGGGGGTAAGTCTGCAATACAATCATTTGTCCAAAACAAAATTAATTTGTTTGAGGGAATTCTCATCGGACTCACAGCATGGTTACCATGGTTACGCCCCATTTATTCATTCTTACAACCTACAAGGTGCATCATGAAACTGTAGCACGTGTCTATAGCAAATAAAATAGTGCGTTTAGTTTTGAACGCGTATATCACAGCTTTCCCCCACCCAACACATCCCCCACCTAAAACACACACCCCGCTCATCCCCCCACCGCACACAGTCCTCGCCTATCCCCCACCTAACACACACACCCCAACCCACCCCACCCAACACACACACCCAACACACACACCCCACACATAGCACACACACCCCACACCCAACACACACACCCCACACCCAACACACACACCCCACACCAAACACACACCCCACCCCACCCAACACACACCCC
>CAXITT010000657.1:340082-363510 GCA_964033795.1 Lymnaea stagnalis | reverse complement strand
TTGATTACAACTCTTTCTATCTGAACCAAGGGCATCTTGATTACAACTCTTTATATCTGAACCAAGGGCATATTGATTACAACTCTTTATATCTGAACCAAGGGCATCTTGATTACAACTCTTTATATCTGAACCAAGGGCATCTTGATTACAACTCTTTCTATCCGAACCAAGGGCATCTTGATTACAACTCTTTATATCCGAACAAGGGCATCTTGATTACAACTCTTTATATCTGAACCAAGGGAATCTTGATTAAACCTCTCTATATCTGAAACAAGGGCATCTTGATTACAACTCTTTATATCCGAACCAAGGGCATCTTGATTACAACTCTTTATATCCGAACCAAGGGCATCTTGATTACAACTCTTTATATCTGAACCAAGGGCATCTTGATTACAACTCTTTATATCTGAACCAAGGGCATCTTGATTACAACTCTTTCTATCCGAACCAAGGGCATCTTGATTACAACTCTTTATATCCGAACAAGGGCATCTTGATTACAACTCTTTATATCTGAACCAAGGGAATCTTGATTAAACCTCTCTATATCTGAAACAAGGGCATCTTGATTACAACTCTTTATATCCGAACCAAGGGCATCTTGATTACAACTCTTTATATCCGAACCAAGGGCATCTTGATTACAACTCTTTATATCTGAACCAAGGGCATCTTGATTTCAACTATTTATATCTGAACCAAGGGCATATTGATTACAACTCTTTATATCTGAACCAAGGGCATCTTGATTAAAACTCTTTATATCTGAAGCAAGGGCATCTTGATTACAACTCTTTATATCTGAACCAAGGGCATCTTGATTACAACTCTTTATATCTGAACCAAGGGCATCTTGATTACAACTCTTTATATCCGAACCAAGGGCATCTTGATTACAACTCTTTATATCCGAACAAGGGCATCTTGATTACAACTCTTTATATCTGAACCAAGGGCATCTTGATTAAACCTCTTTATATCTGAACCAAGGGCATCTTTATTACAACTCTTTATATCCGAACCAAGGGCATCTTGATTACAACTCTTTATATCCGAACCAAGGGCATCTTGATTACAACTCTTTCTCTCCGAACCAAGGGCATCTTGATTACAACTCTTTATATCTGAACCAAGGGCATCTTGATTACAACTATTTATATCTGAACCAAGGGCATCTTGATTACAACTCTTTATCTCTGAACCAAGGGCATCTTGATTACAACTCTTTATATCTGAAGCAAGGGCATCTTGATTACAACTCTTTATATCTGAACCAAGGGCATCTTGATTACAACTTTTTATATCTGAACCAAGGGCATCTTGATTACAACTCTTTCTCTCCGAACCAAGGGCATCTTGATTACAACTCTTTCTATCTGAACCAAGGGCATCTTGATTACAACTCTTTATATCTGAACCAAGGGCATATTGATTACAACTCTTTATATCTGAACCAAGGGCATCTTGATTACAACTCTTTATATCTGAAACAAGGGCATCTTGATTACAACACTTTACATCTGAAGCAAGGGCATCTTGATTACAACTCTTTATATCTGAACCAAGGGCATCTTGATTACAGCTCTTTCTATCCGAACCAAGGGCATCTTGATTACAACTCTTTATATCTGAACCAAGAGCATCTTGATTACAACTCTTTATATCTGAACCAAGGGCATCTTGATTACAACTCTTTATATCTGAACCAAGGGCATCTTGATTACAACTCTTTCTATCCGAACCAAGGGCATCTTGATTACAACTCTTTCTATCCGAACCAAGGGCATCTTGATTACAACTCTTTCTATCCGAACCAAGGGCATCTTGATTACAACTCTTTATATCTGAACCAAGGGCATCTTGATTACAACTCTTTCTATCCGAACCAAGGGCATCTTGATTACAACTCTTTATATCCGAACAAGGGCATCTTGATTACAACTCTTTATATCTGATCCAAGGGCATGATTGTTCTTGTGTTTCACTCGTTATATAGGACCAGATGAAGCTGACCAAGACAGAAACAACTCCTGATCAATATCAGTTCAAAACATTAGAATTATTATTTTCGATGAATCAAAAGCAAAACAAATGTGTAAAAACAGAACAAAACAGTTGCTCGTGTTCGTCTTGCGCATGCGCAGATGACAAATGCTGTATTTTATTTGACGTGATGAAATGTCGATCAGTTCGTCCGCCTCACTCTCTCGCCCTTGACCACCTGATCCAATGGCAAAACTTGGACAAGATCACTGAAGACAGACCAGGATTCAGTGTTGGGGGGGGGGGGGGGGGGGGGGGGGGGGGGGTTCTAGCTAGCTAGGCCCTAACTGGGGATTGAACTCAAGTCCACAAGCTAGACTGCTCTACCACCCAACACCTATCATATAATCCTATTATCATATCATCATATTATCATATTATCTGTAATGATATTATCATATTATCAACTCATCAATTATCATATTATGATATTATAATATTATCATATAATCGTATTGTCATATTATCCTATTATTTTCTCTACAGAGGGATTTCAGCTCAAGGGAAATAATTCACGTTAATAAAGAGTTTAGTGAGTAATCAGTATTATTGTTCTTGGTCATAAAAGTCCTGTGTCGTGTTGTTCGTCCTTCCCAAGTCAAGATGGCCAAGGCTTAGTTGACCAATGTTAGATTCAACTGCGACTATGCAAGGTGGCCTGCCAAGATGACCAAGGCTATGTTCAGCTGTGAGTACGCAAGGTGGCCTGCCAAGATGACCAAGGCTATGTTCAGCTGTGAGTATGCAAGGTGGCCTGCCAAGATGACCAAGACAGTATTCAACTGTGAGTACGCAAGGTGGCCTTCCAAGATGGCCAAGGCTATATTCAACTGTGAGTACACCAGATGGGCTGCCATTATGCCCAAGACTATATTCAACTATGAGTACACAAGGTGGCCAGCCAAGATGACCAAGGCTATGTTCAACTGTGAGTACACCAGATGGCCTGCCATTAGGGCCATGGCTATATTCAACTGTGAGTACAAAAGGCGGCCTACCATTATGGCCATGGCTATATTCAACTGTGAGTACAAAAGGTGGCCTGCCATTATGGTCATGGCTATATTCAACTGTGAGTACACCAGATGGCCTGCCATTATGGCCATGGGTATATTCAACTTTGAGTACACAAGGTGGTCTGCCATTACGGCCATGGCTATATTCAACTGTAAGAACACCAGATGGCCTGCCAAGATGACCAAGACTATATTCAATTATGAGTACGCTAGGTGGCCAGCCAAGATGACCAAGACCGTTTTCAACGGTGAGTACGCAGGTGGGTTTGAAGTCCTGTTTGAGCACGGAAAGCTTTCCCGTACGTAGGACTAAGGTTGTTTTGGGGTCATAGTTAGAATGAAGTCGATCATGTTTCCCTTGCAGTGCGCTTTCTTTGGGCGTGAGTGGTGAGGGATTGTGCTCCGACATTTAATCTGCCTTGCCAGCTTGTGTGCTCTAACAGTTAATATGCCTTGCCAGCTTGTGTGCTCCGACAGTTAATTTGCCTTGCCAGCTTGTGTTCTCTAACAGTTAATCTGCCTTGCAAGCTTGTGTTCTCTAACAGTTAATCTGCCTTGCTAGCTTGCGTGCTCCGACAGTTAATCTGCCTTGCCAGCTTGTTTGCCCCAACCGTGTCAACGTGACGTTGATTAAATCAAATATATTGAAAACTGTGTGTACTCTATTTATTTGTATTGACTCTATTTTTAACGTTTGAGCGTAAGTGTAGGAGTGTGATATTGTATGTGTGTGAGTGTAGGAGTGTATGTGTGATATTGTATGTGTGTGAGTGTAGGAGTGTATGTGTGATATTGAATGTATGTGCGTGTAGGAGTGTATGTGTGATATTGTATGTGTGTGAGTGTAGGAGTGTATGTGTGATATTGAAAGTGTGTGAGTGTATTTGAATGCGTGTACGCCACTTTCCAAGAGACATAATCTGCTTATTGAAAGTTTGCAAATAATTTCCAGTGTTAATTCCCTTGTCTCCGTTGGCACCATTTGTAGGCATTCCCTTGTCAGAATACACCTACTCATAAGATAAACTTACTCACAAGAAAAACCTACTCAAACGTTAAACCTACTCATAAGATAAACCTACTCAAACATTAAACCTACTCATAAGATAAACCTACTCAAACGTTAAACCTACTCATAAGATAAACCTACTCATAAGATAAACTTACTCACAAGATAAACCTACTCAAACGTTAAACCTACTCATAAGATAAACCTACTCAAACATTAAACATACTCATAAGATAAACCTACTCAAACGTTAAACCTACTCATAAGATAAACCTACTCAAACGTTAAACCTACTCACACGATAAACCTACTCACACGATAAACCTACTCACACGATAATCCTACTCACAAGATAAACCTACTCACAAAATAATCCTACTCACACGATAAACCTACTCATAAGATAAACTTACTAACACGATATACCTACTCAAACGTTAAACCTACTCATAAGATAAACCTACTTATAAGATAAAACTACTCATAAGATAACCTTACTCACACGATATACCTACTCAAATGTTAAACCTACTCATAAGAAAAACCTACTTATAAGATAAACCTACTCATAAGATAAACTTACTCACACGATAAACCTACTCAAACGTTAAACCTACTCATAAGATAAACCTACTTATAATAAACCTACTCATAAGATAAACTTACTCACACAATAAACCTACTCAAACGTTAAACCTACTCATAAGATAAACCTACTCATAAGATAAACTTACTCAAACGATAAACCTACTCATAAGATAAACCTACTCATAAGATAAACCTACTCATACGATAAACCTATTCACAAATTAAACCTACTCACAGCATAAACCTACTCATAAGATAAACCTACTCATAAGATAAACCTACTCATAAGATAAACCTACTCATAAGATGAACCTACTCATAAGATAACCCTACTCATAAGATAAAGCGAACTCAGAAGATAAACTTACTCACACGATAAACCTACTCATAAGATAAACCTACTCATAAGATAAACCTACTCATAAGATAAACCTACTCATAAGATAAACCTACTCATAAGATAAACATACTCATAAGATAAACCTACTCATAAGATAAACCTACTCATAAGATAAACTTACTCATAAGATAAACCTACTCACAAGATAAACCTACTCATAAGATAAACCTACTCACAAGATAAACATACTCATAAGATAAACCTATTCACAAGATAATCCTACTCACAAGATAAACCTACTCACACGATAAATCTACTCACAAGATAAACCTACTCACAAGATAATCCTATTCACACGATAAACCTACTCACACGATAAACCTACTCATAAGATAAACCTACTCACACGATAAACCTACTCACAAGATAAACCTACTCACAAGATAATCCTACTCATAAGCTAAACCTACTCACAAGATAAACCTACTCACAAGATAATGCTACTCATAAGATAAACCTACTCATAAGATAAACCTACTCATAAGATAAAACTACTCATAAGATAATCCTACTCACAACATAAACCTACTCATAAGATAAACCTACTCACAACATAAACCTACTCATAAGATAATCCTACTCACAAGATAAACCTACTCATAAGATAATCCTACTCATAAGATAAACCTACTCATAAGATAAACCTACTCATAAGATAAAACTACTCATAAGATAATCCTACTCACAACATAAACCTACTCATAAGATAATCCTACTCAAAAGATAAACCTACTCATAAGATAATCCTACTCATAAGATAAACCTACTCACAAGATAAACCTACTCATAAGATAAACCTACTCACAAGATAATCCTACTCACAAGATAAACCTACTCATAAGATAAACTTACTCACAAGATAAACTTACTCATAAGATAAACCTACTCACAAGATAAACCTACTCACAAGATACACCTACTCATAAGATAAACCTACTCACAAGATAAAACTACTCATAAGATAAACATACTCATTAGATAAACCTACTCATAAGATAAACCTACTCACAAGATAAACCTACTCACAAGATAATCCTACTCATAAGATAAACCTACTCATAAGATAAACCTACTCATAAGATAAAACTACTCATAAGATAATCCTACTCACAACATAAACCTACTCATAAGATAATCCTACTCACAAGATAAACCTACTCATAAGATAATCCTACTCATAAGATAAACCTACTCATAAGATAAACCTACTCATAAGATAAACCTACTCATAATATAAACCTACTCATAAGATAAACCTACTCACAAGATAAACCTATTCATAAGATAAACCTACTCATACGATAAACCTACACACACGATAAACCTACTCACAAGATAAACCTACTCACAAGATAATCCTACTCACACGATAAACCTACCCATAAGATAAACCTACTCACAAGATAAACCTACTCACAAGATAAACTACTCATAAGATAAACCTACTCACAAGATAAACCTACTCACAAGATAAACCTACTCATAAGATAAACCTACTCAAAAGATAAACCTACTCACACGATAAACCTACTCACACGATAAACCTACTCATAAGATAAACCTACTCACAAGATAAACCTACTCATAAGATAAACCTACTCACAAGATAAACCTACTCACAAGATAAACCTACTCACAAGATAAACCTACTCACAAGATACACCTACTCAAAAGATAAACCTACTCACAAGATAATCCTACTCATAAGATAAACCTACTCATAAGATAAACCTACTCATAAGATAAAACTACTCATAAGATAATCCTACTCAAAACATAAACCTACTCATAAGATAATCCTACTCACAAGATAAACCTACTCATAAGATAATCCTACTCATAAGATAAACCTACTCATAAGATAAACCTACTCATAAGATAAACCTACTCATAATATAAACCTACTCATAAGATAAACCTACTCACAAGATAAACCTATTCATAAGATAAACCTACTCATACGATAAACCTACACACACGATAAACCTACTCACAAGATAAACCTACTCACAAGATAATCCTACTCACACGATAAACCTACCCATAAGATAAACCTACTCACAAGATAAACCTACTCACAAGATAAACTACTCATAAGATAAACCTACTCACAAGATAAACCTACTCACAAGATAAACCTACTCATAAGATAAACCTACTCAAAAGATAAACCTACTCACACGATAAACCTACTCACACGATAAACCTACTCATAAGATAAACCTACTCACAAGATAAACCTACTCATAAGATAAACCTACTCACAAGATAAACCTACTCACAAGATAAACCTACTCACAAGATAAACCTACTCATAAGATAAACCTACTCACACGATAAACCTACTCATAAGATAAACCTACTCACAAGATAAGCCTACTCATAAGATAAACCTACTCACAAGATAAACCTACTCATAAGATAAACCTACTCACAAGATAAACCTACTCATAAGATAAACCTACTCATAAGATAAACCTACTCACACGATAAACCTACTCATAACATACACTTACTCAAAAGATAATCCTACTTATAAGATAAACCTACTCATAAGATAAACCTATTCACACGATAAACCTACTCATAAGATAAACCTACTCACAAGATAAACCTACTTCTAAGATAAAACTACTCATAAGATAAACTTACTCACAAGATAAACTTACTCATAAGATAAACCTACTCATAAGATAAACCAACTCACAAGATAAACCTACTTCTAAGATAAAACTACTCATAAGATAAACTTACTCACAAGATAAACTTACTAATAAGATAAACTTACTCATAAGATAAACCTACTCAATAGATAAACATACTCATAAGATAAACTTACTCATAAGATAAACTTACTCATAAGATAAACTTACTCATAAGATAAACTTACTAATAAGATAAACTTACTCATAAGATAAACCTACTCAATAGATAAACCTACTCATAAGATAAACCTACTCACAAAATAAACTTACTAATAAGATAAACTTACTCATAAGGTAAACTTACTCACAAGATAAACTTACTCATAAGATAAACTTACTCACAAGATAAACTTACTCATAAGATAAACTTACTCATAAGATAAACCTACTCACAAGATAAACCTACTCACAAGATAAACCTACCCATAAGATAAACCTACTCACACGATAAACCTACTCACACGATAAACCTACTCACACTTTAAACCTACTCATAATATAAACCTACTCACACGATAAACCTACTCACACGATAAACCTACTCATAAGATAAACCTACTCACAAGATAAACCTACTCATAAGATAAACCTACTCAAACGATAAACCTACTCATAATATAAACCTACTCACAAGATAAACCCTCTCACACGATAAACCTACTCATAAGATAAACCTACTCACACGATAAACCTACTCACACGATAAACCTACTCATAAGATAAACCTACTCACAAGATAAACCTACTCACACGATAAACCTACTCATAAGATAAACCTACTCACAAGATAAACCTATTCATAAGATAAACCTACTCACAAGATAAACCTACTCACAAGATAAACCTACTCATAAGATAAACCTACTCACAAGTTAAACCTACTCATAAGATAAACCTACTCATAAGATAAACCTACTCACAAGATAAACCTACTCACAAGATAAACCTACTCACAAGATAAACCTACTCACAAGATAAACCTACTCACAAGATAAACCTACTCATAAGATAAACCTACTCATGAGATAAACCTACTCATAAGATAAACCTACTCATAAGATAAACTTACTCATAAGATAAACCTACTCATAAGATAAACCTACTCATATGATAACCTACTCATAAGATAAACCTACTCATAAGATAAACCTACTCACAAGGTAAACCTACTCACACGATAAACCTACTCATAAGATAAACCTACTCACAAGATAAACCTACTCACAAGATAAACCTACTCATAAGATAAACCTACTCACAAGATAAACCTACTTACAGAAGGAACCTGTTAATAAAATAAACCTACTCATAGAATAAACATAACTGCAGAGTCAGCCTTCTCCTCACATTTATTCGAAGTGATGGTCTAAAATGCGGTGATGTCGTTAATCAGGCTGGTGGTTAAGTGAGGACTGACTGTTTGCCACTTTTCATGTCTCGTTTTAAAAGAATGCGTTTTTAGGATCCGGCGAGAAACAAGGGTGTTGATATTTGGTACACACATTACACAACCAGGTTGTTGATATTTATTCAAACATCGTACACTTGTTGTAGCCGATTTCTGAATTTTGAAAAACTCGATAGATCCTCTTTTAAAATATTTTGAAAATAAATCATTTTAACTAACCACCCACGCTGACAGACCTTACTAGAACTGAATGTAACCACATTCTAACTCAAATGTACGGCAGGCTAACTCAATGTTATCACATTCTTACTCAATATCACCACAGTTTAACTCAATGTTACCACAGTCTAACACACTTTTACTACAGTCTAACTCATAGTTATCACATTCTTACTCAATATCACCACAGTTTAACTCAATGTTACCACAGCCTAACACACTTTTACTACAGTCTAACTCAAAGTTATCACATTCTTACTCAATATCACCACAGTTTAACTCAATGTTACCACAACCTAACACACATTTACTTCAGTCTAACTCAAAGTTATCACATTCTTACTCAATATCACCACAGTTTAACTCAATGTTACCACAGTCTAACACACTTTTACTACAGTCTAACTCAATGTTATCGCATTCTTACTCAATATCACCACAGTTTAACTCAATATTACAACAGTCTAACACACATTTACTTCAGTCTAACTCAAAGTTATCACATTCTTACTCAATATCACCACAGTTTAACTCAATGTTACCACAGTCTAACACACTTTTACTACAGTCTAACTCATAGTTATCACATTCTTACTCAATATCACCACAGTTTAACTCAATGTTACCACAGTCTAACATACTTTTACTAAAGTCTAACTCATAGTTATCACATTCTTACTCAATATCACCACAGTTTAACTCAATGTTAAAACAGTCTAACAAACTTTTACTACAGTCTAACTCATAGTTATCACATTCTTACTCAATATCACCACAGTTTAACTCAATGTTACCACAGTCTAACACACTTTTACTACAGTCTAACTCATAGTTATCACATTCTTACTCAATATCATCACAGTTTAACTCAATGTTACCACAACCTAACACACTATCACCAGTCCTACTCAATGTTTTCCTGATACAAGTTCTATTTTAGCTTTTAAATTAGCGTCACAGGGAACGGGGCCTGCGGGCATGCGCAAATTTGACAGAGTTAAATGCAAGAATATGCGCTCTAGAACATGGTGCCAGCAGATCAGGCTTATATCAGAACCAGGGGTCACGGATATGAATCTGGGTGAATGCTGGGATGAAAGATGACAATTGGTGAATGTGCTGGGGTGTAAGATGACAATTGGTGAATGTGCTGGGATGTTAGATGACAATTGGTGAATGTGCTGGGATGTTAGATGACAATTGGTGAATGTGCTGGGATGTTAGATGAGAATTGGTGAATGCTGTGATGTAAAATGATAATTTGCGAATGTTTGATGTAGGAGGACAATTTGTGAGTTTTGTGATGGATGGGACCCGGATGCGAATGGCCGCTCTGCGTGACCGGGGCCGTTTCGACTCAATGACATTCGGATGTCATTTGTGGTAGTTTATTTTAGTTAAACTGAAGAATTAAGTTTACAGACATATAATCCATTCAATTATCTTTCATTTGATACCAAATTGTGTCTTACAAACCCTACAATAATATTTTAAATAGTTTTTTTTTAATCCTAACCTCTCACTTCTGGTACCCGGGTACACATATCCACTTCGTTTTGGGATGTAAGATGACAACTTGTGAATGTTGTGATGTTAGATAACATTTTGTGGTTGATGTGTTGTAAGATTACTATAGGGGAAGATGCAGGCATGACTTACACAAACTTATTTAACACTCTTGCAAGTATATATGTGCAGTCGTTGTCTGTGTACACTATTTCAATTGATACGATCGAACAATACTATTATTAGGGACATATTCAACACAGGTCGGGTTCTACAAAAAGATTGTGTCAAGAGATCCGCCTAATTGAAATACGTCCTACCCAACACAGACTGCTGCTGAATTGTCAGAAGAACACTGTCAACTGGAAAAAGACAGAACGACACTCACTCCTGCTACAGATCCCAAAGTATTTATTATATCCTTGCCCTGGCCACGTGACTCGTGACTCCATGTAGCATCAGCTCATTAGCATTTATTATTATATCATTGCCCTTTCCCAATGACTCCATGTAGCCTCTGCTAATTAGTTTTTATTATTAGATCCTTGCCCTAGCCACATGACTCGATGTGTCCTCAACTCATTAGAATTTCCCATTTTTAATATGGTCAGCTGAACTTCGATACACCCCCCCCCAAGGCATTATTTAATTCTCGATGATTCTTATACTATGGCAAGGGGTGTCACCAGAGAAAGCAGGCTGCCAACAGACCAGGTTGTCAAAAAAGCAGGCTGCCACCAGACCAGGAGGTTACAAGAGCAGGCTGCCAACAGACCAGGTTGTCAAAAGAGAAGGCTGCCACCAGACCAGGAGGTTACAAGAGCAGGCTGCCAACAGACCAGGTTGTCAAAAGAGCAGGCTGTCAATAGACCATGTTGTCACTAGGGCAGGCAAACTTTATGAATGGTCTTTGTGAAGTCTTTATGGGGTAGGGGGTGGAGATACCATGAGTTTACAGCACTGGGTGACACAAAAACTGAAGGGAAGCCACTAAGATTAAAATGCTTTCTTTTCTATACTATAATTATTGAGTAAAATTCCCATTCGTTTTTAGCAGGTTTTTTTGTTTTTGTTTTATGTGTATTGTTTAATGTGTATTGTTTTATGTGTATTGTTTTATGTGTATTGTTTTATGTGTATTGTTTTATGTGTATTGTTTAATGTGTATTGTTTTATGTGTATTGTTTTATGTGTATTGTTTTATGTGAATTGTTTTATGTGTATTGCTTTATGTGTATTGTTTTATGTGTATTGTTTTATGTGTATTGTTTTATGTGTATTGTTTTATGTGTATTGTTTTATGTGTATTGTTTTATGTGTATTGTTTTAGTATTGTTTTATGTGTATTGTTTTATGTGTATTGTTTTATGTGTATTGTTTTATGTGTATTGTTTTATGTGTATTGTTTTATGTGTATTGTTTTATGTGTATTGTTTTATGTGTATTGTTTTATGTGTATTGTTTTATGTGTATTGTTTTATGTGTATTGTTTTATGTGTATTGTTTTATGTGTATTGTTTTATGTGTATTGTTTTAGTATTGTTTTATGTGTATTGTTTTATGTGTATTGTTTTAGTATTGTTTTATGTGTATTGTTTTATGTGTATTGTTTTATGCGTGTTGTTTTAGTATTGTTTTATGTGTATTGTTTTATGTGTATTGTTTTATGTGTATTGTTTAATGTGTATGTTTTTATGTGTATTGTTTTATGTGTATTGTTTTATGTGTATTGTTTTATGTGTATTGTTTTATGTGTATTGTTTTAGTATTGTTTTATGTGTATTGTTTTATGTGTATTGTTTTATGTGTATTGTTTTATGTGTATTGTTTTATGTGTATTGTTTTATGTGTATTGTTTGTTTTATGTGTATTGTTTTATGTGTATTGTTTTATGTGATTTGTTTTATGTGTATTGTTTTAGTATTGTTTTATGTGTATTGTTTTATGTGTATTGTTTTATGTGTTTTGTTTTAGTATTGTTTTATGTGTATTTTTTTATGTGAATTGTTTTATGTGTATTGTTTTATGTGTATTGTTTTAGTATTGTTCTATGTGTATTGTTTTATGTGTATTGTTTTATGTGTATTGTTTTAGTATTGTTTTATGTGTATTGTTTAATGTGTATTGTTTTATGTGTATTGTTTTATATGTATTGTTAATTATTGTTTTATGTGTATTGTTTTAGTATGGTTTTATGTGTATTGTTTTATGTGTATTGTTTTATGTGTATTGTTTTAGTATTGTTTTATGTGTATGTTTTTATGTGTATTGTTTTATGTGTATTGTTCTATGTGTATTGTTTTATGTGTATTGTTTTATGTGTATTGTTTTATGTGTATTGTTTTAGTATTGTTTTATGTGTAATGTTTTATGTGTATTGTTTTATGTGTATTGTTTTATGTGTATTGTTTTATGTGTATTGTTTTATGTATATTTTTTGTTTTATGTGTATTGTTTTATGTGTATTGTTTTATGTGATTTGTTTTATGTGTCTTGTTTTAGTATTGTTTTATGTGTATTGTTTTATGTGTATTGTTTTATGTGTTTTGTTTTAGTATTGTTTTATGTGTATTTTTTTATGTGAATTGTTTTATGTGTATTGTTTTATGTGTATTGTTTTAGTATCGTTCTATGTGTATTGTTTTATGTGTATTGTTTTATGTGTATTGTTTTAGTATTGTTTTATGTGTATTGTTTTATATGTATTGTTAATTATTGTTTTATGTGTATTGTTTTAGTATTGTTTTATGTGTATTGTTTTATGTGTATTCTTTAATGTGTATTGTTTTAGTATTGTTTTATGTGTATTGTTTTATGTGTATTGTTTTTTTTGTGTTGTTTTATGTGTATTGTTTATGAGTATTGTTTTAGTATTGTCTTATGTGTATTGTTTTATGTGTATTGTTTAATGTGTATTGTTTTATGTGTATTGTTTTATGTGTATTGTTTTATGTGTATTGTTTTATGTGTATTGTTTTATGTGTATTGTTTTATGTGTATTGTTTTATGTGTATTGTTTTATGTGTATTGTTTTAGTATTGTTTTATGTGTATTGTTTTAGTATTGTTTTATGTGTATTGTTTTATGTGTATTGTTTTATGTGTATTGTTTTATGTGTACTGTTTTATGTGTATTTTTTATGTGTATTGTTTTAGTATTATTTTACATGTATTGTTTTATGTGTATTATTTTAGTATTGTTTTACATGTATTGTTTTATGTGTATTTTTTTAGTATTGTCTAATGTGTATTGTTTTACATGTATTGTTTTATGTGTATTGTTTTAGTATTGTTTTATGTGTATTGTTTTAGTATTGTTTTACGTGTATTGTTTAATGTGTATTGTTTTATGTGTATTGTTTAATGTGTATTGTTTTATGTGTATTGTTTTATGTGTATTGTTTTATGTGTATTGTTTTATGTGTATTGTTTTATGTGTATTGTTTTATGTGTATTGTTTTATGTGTAAATTTTTATGTGTATTGTTTAATGTGTATTGTTTTATGTGTACTATTGATTGAATCCCATTTTCAGTGTTCGCCATGGGCGTCACTTGACCAAGGGACGCTACCGACCGACAACTATTTAAAAAACCATATCAGCTTTCACAGAAAAAAAAAAAAGAAGATGAAATTTAGGACGAAAATAAACGAAACAACTGAGTAGAATATGGAAATTCTGAAAAATGTCAAATTTTATATCATCATATCACGCCTGGAGGTCACAGGTCCAGCGTTTAACTTTAATTATTTATGATTATTTAAGAATTCGTTTTTAAGTGAGGTTTTTTTAGTCTAGCGCAACTTTTGTCAATAGTTATCTTATTGAATGCTCCATCCTGTCTAGAGTTAATTGCCGAAAGAGCTCAGTACAGACGACATTTCCAGACATTTATCTCAAGGTTTTCTGATTCTCTTGTCATTGGATCACCTCAAATCATTAGCGAAAAGTGGTGTTTTTAAAGGGTGGGGGGTGGGGGCTTTTACATTGGCATCAGAAGTAAAGTGCAGACAAACCAATTGATTAAATATTTTATAACAAAAGATTATTTTGTATGATTATAGTTAGCGAATATTTGTCAAGGTTGTAAGGGTTACGGCGTCGGGTCTCTTTGAAACTAAAAATGTGTAACATTATTTAAGTTCATTATGAGACAAAGTTGAATCGTGTGGAGTTCTCAACAGAGATGGAATCCGCCTAGTTGCTTCCTTGCTGTCATAGGGAAAGTGCTTCATTGTAATCGTATGGAAAGTTCTTGGTTGTGTATTTAGCTTTCTCAATTTAAATTCATTTTACCCTTTTTCTCTCCAAAATATAATTGTGATGAAAATTTGACATGTGTGTGAGACTGTGTGTGAGACTGTGTGTGAGACTATGTGTGATACTATGTGTGAGACTTTGTGAGACTATGTGTGAGACTATGTGTGAGACTATGTGCGAGAGTATGTGTGAGACTGTGTGAGACTTTGTGTGAGATTGTGTGTGAGCCTGTGTGTGAGACTGTGTGTGACTCTGTATGTGATACTGTGTTTGAGACTGTTTGTGAGACTATATGTGAGACTGTGTATGAGACTCTTTGTGTGACACTAATGTGGGTTTTTAACTTTGTGTGAAACTCTGTGTGTGAGAGACAATTTTGTGAGACTGTGTGTGATACTCTTTGTGTGTTTGCGTGGGTCTTTGTGTGAGACTCTTTGTGTGACAGCGTGGGTCTTTGTGTGAGACTCTTTGTGTGACTGCTTGGGTCTTTGTGTGACTGCGTGGGTCTTTTTGTGAGACTCTTTGTGTGACTGCGTGGGTCTTTGTGTGAGATTCTGTGTGTGACTGCGTGGGTCTTTGTGTGAGACTCTTTGTGTGACTGCGTAGGTCTTTGTTTGACTGTGTGGGTCTTTGTGTGAGACTCTTGTGTGACTGCGTGGGTCTTTGTGTGGGACTCTTTGTGTGACTGCGTGGGTCTTTGTGTGAGACTCTTTGTGTGACTGCGTGGGTCTTTTTGTGAGACTCTTTGTGTGACTGCGTGGGTCTTTGTGTGAGATTCTGTGTGTGACTGCGTGGGTCTTTGTGTGAGACTCTTTGTGTGACTGCGTAAGTCTTTGTGTGAATGCGTGGGTCTTTGTGTGAGACTCTTTGTGTGACTGCGTGGGTCTTTGTGTGGGACTCTTTGTGTGACTGCGTGGGTCTTTGTGTGAGACTCTTTGTGTGACTGCGTGGGTCTTTGTGTGAGACTCTTTGTGTGGGTGCGTGGGTCTTTTTGTGAAACTCTTTGAGTGACTATGTGTGAGACTCTGTCTGAGACTGTGTGAGACTTTAATTTGACTCCACCCACTTACTTTCTGTGTTTTTTCTGAGCTTGTCAAAGACGTGTGCCCCGCCCTCAGTCTTTCGTTTTTGTTGTATAGATGAAGACACCTGCCAAATCCTTTACATTTGTATTCTGTTTAATCATTATTAATGTTGAACCTATACTTTTTTTTTTTTAAATTAAACACAAATATGTTGTTTCTCATTAATTTATAATTATTCTATCATTAATCTATCACTATTCTATTGTTGATCTATCATTATCTATCCCAACTTTAGAAGATGCACGTGTAATCTACGCGCTGATTTTCCCAAAACGGCGTTGAAAGTTTCCCGCGAATTTTTAAAAAATGTTTCAATAATTAATACAGTATATTTAATATATTCTAAGATGCAGCTTAAATTAATTATTCAAAGTCAGATTTTTACATTTGGTTCTTTGAATCGTGCATAAAAATCGCGCTACAAAAGTACATCTAACCAGCTGTAACTTTCTTATTAAAATATTCATTGACTTAACCACCCCGAATAGGACAATGTTAAAAAAAAAAAAATAAATGTGCTTACACGCAAAATAAAAAAGAGCCCTTCACGTATGGATGTCCAGCCATCATCCACGATGTAGTAGCACAGATGCGGTGCCGGTGAGTTCAGTGAGTGACCACATTGCAATACACTAGGACTTTAAACGTGTGCAGCTTTTTTATACACCGGGTCTGGGTATTTCGAGCGATAGCCCTACAGACATTCCTACATCATACTCGTGGCTTTTTATTGGTTAATATCGTAGTCACCACTGACCCCAACCCCGCAAGAAAAAAAAAGTCACCTGAGTTCACACGTCACGCATGAAATCCTTTTTTTTCATCTCAGTACTGTTATGATAAAACACGTGGAGATGGAGGGACTTTATGAACTACATGAACTACATGAACTATATGAACTACATGACCTATATGAACTACATGAACTATATGAACTACATGAACTACATGAACTATATGAACTACATGAACTACATAAACTACGTGAACTATATGAACTACATGATTTATATGAACTACATGAACTACGTGAACTATATTAACTACATGAACTACATAAAATACATGAACTATATGAACTACATGAATTATATGAACTACGTGAACTACGTGAACTATATGAACTATATGAACTATATGAACTACGTGAACTGCGCGAACTACATGAACTATATGAACTACATGAACTACATGAACAACGTGAACTACGTGAAATATATGAACTACATGCACGACATGAATTACATGAACCAAATGAACTATATGAACTACAAGAACTATATGAACTACGTGAACTACGTGAACTATATGAACTATATGAACTACATGAACTACATGAACTCCGTGAACTACGTGAACTATTTGATTTACATAAAATATATGAACTACATAAACTATATGAACTCCATGAATTATATGAACTACATAAACTGTATGAACTACATAAACTATATTAACTACATGAACTACATGAACTATATAAACTACATAAACTACATGAACTACATAAACTACATGAACTATATGAACAATATGAACTACGTGAACTACGTGAACTATATGAACTACATAAATTATATGTACTTCATGAACTGAATGAACAAGATAAACTATATGAACTATATTAACTATATGAACTACATAAACAAGATTAACTACAAAAACTATATGAACTACATGAAAAACATGAACTACATGAAGTACATAAATTACATAAACTATATGAACTACATGAACTCTATGAACTATATGAACTATATGAACTACATGAACTACATGAACTACATGAACTACATGAACTTTTTTAAATATACGAACTATATGAACTACATGAACTAAATAAACTACACGAACTACATGAACTATATGAACTATATGAACTACATGAACTACATGAAGTACGTGAACTACATGAACTACATGAACTACAGGAACTACATGAACTATATTAATTACATGAACTACATGAACTATTTTTAATATACGAACTATATGAACAACATGAACTACGTGAACTACATGAACTACGTGAACTATATAAACTATTTTAATTACATGAACTATATGAACTATATGAACTACATAAACTATATGAACTACATGAACTATATGAACTACATAAACTATATCAACTACATGAACTATATGAACTATATAAACTATATGAACTACATGAACTATATGAACTACATAAACTATATGAACTATATGAATTATATGAACTACATAGACTATATCAACTACATGAACTATATGAACTGTAAAAACTATATGAACTACATGAACTATATGAACTACATAAACTATATGAACTACATAAGCTATATGAACTACATAAACTATATGAACTACATGAACTATATAAACTACATAAACTACATGAACTACATGAACTATACGAAGTATTTGAACTACGAGAACTATATGAACTACATAGACTATATGAACTTCATGAACTATATTAACTACATAAACTATATGAACTACATAAACTATATGAACTAAATAAACTATATGAACTACATGAACTACATGAACTACATGAACTACATAAACTACATAATCTACATGAACTACATGAACTACGTGAACTACATGAACTATATGAACTATATAAACTATATGAACTACATGAACTATATCAACTACATAAACTATATGAACTACATGAACTACATGAACTACATTAACTATATGAACTACATGAACTACATGAACTATATGAACTACATGAAATATATGAACTACATAAACTATATGAACTACATGAACTATATGAACTACATAAACTATATAAACTACATGATCTATATGAACTATATAAACTATATGAACTACATGAACTATATGAACAACATAAATTATATGAACTACATAAACTATATGAACTATATAAACTTTATGAACTACATGAACTACACAAACTATATGAGCTACATAAACTATATGAACTACATAAACTATATTTACTACATAAACTATATGAACTATATGAACTGCATGAACTACATGAACTACGCGAACTACATAAACTACATGAACTATATGAACTACATGAACTGCATGAACTAAATGAACTATTTGAACTACATGAACTACATGAACTATATCAACTATATGAACTATATGAACTATATGAACTACATGAACTATTTGAACTACATAAACTACATGAATTATATGAACTATATAATCTACATGAACTACATGAACTACATGAACTATTTGAACTATATGAACTACATGAACTAGTTTAACTACATAACTACATGAACTATATGAACTACATGAACTTCATAAAATACATGAACTATTTGAACTACATGAACTACATGAACTACAAGAACTATATGAACTATATGAACTACAAGAACTATAAGAACTACATGAACTATTTGAACTACATGAACTACATGAACTACATGAACTTCATGAACTATATGAACTACATGAACTACATGAACTACATAAACTGTTTGAACTATTTGAATTATATGAACTACATGAGCTTATACATGAGCTTAACAAATTATTGTGCAGATGGCCGCGTGTAAATCTCGTGTTCTATAAAACAAATCAAACGCATAGATTACATTAAATATTTTAAACACATTCAACACATTGAACACACTGTTTACAAATATAGATTTATACTTAGCTATATAAGAAATTTGAAATATTACACATGAAATGTGATAGCCAATTATTACTTAGTGTATATATGTAGTGAAATATGAATTCTATTCTGGAACGGACTGGTTTAAACTTTTCTTTTGGGCCCATATGGTTTTAACATTTTATGGCGCTTCGTGTGGTCCTGCGTGGGTTAAAAGATTAAGTGGGTTATGTGTAGCCATAGGTAGCCCACAGATGGATTTAAATATTCTGTGGGCTGCATGTGGCCATTGGTAGCCCACAAATGGATTAAAAGATTTAGTTGGGGGTTGTGTAGCCATAGGTAGCCCACAAATGGATTTAAATATTCGGTGGGCTACATGTGGCCATTGGTAGCCCACAAATGGATTAAAAGATTTAGTTGGGGGTTGTGTAGCCATAGGTAGCCCACAAATGGATTTAAATATTCGGTGGGCTACATGTGGCCATTGGTAGCCCACAAATGCATTAAAAGATTTAGTGGGACATGTATAGCCATAGGTTATTCGTCCGTCGAAGTCGACAAGGACCATCGAATCATCCGGTTTGGGGCGGGCAGGGGGGTTGGGATTACGGTGAGCTCTTAGGTGGCTTGTTAGACCGATCCTTGCTCGGAATAATCTATGACACCGTGGGCATGGAATAGTTGCTTCAGACGATGACCTAATGTTGCTCTTTCGGACATAGGTAGCCCACAAATGAATTAAAAGATTCACTGGGCCATATGTAGCCATAGGTAGCACACAAATGGATTAAAAGATTCAGTCACCTGCATGTAGCCATAAGTAGCCAACAAATGGTTTGACACAGCATCCAAATTTGGTAGCAGATTTTAGAGGACAACTGCATAATTTAAACGTATGAATTGGACTGGGTGGGGAGGGAGGGGGGTCAAGGGATGATGTACACAACTGCTTACTTTAGATGTTGTATAAGTTACATGACATTATCATTCGTTCGTCTTTTACTACTGTAAAATAATTTAAAGTGGCTCCAAAACTGAAAAAAAAAAAATCATATATTATATTTATTTTTGACCTTGAACTTTATTTTATCTTTCTTGATTAAAAATGCTCATCAAACATTATTAGAAACTCGATAGGTCTATTCAGACGGTTAATTTGTAACCAGGTCTGAAAATTGCAACGGAAAGATTTCTCGTCCCGTTTAAGAAAAAAACTCGGTGAATTATTTCTTTTCCTTCTAAAAGACGTGTCCTAAACGCATCGCTCTCGCGACTGGAGTCATATGAACTATATGAACTACGTGAACTACGCGAACTACCTGAACTATATGAACTACATAAACTATATGAACTACATGAACTATATGAACTACATAAACTATATGAGCTACATAAACTACATAAACTACATGAACTATATGAACTACATGAACTACATAAACTACGTGAACTATATGAACTACATGATTTATATGAACTACATGAACTACGTGAACTATATTAACTACCTGAACTACATAAAATACATGATCTATATGAACTACATGAATTATATGAACTACGTGAACTACGTGAACTATATGAACTATATGAACTATATGAACTACATAAACTACATGAACTATATGAACTACATGAACTATATGAACTACGTGAACTGCGCGAACTACATGAACTATATAAACTACATGAACTACATGAACAACGTGAACTACGTGAAACATATGAACTACATGCACGACATGAATTACATGAACCAAATGAACTATATGAACTACAAGAACTATATGAACTACGTGAACTATATGAACTATATGAACTATATGAACTACATGAACTACATGAACTCCGTGAACTACGTGAACTATATGAACTATTTGATTTATATAAACTATATGAACTACATAAACTATATGAACTCCATGAATTATATGAACTACATAAACTATATGAACTACATGAAATATATGAACTACATAAACTGTATGAACTACATAAACTATATGAACTACATGAACTACATGAACTATATAAACTACATAAACTACATGAACTACATAAACTACATGAACTATATGAACTATATGAACTACGTGAACTACGTGAACTATATGAACTACATAAATTATATGAACTTCATGAACTGAATGAACAAGATAAACTATATGAACTATATTAACTATATGAACTACATAAACAAGATTAACTACATAAACTATATGAACTACATGAAAAACATGAACTACATGAAGTACATAAATTACATAAACTATATGAACTACATGAACTCTATGAACTATATGAACTATATGAACTACATGAACTACATGAACTACATGAACTACATGAACTTTTTTAAATATACGAACTATATGAACTACATGAACTAAATAAACTACACGAACTACATGAACTATATGAACTATATGAACTACATGAACTACATGAAGTACGTGAACTACATGAACTACATGAACTACAGGAACTACATGAACTATATTAATTACATGAACTACATGAACTATTTTTAATATACGAACTATATGAACAACATGAACTACGTGAACTACATGAACTACGTGAACTATATGAACTATTTTAATTACATGAACTATATGAACTATATGAACTACATAAACTATATGAACTACATGAACTATATGAACTACATAAACTTTATCAACTACATGAACTATATGAACTATATAAACTATATGAACTACATGAACTATATGAACTACATAAACTATATGAACTATATGAATTATATGAACTACGTAGACTATATCAACTACATGAACTATATGAACTACATTCCGTGGGCATGGAATAGTTGCTTCAGACGATGACCTAATGTTGCTCTTTCGGACATAGGTAGCCCACAAATGAATTAAAAGATTCACTGGGCCATATGTAGCCATAGGTAGCACACAAATGGATTAATCCGTGGGCATGGAATAGTTGCTTCAGACGATGACCTAATGTTGCTCTTTCGGACATAGGTAGCCCACAAATGAATTAAAAGATTCACTGGGCCATATGTAGCCATAGGTAGCACACAAATGGATTAAAAGATTCAGTCACCTGCGTGTAGCCATAAGTAGCCAACAAATGGTTTGACACAGCATCCAAATTTGGTAGCAGATTTTAGAGGACAACTGCATAATTTAAACGTATGAATTGGACTGGGTGGGGAGGGAGGGGGGTCAAGGGATGATGTACACAACTGCTTACTTTAGATGTTGTATAAGTTACATGACATTATCATTCGTTCGTCTTTTACTACTGTAAAATAATTTAAAGTGGCTCCAAAACTGAAAAAAAAAAAATCATATATTATATTTATTTTTGACCTTGAACTTTATTTTATCTTTCTTGATTAAAAATGCTCATCAAACATTATTAGAAACTCGATAGGTCTATTCAGACGGTTAATTTGTAACCAGGTCTGAAAATTGCAACGGAAAGATTTCTCGTCCCGTTTAAGAAAAAAACTCGGTGAATTATTTCTTTTCCTTCTAAAAGACGTGTCCTAAACGCATCGCTCTCGCGACTGGAGTCA
>CAXITT010000657.1:296706-331273 GCA_964033795.1 Lymnaea stagnalis | reverse complement strand
TACAAAAACGAGGGGGGGGGGGGGGGGAGAGAGTAATATTCTGTGTAACAGCATTTTAAAAATGGGAAAAGAAAAGTTATTATCAACTAAAACATAAACGTTAATCGTTAAAGCTTTTCTTTCCTGTTCTTCAAAGACGCAAATATGTCAAATATGCCAATCACTTTAACAAAATCAACATATTTTGCCATAGTCTTTTCAATGGACGAAAGAAATGCCCAAAACGGTTGGCCTGACCTACGGTAGATCGCAAAAGGATCTTAATAAGTATCAGTTTTGAAAAGCTCATCTTCCGTGATGCCACAGACACAATGATCATGCAGAACAGTGGTAGACTTAATGAAAGGATTGGGAGAGATTACCTGCTCTTGTGACACCCTGCTCTGGTGGCAAGCTGCTCTGGCAGCAAACTGCTCTGGTTTCAAGCTGCTCTTCTGGCAAGCTGCTCTGATGGAATCCGACTCACTTTGGCACACTGCTTTTTTTCCTTAACTAAGTTCTGTTATGAAATCTACTCAAAAATTTTGAGATGATGTCACCTGGTACTGTCAGCGTTCCCTGCACCCGCCTAGTTACGCCATTGTGTTGCAGGACAAAAGTCATGAAAACCTAGTAAAACCTCGAAAAAAGGCCGATCATCATAAGGTATAAAGACAATTTACTTTCTGTGTTCAAATTGGAAAATGCATCAGATCTTTACCCCCGGGACCATACTCTTGAGCACAAATTGATACTGCACTTAGGAAGCTGTACTTAGGAATCTGTACTAAGGTAGTTGCACTTAGGAAATGGCACGTAGGAACCTGAACTTAGGAAGCTTTACTTAAGAAGCCTTTTAGAAAGCTGTACTTAGAAAGCTGTACTTAGAAAGCTGTACTTAGAAAGCTGTACCTAGGAAGCTGCATTTAGGAAGCTGTACTTAGGAAGCTACACCCTAGAAGGTGCACATAGGATGTTTCACAAATTAATTTACACGTTGAAAGATGCACATAGGAAACTCCACATATGACGCTCACATCAGAAGAAGAAACATTGTCTTTCAAAAGGTAACTGATACTGGTCACATACTACACAGCTCGCCGCATTTCGTCATCATGATTTTTATCCTAAATTTTGGTTCGTCTTGTGAATTAAGCGTTTATTTCATGTTGATCCCTTTTTTCAAAATGTCTGCCCTCAAACTATGACGACTAGACTTGACACTAACTTGACTTTTAAGATTTTTACCTCAAACTTTACTGTAAGGACATAAATTATTGTATCTCCACATTAATTACTTCTCTTTGACTGTTTATAATGTATTTAACTGATTTGAAATTGAGCGAACGATAAATTAGAGCAATATTATTTATCGCAGCGTTTACTTTGCCATGTCTTGGTTTATCGATGAAAGGTGAAACACCTTATGGGGGAGTGGCACTCCTTTGTTATGGTGGGGCGTAGCTCTTCTGTGTTATGGTGGGGCGTACCTCTTCTGTGTTAGGGTGGCGCACTTCTGTGTTAGGTTTGGGCGCAGCATTTCTGCAGGCCCGTTCTTAGGCATATGCTGAATACGCATCAGCGTAGGGCCCCGAACGTGAGGGGGGGGGCCGTGAGGCGCCCTCGATCCCCCGGTTTTTTTTTTTTTTTGTTAACTGGCACTGCAGCCGTCTGTGTCACTCACGCTACCTTCCTCATCCTGAAATGTATCATTCTGAGTTGAATTCGGAGGCAGGGGAATGGAAGCAGCAAGGGGGGGGAGCTTTGGGGGTGGCAGACAGCAAATCGGCAGAATGGAGGTGCCACAGTGGTGGGTGGTGTTTTCTCCTCAGCTCGAGGGAGCTCCACACCCGGATCCCCCTTCCGGGGCCCCCAACCTACGCTCCATGCTTAGGGCCCCCAAACTCCTAAGAACGGCTCAGACTTCTGTGTTATGGTGGTGCGTAGCTATTCTGTGTTATGGTGGGGCGTAGCACTTCTGTATTATGGTGGGGCGTAGCACTCCTGTGTTAGGTTGGGGTGTAGCACTCCTGTGTTAGGCTGGGGCGTAGCACTCCTGTGTTAGGTTGGCGTAGCACTCCTGTTTTAGGGTGGGGCGTGGCACTGCAGTATTAGGGTGGCACGGCACTCCTGTATTAAGGTGGCACGGCCCTACTGTGTGAGGGGGTCGTGACACTCCTGTGTTAAGGTGGGGCGTAGCACTTCTGTGTTAGGGCGGCGTGGCTTTCCTGTGTTATGGGGACGTGGCACTCATGTATTATGGGGACGTGGCACTCATGTATTATGGGGACGTGGCACTCATGTGTTAGTGTATCGCGGCACTCCCATTGTAGAAGCTTGACATCAAATTACACACGAGTTAACATCAGTACATGATTAGTTATTTCCATTATTAAAATATATTATTTTAAAATTATAAAAATAAATAAATAATAAATTAAATATATTTTTTAAAAAAATGATATATACATTTTAAGATATTCATAAAGACTGGTTTTATATGACACAAGAATCACATGTTGAGAACCCTTGGTATGGAAGTCTTAACAGTGTATGTCGGAGTGTTTTTATTTGTTTACATATTTTTTTTAAAGTTATAAAATGCTACATTGAATAAATAGTATGATGTTGGCAAGCCTGGATATGCCATCTCTCATGTCTTGGGGTGTCATAGAAAACTTTGAGTAAATAAATGACTTCTTCTGACATAAACTTATAGGGAAAGATTGATTAAAAGTCAGCTCTTCCTATACTGGTGGGTGGGGGGGGAGGTCGGGTCATGGAATTATAATACGAGGAATGCATGGGCTAAGACCAGGTCAAAGGCACGTAGGACATATGAAATAGATATGTAAGGCAGATGTAGGGCACATGAAATAGCAGATGTAGGACACATGAAATAGATATGTAAGGCAGATCTAGGACACATGAACTAGACATGTAAGGCAGATGTAGGACACATGAAATAGCAGATGTAGGACACATGAAATAGACATGTAAGGTAGATGTAGGACACATGGAATAGACATGTAAGGCAGATGTAGACACATAAAAAAGACATGTAAGTCATATGCAGAACCCATCCAATAGACATGTAAGCCAGATGTGGGACGTATTAATATTTTAATGACCCACCAATTTTTACACTGCAGATTTATTTCACCAACGATTACGGAAAAACAAAATAAATATTGCACACCAAACGCACTTCCGATATTTTTTCCTTAAGAATATAATTTAGCGCAGTTATCGGGAATTTTATTTCTTGAAACCAGTGTCATCATGTTTCATTCAAATTCTCCTTGAAAAACAGGCAAAACAGATTTTTTTGGGGCATTGGGGAGTGGTGCTGAAAATTTGATGGAATATTGTCATCAGCAACCAATCTATGTGCCAAGTTTCTGCTTGATAGGTTGACGGGAAGTAGGTCATTTAGCCGTCCAAATATTTTGCCAGCCCGGAACAAAAGCAAATTTAACATAATTTGATTTTTAAAAGCAATAATTCCTCAGAAGCCCAATTTTTGTGCGTTAATTGCGATTCGTATTATTTATAAACATAGTTTTCACTCATTTTCCACACTGACTTTGGTCCTTCTGTCACCTTCTTTAACGAACTAATCACCCTTTCCTACCATCAGATCACCTTCTTCAACCAACTAACCTTCTTCAACCAACTAATAACCCTTTTCACCCATCAGATCACCTACTTTAACCATCTAACCACTTTTTTCAAACATCAGATCACCTACTTCATCCAACTAACCACCTTTTTTCAAACATCAGATCACCTACTTCAACCAACTAATCACCCTTTTCAACCATCAGATCACCTACTTCAACCAACTAACCACTTTTTTCAAACATCAGATCACCTACTTCATCCAACTAACCACCTTTTTTCAAACATTAGATCACCTACTTCAACCAACTAATCACCCTTTTCAACCACCAGATCACCTACTTCAACCAACTAACCACCTTTTTTCAAAAATCAGATCACCTACTTCAACCAACTAATCACCCTTTTCAACCATCCGATCACCTTCTTCAAGCAACCGTGAACCGCCTTTAAATCACCACATAAGCAGCGAAAGACAATGTAGCTCCAGAGCATTTCTGGCTGATACCCATCGTCTCTAAAGTGGCTGTTAGCTCGGAAAAGGTTCTTAAATCAGATCGAAAGAGATCTCTAAATCACAGATTTCCCAAATGCTTTGCTGCTGCCCAGTACCGGCGCACGAAGCAGAAAATAAGGGGTAGCGAAAAAGTCTGGACTAGCGAGGTAAACGTTTTACTGGACTAGTGAGCTCAATGTTTCACTTGACTAGTGAGCTCAATGTTTCACTGGCCTAGTGAGGTCCATGTCTCACTGGACTAGTAAGGTCAATGTTTCACTGGACTAGTGAGGTCAATGTTTCACTGGACTAGTAAGGTCAATGTTTCACTGGACTAGTGAGGTCCATGTTTCACTGGACTAGTGAGGTCCATGTTTCACTAGACTAGTAAGGTCAATGTTTCACTGGACTAGTGAGGTCCATGTTTCACTGGACTAGTAAGGTCAATGTTTCACTGGACTAGTGAGGTCAATGTTTCACTGGGCTAGTGAGGTCCATGTCTCACTGGACTAGTAAGGTCAATGTTTCACTGGACTAGTGAGGTCCATGTTTCACTGGACTAGTAAGGTCAATGTTTCACTGGACTAGTGAGGTCAATGTTGCACTGGACCAGAGAGGTAAATATTTCACTGTCTCAATGTTCGCACCAAAGTAGTTCAAACAATGATCAGTTAGAAAGTATCCATCCAATCACAAGGAAGACACTAGACATCGCACCAATCTGTTGGGCAGCTCAGGGCAGTGTCAAATGTGTTTTCTTCTATTTCCGTTAAATGTCCAGGCACCCACGTCACGATACTTAGACGATCGGAGGTCGAGTTGTTTTATGACTGCTAACTTTCCAGCTAAGCACGTGTGAGGATGAGGGAGCTAGAGCGCCCAAAAGTTAAGAACATGTTAAGGGAGACGTTGGATTGACATCTAGGATCTGAGAATAAAGTTATTGAGCTCGCCAAACCCGTAAACTAGTAACAACATCAGACCTCTCATTTGCAAATGATTTACCAGGTTTCTGAAAAAAAACCGGGCTACGAAGCTCCTAAATCTTAACTAAACTTTAATACTAAACTTAACTTCAATCTTAAACTTAACTTCAATCTTGAACTTAACTTCAGTCTTGAACTTAACTTCAATCTTAAACTTAACTTCAGTCTTAAACTTAACTTCAGTCTTAAACTTAACTTCAGTCTTGAACTTAACTTCAATCTTGAACTTAACTTCAGTCTTAAACTTAACTTCAATCTTGAACTTAACTTCAGTCTTAAACTTAACTTCAATCTTGAACTTAACTTCAGTCTTGAACTTAACTTCAATCTAGAACTTAACTTCAGTCTTAAACTTAACTTCAATCTAGAACTTAACTTCAGTCTTAAACTTAACTTCAATCTTGAACTTAACTTCAGTCTTAAACTTAACTTCAATCTTGAACTTAACTTCAGTCTTAAACTTAACTTCAATCTTGAACTTAACTTCAGTCTTAAACTTAACTTCAATCTTGAACTTAACTTCAGTCTTAAACTTAACTTCAATCTTGAACTTAACTTCAGTCTTAAACTTAACTTCAATCTTGAACTTAACTTCAGTCTTAAACTTAACTTCAATCTTGAACTTAACTTCAGTCTTAAACTTAACTTCAATCTTGAACTTAACTTCAGTCTTAAACTTAACTTCAATCTTGAACTTAACTTCAGTCTTAAACTTAACCTCAATCTTGAACTTAACTTCAGTCTTAAACTTAACTTCAATCTTGAACTTAACTTCAGTCTTAAACTTAACTTCAATCTCGAACTTAAATTCAGTCTTAAACTTAACTTCCATCTTCAACTTAAATTCAGTTAAGGGTCGGCTTGAATTCAAAATGAAATCCACAAATCAAATTAAGTTTGCGTATTATTTTATTAACCCAGTGCCCTGTGCTTGAGAAATGCATTGAGCACCTAATTATTTGAGCTGACCATCGGTGAACGCTCCTTCTGCTTCCATGGGCCCACGTTCTGGAACCAGCTCCCCTTCCATATACGTCATAGTGAAACCTCGTCCAGTTTCAAAAAGTCCCTTAAAACTCATCTGTTTAGGTCCGCCTATGACCTGTGATGCACCCTCCTTGCCCTACCTCATTTTCTGTTTCGGCTTAATCCTGAAGTGTCAAAGTGTCCTCTTTTTATAGCCATTTTCATTGTTTCTATAGAATAGTAGTTACTATCCTAGTGTCTCATTTTTATTTTACTTAGTTTACATGTTTTAATAATTGTAAAGCGCTTAGAGCTTTATGATAAGCGCTATATAAAAATGCCTAAATAAATAAATAAATAAATAAATCACATCATAAGATTAACCATGGCCTTCACTGGAGTTTTATAAATGCATTGAGCACCTAATTATTTGAGCTGACCATTTGTTTTTTAACGTTCTACTCGCTACCTCATCTTTAAGCAATGGCAATTAAAACGAATTAGACTAAGGGCTGGATGAAGGGCCCTTGTATACCACCTTAACGTGGTTACAGTGACATGGCGTAGATAAAAAAAAAAACAGTGGACTTGGAGAAACCCCCCCCCCCCAACCATGACCAAATGTAAGTCTTTCACTGGACACATTTTAAAACGATCTACAAGCGATGGTGTATCAATAACATCGATCGTCCTTAAGCGGAATCAAATATTTATCTGCAAGCGGTGAAAAATATAACATGGCTGTTGCAGAAAATTTGCTCTGTGTGTGTCTAGTAGCTTAGATCATTGCTGTTGGTGTGCCTAGTAGTCTAGAACATTTCTATGTGTGTGTCTAATAGTCTAGAACATTGCTATGTGTGTGTATAATTGTCTAGAACATTGTTATTCTTTGTGTCTAATAGCCTAGCGTTTATTTCCCCTAGTTGATTCTCAAAAATCTTGTATCATGATATCACATCAAACAATTCTAAACTAAAGAATACATTTATCAACTTTTGCATGTATTTTTTCGTTGAAGAATGTTCCTTTAAATATGTTTCACCCTCTATATAAAGACGTTAGATTAAAGCGTTATAAACTTATAAACCAGATATAGGGTTGGATCTAAGGAGATTACACACTACTGATTTCAGGCCGTTATCTACAACTTTATGTATTCTTTGTCCCCCACCCTCCCGTACCCTTTGAACAACCTCCCCCTCCCCCCACCCCCCCCCCAAAAAAAAACAACAAAAAAAACACCGCATCAGCTGAGTGACGCTGGTGGATGACGTCATAGGAGATTACACACACCTGATTTCAGGCCGTTATCAACAACTTTATGTATTCTTTGTCCCCCCCCCCCCCGTACCCTTTGAACAACCTCCCCCCCCCCCCACCCCCCCCCCAAAAAAAAACAACAAAAAAAACACCGCATCAGCTGAGTGACGCTGGTGGATGACGTCAGCGCTCCGATCGATGGACAGCAACTACCAGACAAATAATAGTCAAGACGGACAACGCCATAGTGCCACACCCATTGGTGAGAACCGCAGCAATGTGTGTGGGGGGAGGGGGTCCTTCACAAACTGCTAATCGCCTTTACGTTGAGATGGTTTGAAACAAATGATTGCCTCGCGTATCATCGAGCGCCTAGTGTTATTGCAATCACACAAAGTGATGCTACGAGAAGCTCCCCCTGAGATTAGGATTTAAGACCAGGAAATTATTTTGCAGCATCTATTTTTTTTAATAATAATAATAAATAAATCTTTGTGATTATTTCTCGTTTTGAATTGAATATTATCCCGTTGTTTCTATACCGAGATGGCTAATGATGATTACCTATAAATGTGCAATGACGAACTTGGTCCATTTCTCATCTCATCTGCGCTGTGCGTACTCTGGAAAGTGTTCACAAAATGTAACCAATTTATGAGTTCTACCATCGAGTGAGATGGACTAGCTACATTACTTTTGGTCAATTTCATATCGAATAGGTCCATTTTAACTGTGAAAAGTCTGGTCTGATCCATTGCTTTTTGGGGAAATTAAGCCATAATAAATAGCTAAGCCATAACTAATAACTAAGCCTCCACTAAGCCTTAACCACTAATGAGTCATAGCAACTATTTAAACCATAATTCTAATTAAACCCTGATTATAATTAAGCTTTAACTACTAATTAAGCCACAACTACTAACTAAGCCACAACTACTAATTAAGCCATACCTACTCATTAAGTCATAACTACTAATTAAGCCATTACTACCAATTAAGCCATATCTAGTAATTAAGTCATAACTACTAATTAAGCCAAAACTACTAATTAAGCCATTACTACTAATTAAGCCGTAACTATTAATTAAGCCATAGCTACTAATTAAGTCATAAACACTTATTAAGCCATACGTACTCATTAAGCCATAACTACTAATTAAGCCATGCCTACCAATTAGCCCAAAGACAAAATGATACATTAAATTAAGGGCTTTGAAATAATTAAAAATCCCTCACAGACTGCAGCTACCTGAGATACTTATACAATAAAGTAGTGTTATAACATGCTACTGGTATTTACGCCAGTCTTACTTCATACAGACGCCCAAACCTGGCCTAGGCGTTACTGGGGGTTGAAAACACTTTGAAATGTTTGGTGTTTTGTTAAATTTGGCTGGGGTGCCCCATATGTCGGTTTTGTGCCCCATCTGTCAGTTTTGTGAATCATCTGTCAGTTCGGTGTCTCATCTATCAGTTCGGTGCCTCATCTATCAGCTCGGTGCCCCATATGTCGGTTTGTTGCCTCAACTATCAGTTCGGTGCCCTATATGTCGGTTTGGTGCCCCATATGTCGGTTTGGTGCCTCATCTATCAGTTTGGTGCCTCATCTATCAGTTCGGTGCCCCATATGTCGGTTTTATGCCCCATGTGTCGGTTCGGTGCCCTATATGTCTGTTTGGTGCCCCATGTGTCGGTTCGGTGCCCAATATTTCATTTATGCCTTGATCCCAAGTGACTACATGTCATTTATGCCTTGATCCCAAGTGACAACATTTAATTTATGCATTGATCCCAGGTGACAACATGTCATTTATACCTTTATCGCAAGTGACAACATGTCATTTATGCCTTGATCCCAAGTGACAACATGTCATTTATACCTTGATTCCAAGTGACAACATGTCATTTATGCATTGATCCCAAGGGACAAGATCCCACCTCTGATCACCGTGTGACAAATAGATTTCTAACGTCAAACTACTTCAAATAATTGTTTCTTTTAATTCAAAACTTGTGTTGCATTGCTTTTGTCTTCTTACCAGGCAGATTCCAATGACAATGCCAGCAAATTCCAATGACAATGTCATCAGATTCCAGTACCACTGTCAGCATATCCTAATGACAATGTCAGCATATCTAATGACAATGTCATCATATCCTAATGAAATGACAGCATATTGACAATGTCAGCAAATCCTAATGACAATGTCAGCTTTAAATACGTGACACGGATTAGTTTGTATTAGTTTTTCAGTAAACAAAAATGACATCAATGACGTCAGTGATGTCCAATATTGTGGATACCTTCACGTCATCTCCGGTTCTGCCGCTGGGGATATTTCCAGCCGTTTCCAGCGACTACTATAAGGCTAAGCAGCTCCAGCAACACCTTCAGCTCCAGCAACAACATTCGGGCTATCTGAACATCGTACACCAAGAACACACAGACTACCACCACCTCGAGCCTCCGAACTTTGTGGATAAACTCAACGGTTCTGTCGTCATCACCTACGACGTGTCAGCGGGTGAGGCCAACGAGGGATACACGATGGACAGCGGCGGTCAAAGCAGGAATCATCTGGCCGAAAGCCTGTACACCAACGCGTCGTCGTTGTTGATGTCCGCCTGGTCGACGTCCACGTCGGCCTCACAAGCATCCCTGCCCTTGCCATCGGGGTCTGGGAGTGAGTCTGCCGCCACTACGACGTACATCGTCGTGTTTTCAACGCTGTTTTTCGTTGTCGGCACCGTTGGGATAGCGGGCAACGTGATGGTGGTGTACATCGTGCTGTCGGATGGCAAGATGAGAAGGTGAGTGAACACACTATTTGGTGATCTTTTTAGATTTTTGTTGACCTCTACAGACTACAGAATTTTATTTAACAATTTATATTGTGTTGTGGATTTATTTTGTTTCCAAGGCCGTATTGTGTTCAATAGGACACATCTTGTGACATTAAAAACTTTCGGACACATTGGAATCAATAACGGATTCAATATTTGCATAACGGGAATTGTCTTGTTCAAAGGTGACTTTAGCAAGATAGAGCTTTTTGTATGAAACATTGAATGCTTGGCTACGTGCTTTAGCATGATACATTGAATGATTGGTTGGGTACTTTAGTATGATAGATTGAATGATTGGTTGGGTGCTACAGGCTGATACATTGAATGATTGCTTGTGCTTACTTGTTATGGCGATATTTGGGTTATTGCATACTGTCAGTTACATTGCTCACGGCATAATGACCAGACAGTTTAAAAACTTGGGGAGGGCTGCACTGTATGAAATGAAGTGAGATACTTCACTACTTCCGTCTTGTACAACCCCCCCCCACACACACACAACCCAAAACCCCAACCCAAAGTGCCCAATAACTAGCAGTACGTCTAAAGCCCAGCATTTCATTGCCACAGACACTCTCAAAGCTAAACTAACATTCAACGTCCCCAGTGCCATCTTGCCTACGTCATTTCCTAACAATAGCTCCTAATGTATTTTTCATGTACCGTGGGATTATTTTATGTCCAGCCATAACACGTTGTATTGACCATGGGCCAAGAATATGAAGACAATCTGAGATAAGCAGATGTCTAGATAAGTAGATGTCTAGTTTATATGATACGGAATCGATCACGACATCTATTTCTTACTTTGACAAACTAAATTGAGTGAAAATTTAGGACATATTATACGAAATGGTATTTGAATTCTTGGTATATTAAAATTCTTACAGAACATTAGCCGACTAGGTTTGAGCATTTGATGAATATCTCTGTCTATTGCACATTTGATTAAGTATGAATGATTGTTTTAGCCTGGCCATAAAGTATAAATGCTCTTTGATTGTGTTGGGCTGGTTATAAAGTGTGAATGCTCCTTGATCGTTTTAGGGGGACTATAAAGTATGAATGCTCTTTAATTTTTTTTTGGCTGGCTATATAGTATGAATGATCTTTGATAGTTTTAAGCTTGCTATAAAGTATGAATACTTTTTTGATAGTTTTAGGCTTGTTATATATTATTATGAATTCTCTTTGATTGTGTTAGGTGGACTATTAAGTTTGAATTCTCTTTGATTGTGTTAGGCGGACTATAAATTATGAATGCTTTTTTTTATCGTGTTAGGCGGACTACACAGTAAGAATGCTCTTTAATTGTGTTAGGCCGACATTAGTGAAAAATTATATTTCATTTTTTTTTAAATAGTTCAACACTAACTTTCATGATAGCCAAAGTGGTACAAAATTCATAAGAATTATTCAATTTTTTATCAAAGAAAACTTTTTAAAAAAAATTTTTGAGGATAAATTAAATGTTCGAACTTCAAAAATTACATGCGTTTCATAGCTGTGTGGCAGATAACAATTTTGTGTTAAAACAATAAATGAATTAGTTTTCTTCCAAAATTTACGGCACTACTTTACTACTTAACTACTTTGCAACTTTAAATTAGTTTGTCGAAATCAATATTTTCCGGGTCGGTAGAGCAGTTTAAAAAAAAAAAAAATTTAATGAAATTTAATTATTTTTTTTTTTAAAGTTAAGAACTGCTTTCTAGTGAAAACTCGAATTAGCTCCCCTACTCCACCCCCACCCCCCTTTTTGTTGTTTTTTTCCACTTGCAATAAGCAGCTCTAGCCTGAGTCTGAGTCCTTCCTAATCAGCATGTTGAGAAATTGACTATAACTGAAATTACAAGGTTTTTTTTTTTGTTTGTTTTTTTTAATTTAACCGGCAGGAACCGAGCTATAATCTTTTATCGGCTGATTGCATTAATGACTAGTTTCACAGACACAACGTATTTAAAAAGTCTTAGCATTAAGAGAACTCTCCATATTTTACATCCATAAACGGTTGAGCGCCCCCCCTGGGACTCACTGCCGATAGCTTTTAAGATTTGACCAACTTAGATTTCAAAAGGGAAGCCGTGAAGACGTGGAAGATTTAATTCGAGTGACCGTTACACCAAGTCTAGACCGACTCCAAACAGGAACCAAAGGCAAGGAAATTCTTCGCTTAAAATGGTAATGGTGTGAGAAAGAGGTCGCTTCCATTCTAAGGGCTGGTCGTCTGGAGCCGTTTGTAGGAATACGGGAGTTGGGGGAAAAGGAGGGGGGAACGGGTATGCATTCTACAATGATCATATGTTTAAGTTCATGAGCGTAGGATTCGGGGGGTGGGGGGGGTGGGGGGGGGGACAAATTCTCGCACACGGAAATAAAATTTATGTGAAGATTAAATTGTGTATTTAACCAAAGGGATTATGTGAAGATTAAATTGTGTATTTAACCAAAGGGATTATGTGAAGATTAAATTGTGTATTTAACCAAAGGGATTATGTGAAGATTAAATTGTGTATTTAACCAAAGGGATATGTGAAGATTAAATTGTGTATTTAACCAAAGGGATTATGTGAAGATTAAATTGTGTATTTAACCAAAGGGATTATGTGAAGATTAAAGTGTGTATTTAACCAAAGGGATTATGTGAAGATTAAATTGTGTATTTAACCAAAGGGATTATGTGAAGATTAAAATGTGTATTTAACCAAAGGGATTATGTGAAGATTAAATAGTGTATTCAACCAAAAGGATTATGTGAAGATTAAATAGTGTATTCAACCAAAAGGATTATGTGAAGATTAAATAGTGTATTCAACCAAAGGGATTATGTGAAGATTAAATTGTGTATTTAACCAAAGGGATTATGTGAAGATTAAATAGTGTATTCAACCAAAAGGATTATGCGAAGGTTAACTTAAAAAGCATTTAATTAATTATTAATTATCTTAAGACTTTGCATCCTAAAGCCTTGGCATCTTAGAGCCTTGAAATCCTAAAGACTTGGCATCCTAAGGCTTTGGCATCTTAAAGCCTTGGCATCTTAAAGCCTTGGTATTCTAAAGTGTTGGCATCTTAAAGCCTTGACATCCTAAAGCATTTGTATCCTAAGGCCTTGACATCTTAAATCCTAGGCATTCATAGAGCCTTGGAATCCTAAAGCCTTAGCATCCTAAGGCCTTGGCATCCTAAAGCCTTGGAATACTAAAGCCTTGGCATTCTAAAGCCTTGGTATTCTAAAGCCTTGGCATCTTAAAGCCTTGACATCCTAATGCCTTGACATGTTTAAGTCTTGGCCTCTTAAAGCCTTGGCATCTTAAAGCCTTGGCATCTAAAAGCCTTGGCATCTTAAAGCCTTGGTATCTTAAAGCCTTGGCATCTAAAAGCCTTGGCATCTAAAGCCTTGGCATCCTAAAGCCTTGCTATCTTAAAGCCTTGGCGTCTAAAAGCCTTCGCATCCTAAAGCCTTGACCATCTCTTGACCAACACTTGACCCACATCTCTTTTTCTCCCTGCTAGTTAGACGACGAGACTACCCAAAACGTGTGGAGTGACTTGGATCAGGCTGGTCACTTATGCACAGGGGTTGACCCTCAACTGACCAGCAGTTTTTTGTAAAAAAAAAAAAGACATGCCGCGAGATTTTCCCACACTTTTGGTACACACTTTTAGAGCACAAATGTATTCATTTATTTACATTTCAGCAAGTGACATGTTCTCACAAATTGTCGCTATGAGCCTATACCTATAAAATGTAGTCAACTGTGCTGAATGACTCAGCTCAATAGCTCTAGTACACAGGTTCCCAAACGGTTTCAAGTAACGACTACATTCATATAGAGGTGAGCGTAACAAAAGCCATAATATATTGGAATAAAGATTTTAAAAAATAAAAAAATTGTAAACAGGGCAAAGTGTTGGTAAGGATAACGTAATATTCTAGTATAATGTAATGGATTGATGACTTATTTAATGTAAGGATTTACTTTGTGACTCAAATCTTAGAACACCAAATAAAACACTTCTTTTCTAACAGTACTTTTCCCACTCCAGGGATGACAAACTCGTTTATGACGAGGGCGGGTAAGAAGTTCTCGCCGGGCCCTGGGTGCCTGGATGGATTGTGACATAATCAAAGTGCCCCACCCCCCAGCCCCCCCCCCTCCACAATCGAAGTTTCTTTCAATTTTTTGAATTTATGAAACACGTATATTTAGAGAATGTAAGACAGACATTTTACGAAGATGAAATGCAAAATTTAGCAAGAAATGTAAAACTGTGCTATTATGAAATTTTGGCAGGTTATATAAATTTAATTGAGACTACACATCTTAGTAGGAAAAAACCCATTTGAATTGCACAATCGTCTTTCACGTCAGTGATAATCATGAAACTGAGATAATCTTGAATCTGACATAAGCATGAAACTGGGAAAAGCATAAAAATGGTGCTTTTCTGACATCATAACATTTAACTGAGGCTGAAATGTAATGCTCACTAGCATCAAAATGTTGGCATGTGCTCAAAAAAAAGTGTGCGGTGTAATTAAATTACACGTCATTAATTTTTTTTTAATGATTTGTAAGACAAGTCTTACATGAAGTCCCGAGCCAAGGTTTTTTTAAAGACTACATTGACCTCGTGTTAGCCACAAACAGAAGTCCACCAGTTTTCCTTATCTATATCTGTCCTACGACAGCGTGTTTGGGTTGCAGATCGATCACTTCAATTTGACGTTGATCTTGCAGTTCAATAAAAAGACAATCAAATTAGTTTTGGAACATACCATTTAAAAAAAAAAAAAAAAAAAAAAAAATTTTTTTCCTACGACAGCGTGTTTGGGTTGCAGAACGATCACTTCAATTTGACGTTGATCTTGCAGTTCAAAAAAAAGACAAACAAATTAGTTTTGGAACATACCATTTAAAAAAAAAAAAAAAAAAAAAAAATTTTTCGCATCGAGATCGATAAAAGCGTAGGCCGTAGTTTCCCAACCCCTGTAGTTGATTGTTTTAGCCGAGAGAAAGGACCTAAGTGGATGACTTAGTTTTACCTAGTGTGATTATTCGTTATATGTATTTAAAATGTAGTTATTCAAATATATTTGTATTGTTTTATTTGGGTTTTTTTATATGAAGGGGAACTTTCTTGACATATACTGCTTCAGGCCCTTCGTTAGCTTAATCGGACCGCTTGTTACAGGTTAGTGGAAGCGTTTGCTTGTAAATATTTGCTGACGGAAACCAGGCGAGGTTAGCGACCTGTAAAAAAGACAAAACTCATAAAGCTTTGAGAATTTTTTTTTTTTTTACATGCAGTTATATCCAACTTCAGCTCAACAAGCGTATTACCAGCTAGTTCTCGCGAACATTACTATGGGTAAAAAGTGGAAAAGGAAGCAGCTAGTAGCAAGTGACCCAACTCTCTTTTGGCGTAGTTGCCCTCTGACATTTCCGCGCGGCTTCTGTGTCAGTTAGGGTCAGTCGACCGTTCAATTTTAAACAAGAGAGCAAATCATTTCTTGTTTCACCGGCTTGTATGGCAGCTTCGTTACTAAAACACCTGTTATATCCTAGTGGATTGGTAGAGCTAATTTTATTCTGTGGTTGTAATAGACCGCTCCTGTTCATTACTGATCAATTTAAGTTTCATTTTAATTTAATTACTTGTTGAACTCGTTTCATATACCCTTAACAATGATATCGACATAGTTACAAATACTGTCACGCGCCTTGCCTTTTATAGACCCATGCATGCGGGCGTTTACAACTATCGGATATAATCTGTATTGTTCTAGCTACGCACGATGACATGGTCTGAGATTAAAATAAACTTAGCATGTAGACCAATATCCAAAAAAAAAACAATTATACTTTGTAGGGCTCGAGTTAGACGCACCTCCAAGCATTGATCCGTAAATATATCTGGTGTTTGCGCGTTTGTGATCCTAACAATAATATCATTATAGTACATACACTTTCATATGTTTAGGCTTACAAAGAAACAGCGGCAGTTTTGTTTTCCCTTCTTTATCCTACTTTCGCTATAACAACAAATAAAGCGATCGTCTCGACACCTCATTTTTCCTTTGATCTGTAAACCACATTTTAAACTGTCAGTCGCCAACCACTCGGTACGGCTCACCAACCAAACTGCACGGTTCACCAACTACTTGGCACAGCGACATTAAAAACGCTAAAATCTTTCGGCCTATAGGTCTTTACCGCACAACATTTTCGGTAGCAGCCATCGTTCTATAGGAATACTGTATTTGAGCGCGTAGTTAAGTATCTGGACTGTCTTAGAGTGCTTAAGTTGAGAATTCGGTCACGCGGAAAAGGAAATAACACATGGAGTAGACTGATTGTAGATGTTTAGAGAAATGCACCCAACTGCTTCATATCTGTCGAGGTGTTTAATTGATCAGCTGAGTGATCTGTGTAAGGAGTGCGCTCGGTACTGGTTCACTCAAAGCCTGGTAATGTTATAGGTAATGCTCGGTACTGCTGCACTCAAAGCCTGGTAATGTTATAGGTAATGCTCGGTACAGCTGCACTCAACGCTTGGTAATGTTATAGGTAATAATCATCCTGTCAAAAATGTTGCTTTGATGTCGAAAGTTTCAGTGGGGAAAAAAATGATAAATGTTTGTTAATTTGCATTTGTTCTTTGGGGTGGAAATCTCTGCTCTGTGAACTGTCGGCGTGATCTCTGAATTAGTGATGTAATCGCTTGTAAGGGAGATCACTGTCATTGAAAAGTATACAATCGTGTGTTCAGCAAGAGTTGCGTGATCGTGCCCCCTGTCATTAACGCGGCTATTTGTGGGTAGTTATGGTGGATCCCAAGCGTTTTAACAGCGGTTCTCGGCTTTGTATCACAAGCATTTGAATAGCGGTTCTCACCTTTGTATCATAAAATTTTTTAGAGCGGTTCGCCGCTTTGCATCAGACACAGTTTAATAGAGGTTCTCGGATTTGTATCACAAGAATTTTAGTAACGGTTCTCCGCTTTTTATCAGACACATTTTAACAGCGGTTCTCAGCTTTGTATCATAAAAAAATTTAATAGCGGTTCTCCGCTTTGTATCAGACACATTTTAATAGTGGTTCTCGGATTTGTATCACAAGCATTTTAATAGCGGTTCTCACCTTGGTATCACGAGCATTATAATAGTGGTTCTCAGCATTGTATCCACGTATCTTAAGGTTATCATTTGATCATTCTAAGGGTCCACTTCATTACATTGTCTACATGAAAATTACAACAACAAAAAACTGATGTTCCGTTTCCTTAACAGGTAATATGCAAAGGCTGATAAGCTTTTTCAGGCTACCGACCAATGGGTCGGTGGGGGGGGGGGGGGGGGGGGGGGGGGGGGGAGGGGGAGATAGATTGTAAGGCTTTAATATACAAACAATGGGTCTTCAGTGTCAAAAGGTTCTTCTTCTCTTCTTTATTTTGAGCGCCCACGATCATTCTGGCTCCTAAGTTTCAGAGGGGCTCGCGATGTTACTGTGCATGGTTTTTAAGGGGATGCTTCGCTGGTTGCAAGGGCGACTTAGCAGTGGTTTTATGAACTGGGTGGGCTGGAAGACAGAGGTTTGAGACATGACTTCGTGAAACAGATAAACATAAACTCCCCGTGCTCACGTCACTACCTAAGGACTCGATATCGGCGCTAAGTAGGAGCGATAATTTTTAGTTTGGAATCTGGCTTGAGGGAATGATTCATTAGTTTACAGGAGTTACTGTTATTTTTATTTTGACATGATTGATACCTTGACAAGATTGATATATGGACATGATTGATACATGACCTGGCATATTATCTTATCACGACTGATATCTTGCCATCGATTGATACCCTGATATGACTGATACCTTGACATGATTGATACCTTGACAAGATTGATGTATTGACATGATTGATACCTTGACATGACATATCTCATCACGACTGATATCTTGCCATTGATTGAAACCCTGATGTGGCTGATAGCTTGAAATGATTGAAACATTGATAAGATTGATATCTTCACGGGATTGATACCTTGATGTGATTGATACCTTGACATGACTTACCCCTCTGACCGATAAACGATGCTGCTGGGTGCCATCAATGGCTTGACATGTAAATAGGTCTTGAATGTCTGGAGTGAATATACATTTGTTCTGTTTTAGTTAATTAATGTATGTTAATTTTTAAGTTCATGATTGTGTTTGTTAAATTATATGTACAGCGTGGTGAGCCCAATCCTAGGCTGGGGTACCGCGCTATATAAAATCACCACCACTAATAATACTAATATGATTGTTAACAGTTGATTACAACTGTCAGCTACCTACTGATTACAACTGTCAGCTACCTACTGATTACAACTGTCTGCTACCTACTGATTACAACTGCCTGCTACCTACTGATTACAACTGTCTGCTACCTACTGATTACAACTGTCTGCTACCTACTGATTACAACTGTCTGCTACCTACTGATTACAACTGTCTGCTACCTACTGATTACAACTGCCTGCTACCTACTGATTACAACTGTCAGCTACCTACTGATTACAACTGTCTGCTACCTACTGATTACAATTTAGCTGTCAACAGCCTACTGATTACAACTGTCAGCTACCTACTGATTACAACTGTCAGCTACCTACTGATTACAACTGCCTGCTACCTACTGATTACAATTTAGCTGTCAACAGCCTACTGATTACAACTGTCAGCTACCTACTGATTACAACTGTCAGCTACCTACTGATTACAACTGTCAGCTACCTACTGATTACAACTGCCTGCTACCTACAGATTACAACTGCCTGCTACCTACAGATTACAACTGTCTGCTACCTACTGATTACAATTAAGCTGTCAACAGCCTACTGATTACAACTGTCAGCTACCTACTGATTACAATTTAGCTGTCAACAGCCTACTGATTACAACTGTCAGCTACCTACTGATTACAACTGTCAGCTACCTACTGATTACAACTGTCTGCTACCTACTGATTACAACTGCCTGCTACCTACTGATTACAACTGTCTGCTACCTACTGATTACAACTGTCTGCTACCTACTGATTACAACTGTCTGCTACCTACTGATTACAACTGTCTGCTACCTACTGATTACAACTGCCTGCTACCTACTGATTACAACTGTCAGCTACCTACTGATTACAACTGTCTGCTACCTACTGATTACAATTTAGCTGTCAACAGCCTACTGATTACAACTGTCAGCTACCTACTGATTACAACTGTCAGCTACCTACTGATTACAACTGTCTGCTACCTACTGATTACAATTTAGCTGTCAACAGCCTACTGATTACAACTGTCAGCTACCTACTGATTACAACTGTCAGCTACCTACTGATTACAACTGTCAGCTACCTACTGATTACAACTGTCAGCTACCTACTGATTACAACTGTCTGCTACCTACTGATTACAACTGCCTGCTACCTACTGATTACAATTTAGCTGTCAACAGCCTACTGATTACAACTGTCAGCTACCTACTGATTACAACTGTCAGCTACCTACTGATTACAACTGTCAGCTACCTACTGATTACAACTGTTAGCTACCTACTGATTACAACTGTCAGCTACCTACTGATTACAACTGTCAGCTTCCTACTGATTACACTTTAGCTGCTTCAACGGCCTACTGATTTCAACTGTCAGATACCTACTGATTTTAACTGTCAGATACCTACAGATTACAACTGTCAGCTACCTACTGATTACACTTTAGCAGTCAACTACCTATTTACTAACTTTTAGCTTTCATCTCATTACAGATTGATGTTCTCAAGTTTGACATAAATTGATGTTCGATTTTGTTGTGATCAAGCATTTCAATTTTTTTAGTATCTCTTTGTTTGGTACTACTCTGGTACAACTCTGGTACGACTGTGGTACAATTTTGGTACGACTCTGGTACGACTCTGGTACGACTCTGATACAACTCTGGTACGACTCTGGTACGACTCTGGTACGACTTTGGTACGACTTTGGTACGACTCTGGTACAACTCTGGTACGACTCTGGTACGACTCTGGTAACCTCTGGTACGACTCTGATACAACTCTGGTACGACTCTGGTACGACTCTGGTACGACTTTGGAACTACTTTGGTACAACTCTGGTACAACTCTGGTACAACTCTGGTACGTCTCTTGTACGACTCTGGTACGAGTCTGGTACAACTCTGGTATGTCTCTGGTAACCTCTGGTAACCTCTGGTACAACTCTGGTACGACTCTGGTACGACTTTGGAACTACTCTGGTACAACTCTGGTACGACTCTGGTACGACTTTGGAACTACGCAGGTACAACTCTGGTACAACTCTGGTACGACTCTTGTACGACTCTGGTACGTCTCTGGTACGACTCCTTTCGTGAATAAAAAAGTATGTCGAGGACAGGAAATACATAATTTATTAAAGAGCTCACGTTGTCAATAACTTCAAAGATCATGTCGTCAATAGCTTAAAAATCACGTTGTTAATAGCCTCAAAGATCACGTTGTTAATAGCTTAAAAGATCATGTTTTCAATAGATTCAAAGATCACGTTGTTAATAGCTTAAAAGATCACGTTTTCAATAGATTCAAAGATCACGTTGTTAATAGCTTAAAAGATAACGTTTTCAATAGATTCAAAGATCACGTTGTTAATAGCTTAAAAGATCACGTTTTCAATAGATTCAAAGATCACATTGTACCTGGATTCAAATATCACGTTATGAATAGATTCAAGATCACGCTTTTAATAGATTCAAAGATCACCTTTTCAAGAGATTCAGAGATCACGTTGTCAATAGCTTCAAAGATGACATTGTCAATTGATTCAAATGTCACGTTTTCAATAGATTCAAAGATCCAATGTCAATAGATTCAAAGATCACGTTTTCAATAGATTCAGAGATAACTTTTTCAATAGATTCAGAGATCACGTTGTCAATGGCTTCAAAGATCATGTTGTCAATAGATTCAGAGATCACGTTGTCAATAGATTCAGAGATCACGTTTCATGTAGACAATTTAATGATGTGAACCCTTTAAAGCCCACGTGGTCAATAGATTCAAAGATCAATAGCAAGTGATTACAGCATGTACACATCAAAAGGGTAGTATTTGTATATATTGGGTAACTCCAGCTCACATCGGGTAATACCTGCTATTATCGGGTAATACCTGCTTATATGGGGTAATACCTGCTAATATAGGGCACCTTCCAATCAATGCAGGTTGCACACGGCATGAATGAAACGAACCTGCATCTATGGACCAGAGCTCGAGTGGTTGATTCAAAGACGACCGCCGTAAGGCCTTACCGTGATATCCCTATTAGTTGCCGGGCCTGTCCCTGGGGGGGGGGGTGGGGCGCCCACTGGTCAATGATGTCTTTCTCTCACGGTTCGTGAGGTTTTCATCAGTGATGTTTACGCACTGAGGCTGGGCCACAATCGCCGGTTACTGAGCTGGAAATATGGGGGGGGGGGGGGGGGTGCGCCCACTGGTCAATGATGTCTTTCTCTCACGGTTCGTGAGGTTTTCATCAGTGATGTTTACGCACTGAGGCTGGGCCACAATCGCCGGTTACTGAGCTGGAAATAAGCGCCACGCGGGAAGCTCTCCCACTCCAGGCGAGCCATTGTGGCCTGTGTTTGTTTCTGTAAATGCTTAGATCAATTATTGCGAGTAAAACTATAATGAGGCAGTTAAGTTGTATGTGAAAGGGAGTATGTGAAATAATGAATATGCTAATGGCCTATTAGGATACGGGGTTAAGTTGCTGTTACCTATAGAACTAGCATGAAATAATACGCATGTATTTGACATCATTCAGATAAGAAGAACAATTCTGTTATACAATTTTTTTTTCCTCTCAGGATCGATGGTCATCAATGGTTTACGTCCCATCTTCACTTAAAATATGTTGTAGCCGTGCCGAATGGTGGGCTGGTTGGGCCGAATGGTGGGCTGGTTGGACTGACAGTTTTAAATTCAGTTTACAAAGCCAAGGAAAGTGAGGTCTTGAGAAATAAAGATTTATTGTTTTTTAACAGGAGGGTGAGAGCAACAAAGTGGCCAGATGTGAACGGTTAATTGACAAGGAATGGTAACAAGGGGGAGAGACTCCGGTCAGGTTAGGTAAGAAACAAAGGATTGAAAACCCTGAAAAGGGGCGTAACGAAATAATGAACGTCTCGGCAAAAAGCCTTCTTCAGCGATCAAACAACTGTTAAGATAATATAAAATTAAAATAATACTTAGCTGCCATGAAGTATCCGAGAAGACAGCAAGAGGACAGCAAAGGGACAGCAAGAGAACAGCTAGAGAAGAACAAGATTACAACAAGAAGACAGCAAGAAGACAGCAATAGGACAGCAAGAGGCACGTCATGACTAAGCTTTTCTCTCTTCAAGTTTGTCTCGATTCAAATAAAGCGATCGGACTGGACCTTCATGAGATAGGACCCAGGCGGATATATCGGCGGATATATCGGAGATCAGCTACGTCAGAGCCAAAACCACGAGGAGGGTGAAAGTCACGTGTTGGTCATGGGGGTGGTGAATCGCCGAGCATGGTTGAAACTTGTTTGCATAGTTCCCAGCACACGGAGTTGTTCTACTGTTAAATGGGGTGTTTACTTGTTAAAGTATAGTTTTGGGGTTTACCCATAGCAAACCACAGGGACACTCAGAGTTTGTCTCGCTACATCACTCAACAGTGGCACCTTGCCACATATTGTATAGACAGCCCATCTGAGTCCATAACACATGAAGACCTGCTGAGATAGGATTATGGATCAGAAAACGTTTAATGGTACTTATTTTAATCAATTTGTGCCATCTCAACAACTTGGTCATTAGGAATCAACTTCTCGGATATTTTTTGACAGAATCTGTCACTTGAATTTGAATATCTATGTCAGTTCTCAATGCATATGAAGATAACACATTCAATCAAATACAAACCTCAGTTCAACAAAAACAACTCATGACATCAACAAGTCAAATCGGAAATGATCTTAAAATTAAATTTGAGGCGCAAGAACAATGAGCGAGTCTGAAGCGAAGTTAAATTTCTTAACGTTTTGATCCTCTAATGAACAGGAAGTGTGGCCGTAACAACTGGTATCGATACCAATAATCCCACCGAAACTCAATAGATGAATCAATACCAGCCATTATTTTCCGCGTTCGATATTTGCTTTGTTCGATATCGCACTCGGAACACACTCAATATTTGTAAGGAGTCATGGGTTTTTAAGAAGCATTTCTGTCAAAATCGAAATCACGTGTTATGATGAGATGTATGGCCCATGTTGCATTGCGTCTATTTGAACAAATTTGTTATGATGAGATGTATGGCCCTTGATGCATTGCGTCTATTTGAAAAAATGTGTTATGATGAGATGTATGGCCCATAATGCATTGCGTCTACTTGAAAAAAATGTGTTATGATGAGATGTATGGCCCATGATGCATTGCGTCTATTTGAAAAAATGTGTTATGATGAGACGTATGGCCCATGATGCATTGCGTCTATTTGAACAAATGTGTTATGATGAGATGTATGACCCATGATGCATTGCGTCTATTTGAAAAAAAATGTTCTCCTTGAATTACTTTGTATTGCTCTGATCGATGATTCCAAAACTATGAATTGGAGCCCCCAAAATGTTGAGCTAATTTCTTAACGATCCAAGACATACAGTGAGAATTTTAAACTCTTGTTTTTTTTTTGTTTTTGTTTTTTAAAAGTATTATCAATGTTTTGATGTCGCAAACTAACTAACTTCTCCTGGGGCCTAACTCTGGCCATTACTGTAAACATGTTGAAACCTGAGGTCTTTATGGACAATTTCATGAGTTACCACCATATAGAGACAATGAATATTTAATGTTACCGCCATAGACACAATGAATATTTCATGTTACCGCCATAGACACAATGAATATTTCCTGTTACCGCCATAGACACAATGAATATTTCATGTTACCGCCATAGACACAATCAATATTTAATGTTACCGCCATAGACACAATGAATATTTCATGTTACCGCCATAGACACAATGAATATTTCATGTTACCGCCATAGACACAATGAATATTTCATGTTACCGCCATAGACACAATGAATATTTCATGAGTTACCACCATGGACACAATCAATATTTCATGAGCTATCACCATAGACACAATGAATATTTCATGTTACCGCCATAGACACAATGAATATTTCATGTTACCGCCATAGACACAATGAATATTTCATGTTACCGCCATGGACAAAATGAACATTTCATGAGTTACCACCATAGACACAATGAATATTTGATGAGTTACCACCATAGACACAATGAATATTTCATGAATTACCACCATAGACACAATGAATATTTCATGACTTACCACCATTGTTGTTCATACCTCAATGATGAAGCTCTTTACACCACATCAAAAGATTTTCAACTGAAACAAATTAAATGAGAGTCATTCTTTGAACGGTTGGAATAGAAATGAAGCCTGGCCCGCTGTAAGTCTTGAATCCTTAGTTGGTCAACATGAGATCTACATTTGATTCAATCAGAACTAAGGCGATCTCCTTCAACTGATGCCGGCCACAGCTGCTGTCATTAAAACACCTACGTTAGACGTAACAAGATAGGGATTACATCTAATCGTCTTTACCCAGAACTCATTCCAAACAGACTGCCACGCCAAAACACTCTTACGTCACAGACTCCCCCCCCCTCACGCCCCCAGCCGTCCTGATGCCATGACGCGGTCGGCTGATATTAATGTCCTTAACTCTTCCATAGCTTTTCCTTGGAATGCCGAGTCTTAAAAATAGTGAGTGTGAATACTGTCAAGGTATAAGATTCTTGACTCGATCATTTCAAGAACTGGAATAAGTTTGTCTGAAAAGTTTGAATAGTGTAACATCTCGGAATTTCGACTATGTTTTAATAGCCTCGATGAATACGACTGTTGAGACTAGAATACACGAGAGTATAAAGATGGCGCATGCCAAGCATGTTTTCAGAGATGGCAAGAGGAAGAGAGATAGATGTGACTTGACTTACGTTGTCTAGGGGTCGGTCCCCTCTGTACTAGCCACAGAACAATTTTACAAGGGTCTAGAACCCCTTTATTTCCAGCTCCTACAGAGCTGACTCTTGCTCCAAGTATCAACAAACAATTCAGGGTTTCAGGTTTTCTTATTTATTGGCTATGTGTGCCTATATACCACTACACAAAACAGTTAAAGTTACACAAGTCCTCTTCCATCCGTAGAAAAACTCACTCCTTTATAAGAGAAAAAATCATACACCCTATCCACAGCACTCGCCACTGTTCACTCCTTAAAAAAAACTCTACTCACACACGTGTTTTTTTCAGACACAGCACACCGGTCATACCTTGACCGAGAAAATTAAAAACTCGTGGGGCACACGGGGAAAATAAACTCACCCACGATTGGTCAAATTAACATTATAAAAGTTGACACAGAAAACTCACGCGATCTGAACGTGACACGCCCCCCCCTCACGAGTGACGTTTGGTGAAACCCAATGTTGCGAGTTTACAAAACAGCGGTCAGTTCGCGTGCATTTCTTGTAAACTGACATCAATATTTATAGCATAAAACATATGGTTATTTTAGTAATTTTTCTCATGAAAGGTCTATCTTAAAACAATGCGCTATCAATCATACTTTGAAAGTCACTACTATTGTTATGGCAATGCATTGTAGAATTAAGACATCTCTAATGAAACATACATGGTAATAGATAAAATAATTACTATTCTTTATCATCTCAATATTTTCCTACAATGAAATTGAGCATTTATTTTAATACATTGTAACAAATATTTAAATGTTTACAGCACATGATTTTGAAAAATCTTAATTCAAAAATGAAAAAGTGAAGAAAAACAAATGTCAACATCTGAGCATGTGTGGACAGCCATGAATTGTCCATTAAATCTTTACATACAAGACGGTGGAATGTTTCGCTTATCCCCTTGTCTTAAAAAATCATGGAGGTTATTTGATCCGCCCAACTCACCCCTCTCTCTTCTCGGGTTTGACCTGCACGGTCTAGTAGGCACGAATTCACCCAACAAGTCCTTTACACCCCAAGACCGTTTGGCTTGCCCCCAAGCTGTCCCTTCTCCTTTGTAACAAATACCATCATTGTTGAAAAGCAAAACACGTGTTACATTGTTAGACGTGTCAAATTTATTCAACTCAATTTTCCCATCGTCTCTAGATGGAAACACTTCACAGTCTCTGTCAACTGTGACATGTTCAAAAATAACTGAGTTAAACTCACGAGCAGCCAAAAACTGCGATTTACCCTCCTCAAAACATAACAACACACATGAGCTTGACTCAGGAGTGTCGGTGAACTCTGTCGAAGGTTCAACCTGACGACATCTAGTGGTCGCCGCTCTGGTCAAGGTTACGGTCTCTACTTCGTGGTTACCCCAGCTTGTCCCCCATATAATCATGACCCCTTGCTTCCATGGAAGCGGAAGGTGGTTCATGCCTGTGATCATGACCCCTTGCTTGCGTGGAAGCGGAAGGTGGTTCATGCTCGTGATCATGACCCCTTGCTTGCGTGGAAGCGGAAGGTGGTTCATGTCTTCAACACCCGTGGGTGTGTTATCAAAAGCCATGAGTGTGCCATCAAAAGCCATAAGTGTGCCATCAAAAGCCTCCGGCACCCTACAAACCTCAGTCACTCTCTTAACATCAATAAGTAAAGTATCCGTAACACTATGTTCATAAACAATATTCTTATCACAAACAACTTCTCTGGGTTCATAATCAATATTACCATCAAACAAACTACAAACCTCAGTCACTCTATCAACATCAATATGTGAAACATCAGCAATACTAGGCTCACAATAAAAAATATCATTAAAATCATCTACTTTGGGTTCATAAGCCATAAAACAATCAAAACCATCACTAGAGGAATCAACAACACTATGTTCATTATCAATATTTTTATCAAAATTTCTATCTGAACCCTCTACACTGGGTTCATAATTAATATCCCAATCAAAACAATCATCCCAAGCATCAACAACGCTGTGCTCATAATCAATATTTTTATCAAAGTCCCCAAAAGAAACATTAATACCACTAGGTTCACTACTGGTGCAAGGGCGATAGCCATTCTGCACATCATCACATTCGTCCTGTTTATCCACATTATCCAACTTATTTTCTCTTGTTTCGGTGTCTTCAAAATATTCATCAACTATACCAAACTGAAAAAATTCCGATTCATCATTTTTCCTAGTATTGATACTGCCCCTTTCTACATTTGGATTTTTAGTTTCTGACAGACTTACCCAAGATTTGTTCTCTCGACACCATCTAAGCTCATTCCCACTAACTTCTACCTTAGTATATTTCCTCGCTCTATATTTCCCATAACTATTTCTAAAGGCCCCCTCCCGCTTGATTTCTTTAAAAGCTTTCTCATCAACTTTACTTTGAGTAATGCTTGGACCCTCGTCCAAACAATTCGACGTTATGTCAGGATCTTTAGTCACGTGACTATGTTCTTCATTAGTAATTTTATATTCCTTAAAGGTGTTTAGGTCAAAAGGTATGTTAGAACTTAATTGCTGATAAATTTTTCTCACCACAGATTCTGGTGGTTTCTTGTAAACTGACATCAATATTTATAGCATAAAACATATGGTTATTTTAGTAATTTTTCTCATGAAAGGTCTATCTTAAAACAATGCGCTATCAATCATACTTTGAAAGTCACTACTATTGTTATGGCAATGCATTGTAGAATTAAGACATCTCTAATGAAACATACATGGTAATAGATAAAATAATTACTATTCTTTATCATCTCAATATTTTCCTACAATGAAATTGAGCATTTATTTTAATACATTGTAACAAATATTTAAATGTTTACAGCACATGATTTTGAAAAATCTTAATTCAAAAATGAAAAAGTGAAGAAAAACAAATGTCAACATCTGAGCATGTGTGGACAGCCATGAATTGTCCATTAAATCTTTACATACAAGACGGTGGAATGTTTCGCTTATCCCCTTGTCTTAAAAAATCATGGAGGTTATTTGATCCGCCCAACTCACCCCTCTCTCTTCTCGGGTTTGACCTGCACGGTCTAGTAGGCACGAATTCACCCAACAAGTCCTTTACACCCCAAGACCGTTTGGCTTGCCCCCAAGCTGTCCCTTCTCCTTTGTAACAAATACCATCATTGTTGAAAAGCAAAACACGTGTTACATTGTTAGACGTGTCAAATTTATTCAACTCAATTTTCCCATCGTCTCTAGATGGAAACACTTCACAGTCTCTGTCAACTGTGACATGTTCAAAAATAACTGAGTTAAACTCAGGAGCAGTCAAAAAATGCGATCTCCCCTCCTCCTCAAAACATAACAACACACATGAGCTTGACTCAGGAGTGTCGGTGAACTCTGTCGCAGGTTCAACCTGGCGACATCTAGTGGTCACCGCTCTGGTCAAGGTTACGGTCTCTACTTCGTGGTTACCCCAGCTTGTCCCCCATATAATCATGACCCCTTGCTTGCGTGGAGGCGGAGGGTGGTTCATGTCTTCAACACCCGTGGGTGTGTTATCAATGGCCATGAGTGTGCCATCAAAAGCCTCCGGCACACTACAAACTTCAGTCACTCTCTCAACATTAACAAGCAAAGTATCCGTAACACTATGTTCACAAACAATATTACCATCACAAACAACTTCTCTGGGTTCACAATCAATATCACCATCAAAGAAAGCAAAAACCTCAGTCCCTCTATCAACATCAATAAGTAAAGTATCCGTAACACTATGTTCATAAACAATATTCTTATCACAAACAACTTCTCTGGGTTGATAATCAATATTACCATCAAACAAACTACAAACCTCAGTCACTCTATCAACATCAATATGTGAAACATCAGCAATACTAGGCTCACAATAAAAAATATCATTACAATCATCTACTTTGGGTTCATAAGCCATATCACAATCAAAACCATCACTAGAAGAATCAACAACACTATGTTCATTATTAATATTTTTATCAAAATTTATATCTGAACCATCTACACTGGGTTCATAATTAATATCCCAATCAAAACAATCATCCCAAGCATCAACAACGCTGTGCTCATAATCAATATTTTTATCAAAGTCCCCAAAAGAAACATCAATACCATTAGGTTCACTACTGGTGCAAGGGCGATAGCCATCCTGCACATCATCACATTCGTCCTGTTTATCCACATTATCCAACTTATTTTCTCTTGTTTCGGTGTCTTCAAAATATTCATCAACTATACCAAACTGAACAAATTCCGATTCATCATTTTTCCTAGTATTGATACTGCCCCTTTCTACATTTGGATTTTTAGTTTCTGACAGACTTACCCAAGATTTGTTCTCTCGACACCATCTAAGCTCATTCCCACTAACTTCTACCTTAGTATATTTCCTCGGTCTATATTTCCCATAACTATTTTTTAAAGGCCCCCTCCCGCTTGATTTCTTTAAAAGCTTTCCCATCAACTTTACTTTGAGTAATGCTTGGACCCTCGTCCAAACAATTCGACGTTATGTCAAGATCTTTAGTCATGTGACTATGTTCTTCATTAGTAATTTTATATTCCTTAAAGGTGTTTAGGTCAAAAGGTTTATTAGAATTTAATTGCTCATAAATTTTTCTCACCACAGATTCTGGTGGCCTATAAGCATATATCCATCTGACACATTCTTCTCTGATTTCCCACATAGATTTCTCTTTCTGGCGTATGTCTACTCCCACTTTCAAACTGTCTTGTTTTGATCCACAATCGGTTTTACACTTAAGGCCATGTCTCCGTGTATATTGCCCTCATTTTCCTTATCATCCAGAGAAAATTGTCCCCTTTCAGTCCCAGTTAGTGTACAAGCACTATACCCAGACATTTTTCTCTCATGTTCTTTGATTCTTTCTTTTTCTTCTCGCTCATATGTGCGAATTTCTTCTTCTTCTGCGCGAATTATTTCTTCTTCTTCGCGAACCTCTTGTTCCCTATTAGCTACCCATTCTTTCGCTTCCTCCCCTTCTAATCCCAAATCTATTGCCATTTGTTTAATTTCGGCACTAGTAGGTAACGACATTTTTATCTCTAAGTCTTATGTCAATATATATGTTTACAAAAAAAATTACAGATAGAAAATGGATCAAATGAAATTAGTAATAAAACAATAGAAATTGCAAATCAAATAGCTAAATAATGTTCTTAAAATAATTACTTGTGATGATTCTCTCGATGGGTGGCACTGGGATTTCGGATGTATTGAGAAGTATAACCCATGTGTTCATGTGTATTTTCGTAGGTAGATAGGGTTGGAATGTCTGGTGTCTTCAATAATCCAATGTCACTAAAAGTTAGGGTTGGTATAGCTGTCTGTCTGGTTTTCCCGGCTTTCCTCTGGACTGGTATGGCCGTGATGATTGTTTTGACGTGCTGGTGTGGCTGGTTGGTCAGGCCCTCTCTGTGATGAATGGTAGGCTGGAAGGGTTCTTTGGACGAGCTGGTGTGGCCGGTTGGTCAGGCCCTCTCTGTGATGAATGGTAGGCTGGTAGGGTTCTTTGGACGATATGATGTTGCTTTAACGGCCTCTACTGTGGTGGATGGTCTTCTATGGTTGGTTTGGACTTAGCTGAACCTTTGAACCACGTACCAAATGATGAGCTGGTATGGTTGGATTGTGCTCCCACGGTGGCTAATTGCGCGCTTAGATGGCTGCTCCACTGTGGTGGATGGTTAGGGTTGATTTGGCTGCATCGAACGGCCTCCCCTTTGGCTGATGGTAGGCTTGGATGGTTTCTTTGATGAGCCGCGACGATGGCGAATGATAGATTTGTATGGTTAATCCACTGTGGATGGTTGGTGGACTTGGATGGTTGCCTTGATATGCCGCGACGATGGCGAATGGTTTATATGGTTAATCCACTGTGGATGGTTGGTAGACTTGGATAGGTGCTCCACTGTGGTGGATGGTTGCTCCACTGTGGTGGATGGTAGACTTGGATGATATGGCTGCTTCGACGGGCCTTCCTTGTGGCTGATGGTAGGCTTGGATGGTTGCTTTACTGTGCCGGAACGATGGCGAATGATAGATGTGTATGGTTAATCCACTGTGATGGATGGTTGGATGATATGGCTGCTTCGACGGGCCCCCACTGTGACGTGACGTACGTTGTCTAGGGGTCGGTCCCCTCTGTACTAGCCACAGAACAATTTTACAAGGGTCTAGAACCCCTTTATTTCCAGCTCCTACAGAGCTGACTCTTGCTCCAAGTATCAACAAACAATTCAGGGTTTCAGGTTTTCTTATTTATTGGCTATGTGTGCCTATATGCCACTACACAAAACAGTTAAAGTTACACAAGTCCTCTTCCATCCGTAGAAAAACTCACTCCTTTATAAGAGAAAAAATCATACACCCTATCCACAGCACTCGCCACTGTTCACTTCTTAAAAAAAACTCTACTCACACACGTGGTTTTTTCAGACACAGCACACCGGTCATACCTTGACCGAGAAAATTAAAAACTCGTGGGGCACACGGGGAAAATAAACTCACCCACGATTGGTCAAATTAACATTATAAAAGTTGACACAGAAAACTCACGCGATCTGAACGTGACAATAGAGAGTTAATTCCCTTCGCCTAGTCTCCTAGGATAGAGTTATTCTTTGAGCTACCCAATGAAGTTTTGTGATTATTCCATTGTTCTTTTGTCATGAAGGCGCCGCTAGTTTATGTTTCATTATTTGATGTGACTCTGTGCGTACTTTACTAAAAGGGAAGTGTGCAAAAACAGAACTCAGCATTTCGTTTTAGAAAGCTGTGAGAGTCATATCTATGACGTAGCCAAGATGTCACAAGCGGTAGACAATTCGATATATAAGAAAAACACTGGCAATATACTTAGCTACAGATCTCAAATCTAACTTAGTGATGATTTGATAAATTCTAAATACTTTTGTTATATTTTTCTGCACACAAATTTTGTGCAAATTTTGACCGTAATCAGAATCTTTGACTCTCATCAACAACTCTGTCATTACCAACATGACTGACTCGTCAGCTGTTACCCTTGGCTCAGAGCTATTTTTTTTTACGGTTGCTCTTTGTTAATTGTGTTTGCCGGTTAGTGTTTAGGGGACCGAAGCCACGCGTCAGTTCGTTGATCCACCATTTTGTAACTAAGGCCGACTAATCCCGTTGTTGGGCAGGTCGTTTCCGTCCGAAGGAACATTGTTATCTACCCTGATGAACAATTTGGGGTAAAGGGTTTTTCAATGTACGTCCTCAGACCGGACTTTGACGTCCTGTGTGAGTTCAGAAAGAGAATAGACACCGTTTTGTAGACGCATAACGGCGTCACTATTAAACAGTGGTTCTCAAAATTGCAAGTTTTAATGACACTAACCAATGAGCATCAGCGAAACGGTGATGGATTATTTATATCTATCGAAACCCATCTTTGTTTAACTCATGTCTCAGCGAAATATCATCATGATAAAATTTAAACACATTTTTAAAATAATAAACGTTTAGCGTATACAATCTAAATTGTAGCTGAATTAAATATTATCACTACTCAATCGTCTATCATAACAAATATGAAAAATCATATTACATATATGTCAGTTCAAAAAAACAAAACAGGACTAGTTCACAGGAGATTTGGAAGATTTGTTTGAGGAGATTTCTGATCAGAAAATTTCGAGAGTGCAGTGGTCATTTTATTTCTCATGCTCACCTTCCATTGGCTAACGTATACATTCAACCAGTGATACGATATAAGGACATAGCCGGGAAGGAATTCACATAACATCAATACTTACTTTAAAAGTGTTTCCAAAAATAGAAAGCAATCATGGAATGCCCCGAGATTAAAGACCAATCAAATTCTGGGATAAAATAAAACATAACATTGATTTGTCGAAGTAGATTTTTACCTCAAGCTGCTGTATTAGATAGATTGTTCATTCGCAATAAGTACACAGTTTGTCATTGGTGTTTTTAAGAGAATTTCAACCTGACGTTGTGTGTTAAACCAATAGATCTCCTTAGAGCAGTTCAACCTGACATTTTGTGTTAAACCAATAGATCTCCTTAGAGCAGTTCAACCTGACGTTGTGTGTTAAACCAATATATCTCCTTAGAGCAGTTCAATCGGGTGTTGTGTGTTAAACCAATAGATCTCCTTAGAGCAGTTCAACCGGACGTTGTGTGTTAAACCAATAGATCTCCTTAGAGCAGTTCAATCGGGCGTTGTGTGTTAAACCAATAGATCTCCTTAGAGCAGTTCAATCGGGTGTTGTGTGTTAAACCAATAGATCTCCTTAGAGCAGTTCAACCTGACGTTGTGTGTTAAACCAATAGATCTCCTTAGAGCAGTTCAATCGGGCGTTGTGTGTTAAACCAATAGATCTCCTTAGAGCAGTTCAACCGGACGTTGTGTGTTAAACCAATAGAGCTCCTTAGAGCAGTTCAATCGGGCGTTGTGTGTTAACCCAATAGATATCCTTAGAGCAGTTCAACCTGACATTTTGTGTTAAACCAATAGATCTCCTTAGAGCAGTTCAACCTGACGTTGTGTGTTAAACCAATATATCTCCTTAGAGCAGTTCAATCGGGTGTTGTGTGTTAAACCAATAGATCTCCTTAGAGCAGTTCAACCTGACGTTGTGTGTTAAACCAATATATCTCCTTAGAGCAGTTCAATCGGGTGTTGTGTGTTAAACCAATAGATCTCCTTAGAGCAGTTCAACCTGACGTTGTGTGTTAAACCAATATATCTCCTTAGAGCAGTTCAATCGGGTGTTGTGTGTTAAACCAATAGATCTCCTTAGAGCAGTTCAACCGGACGTTGTGTGTTAAACCAATAGATCTCCTTAGAGCAGTTCAATCGGGCGTTGTGTGTTAAACCAATAGATCTCCTTAGAGCAGTTCAATCGGGTGTTGTGTGTTAAACCAATAGATCTCCTTAGAGCAGTTCAACCTGACGTTGTGTGTTAAACCAATAGATCTCCTTAGAGCAGTTCAATCGGGCGTTGTGTGTTAAACCAACAGAGCTCCTTAGAGCAGTTCAATCGGGCGTTGTGTGTTAAACCAATAAATCTCCTTAGAGCAGTTCAACCGGACGTTGTGTTAAACCAATAGAGCTCCTTAGAGCAGTTCAAGCGGGCGTTGTGTGTTAAACCAATAGATCTCCTTAGAGCAGTTCAACCGGACGTTGTGTGTTAAACCAATAGAGCTCCTTAGAGCAGTTCAATCGGGCGTTGTGTGTTAA
>CAXITT010000657.1:259376-296155 GCA_964033795.1 Lymnaea stagnalis | reverse complement strand
GGCCCCCCCCCCCCCCAATCCCCCTGTGGACATCCTATCTGGAATCCATCAGTGCACTAAACACAAATGTACTTTGGATCCTGGTCAATTTTATCTTAATCCGTTGTTTCATCAGACCAGTTCGCCTTTCAATCGCGATAGCGCTATTTGAACACTTCTCATTACTTGGCGTTTGTTAATTCAAGCGTTGACTTTGTGTGTTGAGTGAACGAGACAATCCGCCCCCGCCACTTCAATGACGCCATTTCGCCAACGACCACTTCGCCAACAAAGATCTAGAAGCTACTTCAAAAATAAAAAAGAAACCATAATTTTAGAGTTGATTAGAAGGATGTTGTAATATCAGTACCGTATGTAAAATTATTAATGTTTTTATTCATTTAATGAGTTCATTCGTTCTCAAAGGCGTCACATGTAACCGATGCCTCCCTGTGTCATCGGAGGTGAAGTCCCTGTGGCATCGGAAGTGAAGTCCCTGTGCCATCGGAGGTGAGGTGCGGTGGTTCTCACCGGGTTACATCGGCGGTTGTGGCCTGGCGTCTCGTTAACCTTGGATGGCAACTCATCTAAGATGGATGATTGAGAGATGGCGAGATCTATTCCACAACCCACCCCCCCACCCCTCACCCCAAACCCACACACTCACGCACACACAGACATACACATACCAAATATTAACGTTTCATATTTAGAGTCTTCTTAGAAATGTGCGCATTAACTAAGTCAAGCTGCAAAACATTTTGATGCTTAGAGTGCTCCCCCTTTTAGACTGCGCGATCGCACTATAATAACTGAGGCAACCATTTCTGATCGTTGTATTCCTTTCGTGTTGATGTAGATCAGAAAAGTGCGCATCTTAATGGCCGGGCTGCTGTACAAATCATGTTTAGCAATCAAATTCAAATCAATAAAATAAATGATTATTTCAGAGATCACATACGCAACACGAAGTAATTTTCTGACCACTACTTCCCGAAGTAATTTTCTGACCACTACTTCCCAATAAAATTCCGTTGTATTTCAATGATTGCCCCCTCCCCAGACTTGTGTAAATAAGCATCGCGAGACCCCTCCTGCCCTGTGTCGTACACATCATTAGGGAAACTTTTCAAATGCGGCCAACTCCCCCACCCCCACCCGCTTCTCCCGTCGATGTTTGGGAATTGCTGTCGATGTTTTTTACCGACTGTTTCATTCAGTCTGTGTTGCTGAGGTGTCCACTGCTCGCTGTCTATGTCCACTGCCCTCTGTTTATCTCCACTGCTCAGTGTACTCTTCAGTAACCGTCTTTACTCGTTCATAAACAAATTTTGTTGTTTTAACCTTTCAGAGGAATAAGAGGAATAATATTATTGGAGGCGCCACAGTACAAAGCAATTTAAATAACACCTGCAAATTCAGGGGGGGGGCGCAAATGCCGCACCATTCCCTACACGAATGACGCCCCTGGTTCTATTATGGGGTCAGCTTATTGTCATGTTACATTAGTTTTCAGGCTTTTACCCGGTCAAAACTAACGGGCTTGTTAGTGTTACTGTTCAGATGTCCATGCTGCTTTCATATCTGTCCATGTCCAGTCCAATCTCATGTTGTTAAGCGTTTCTACTGGTATATTTCCGTTCTTCACTCCCTGGGTCTGGTCCTATAGAGATGTCAGCTCGTCTGGCCAGTGCCAATTTGAAAGATAACCATTATTTGTTAGACGCTAAAAATATGAATTATATCTTGTACCAGACATTTTATTACCTCCTCCTGGTTGTAGAGGCTCGCCCTTAGCCCACCTTACCCCACCCCCATAATGCAGAGAGGCACGTGCTTACCCCACCTTACCCCACCCCCATAATGCAGAGAGGCACGCGCTTACCCCACCCCCGTAAACAATTAACTTTGTCCTTAAACGTTATTGTTTATTTTGAGGCTAAATAAACTAACTTTTGTTATACAGTCCACAAAATCAGCTTTTGTTGTACAGTCCACATAATCAGCTTTTTTGTGCAGTCCACAAAATCAGCTTTTGTTGTACATTCCAAATAATCAGCTTATGTTGTACAATCCACATAATCAGCTTTTGTGATACAATCAACATATGCAGCTGTTGTTGTACATTCCATTAAATCAGCTTGTGTTGTAAATTCCACAAAGTCAGCTTGTTTGTACAATCCACAAAATCAGCTTTTGTTGTACAGTCCACATAATCAGCTTTTGTGGTCCAGCCTGGCAGAGAAGCTTGATGATACAAACTGTATGAGTGTTAAAAAAGAGAATTTGAAAAGGGGCTGTCACATGAAAAAAGCACAAATGGATTAGAGTTCATGATGTGTTAACATCGTTTAACAACGTCAGAGCAGCACGCTCGATACAAGCACCCCAAAAAAATTTTTCTGCGACTTGCGACGAGACCGTATGGAATAATGTTTGAAATTCAACACTGCGTCCTTATCGAGTCCTAGGTGGTGTGCAGCCAGAGACAAAACGTTAGAAAGGCGAGTAAATAAATAGTTTTCTTTGCCGGAATGTCCGTCACAGGAGCACCACTGTCTGTGGACCAGTTGTTATACAGGAGCACCACTATCTGTGGACCAGTTGTTATACAGGAGCACCACTATCTGTGGACCAGTTGTTATACAGGAGCACCACTATCTGTGGACCAGTTGTTATACAGGAGCACAACTATCTGTGGACCAGTTGTTATTCAGGAGCACCACTGTCTGTGGACCAGTTGTTATACAGGAGCACCATTGTCTGTGGACCAGTTGTTATACAGGAGCACCACTGCCTGTGAATCAGGTGTTATTCAGGAGCACCATTGTCTGTGGACCAGTTATTATGCATGGAAAAACAAAGTATTAGCTTTTTAACGTGGCTACAAATAAATTAAGATACACCTCACAAGTCTTTAATTAGTGAACCCTGAGTTCCTGGATTTCTTTTTATCTTTTCTTGCACCTGATATTCATACTGCATGATTGAGTCCGGGTATTTCAGGACCAGTCCGGGTATTCCAGGACAAGTCCGGGTATTTCAGCTAGTAGTGCTTCCGTCGGATCGATCAGGACCACTGTTCGTCATTGGTGCCGGGGATGACTCTACTGGTGGCTGCGCAGATGACCGTGAAAACCGATTCTTGCACGACTAGTATTGTGCCGTAGCTGCAAGTTATGGTATGAACATCTCAAGTGATGGCTGGCACATCTCAAATGATGGATGGGACATCTCTAATGATGGATAGGACATTTCAAGTGTTGTGGATGGGACATCTCAAGTGTGATGGATGGGACATCTCAAGTGATGGATCGGACATCTCAAGTGATAAATGGGACATCTCAAGTGATGGTTGGGACATCTCAAGTGATGGTTGGGACATCCCAAGTGATGGATGGGACGTGTCAAGGGATGGCTGGGACATCCCAAGTGATGATTGGGACATTTCAAGTGATGGTTGGGAAATCCCAATGAATTTGGATGGGACGTGTCAAGGGATGGCTGGGACATCTCAAGTGATGGAGGGGACATCTCAAGTGTGATGGATGGGACATCTCAAGTGTGATGGATGGGACATCTCAAGTGATGGATCGGACATCTCAAGTGATAAATGGGACATCTCAAGTGATGGTTGGGACATCTCAAGTGATGATTGGGACATCTCAAGTGATGGATGAGACATCTCAAATGAGGTATGGGACATTTCCAAATGCAATTTGGACCTGGACTTTTCTAGAGCGTCTTTAGTGTTCCGCACCATCTGTTCTGTCAGCTCCTTGTTGCATGGTATAAGCGCCAAGAAGCTGATTGTTCCCACGCGTCCGGGTTATTAAGAATTAGGCTTTAATTGTGTCATTTAGGCTCTTTGATAAACAATGATGCATTTGTTAGTTGTTTGTTTTTTTATTGCTGAGACTAAAAAAAAAAAAAAAAAATTTTATTTTTTTTTTTTTTTTTTTTTTTTTTTTGGAAAAAAAAAAAAAAAAAAAAAAAAAAAAGTTAACTTTATTTCATTCGTCGACATATTTTCGGTCATATGAATTTAAAATAAAATATTGTCTTAAAATTATTTTTGCTTGATGCATTTTACAAAAATTGTCTTTTTTTTAATTTTCTTTTGCTTTTTCGTTTCAAGTTTGATATTTTTCTCCAAAGTTTTTAACAGATTGATTCTTGTTAAAGGAGGAACGTATATTGTGTTCAAATGTTGATCAAAGTTCATGTTTCATCCTTTGCTCATCTGAATCCAACGTGATTGTTTTCCTTCTATAAGTTTGTTTATATCAAAAGGGCGATGTCATTCTGTATCTGTCTGTCTGGCAATCTGTACTGGACGACATTACCACCCACCCGGAGTAACCACATGCAGGACCGGCTCAAGGCACTGGCAACCACGGAGAGTTGCGCGGGGCGCAAGGCAATCGTAGAGCCGGCCCTGACCACATGACACTCAATTTTTTTTTTTTTTAAAGATGATCTTTGGCCATAAAAATCTATGGATCCTTCGTCGATATTTGTTAAGGGTAAAGGACCAACTTTTATTTGGTAAAGGAAAAGGACAAATTCAACTCCAGCCGCCGGCTAGTTGTGTCCCAGCACCTTGATCAATTTAGTAAAATATTAAAGACATTGCCCAGGGTAGCTCCATCTCATCTGGATGTCTGCAGTTCGAAAATGAGCGTCTTGCTTTCATTCTTCACACTCTTCACATTCTTCACATTCGCCCCTTTGCTGAAAAAAACATTACATTTTATTTCCTTTACTTAAAGGTGTTGGAAGCATTTCGTTTAATCTCATCCCCAAAGTCTGACTGAATCGCCCCCCTTCTCTTGATCTTAGCATGTACAAATGTTGTTTACCAACAGCTTCTGATGTTTACCATCTATCAACATTTGTTCCTCTCATTGAGTTCTCAGCGATTTTTTTTGTTTGTTAATGTAGCTTGAGAAAATCTCAGTCTTGGATCAATACGGCTCTATATAATCCTCCCCCACCCCCGCCAACTTATAGTATTGGGGAATCTGAGTATATTTTGTACAAGGGGGAAAAAATTGCAAAGACCACAGCTGCCTCATTCCTGCCTAGACGAATCCAAGCCAGCCATAACATGTCCACGGGACGAATAATGACCCCAATTAACTACGAAACCGGAAATGTTTGGGCAGCAGAGGTCGCTGAGACGGTGTCGGCCAACAGTATAAGGTCACCCTCAAAATCTGAATGGGAAGTGTTGGCGGCACGATGTATCAACTTGCGCGTAGCGTGGTGTGAATATTGGGTCAGGAGCTGTGGGATTTGCGTGTTTCAGGAAGTGTCATTTAGACAGAGAGGAGGTCGAAGAAATTGCCGGATGAACAAATAATCTTATTTTTAAAGCGTTTAATTAGAGACTATAGGATAAACCCAAACAGAATTTTTGGAAAAAGCTACTTTGACTTCAAACAAACAAACAAAAAAATATTTGTCGGATTATTTTCTACTCTAATGCAGTCTATTTAAGGAATATAAACAGCGGGCCGAATATAAAAAGTGGGCCGAAAATAAACAGTGGGCCGAATATAAATAGCTGGCCGAATATAAACAGTGGGCCGAAATTTAAAACAGCAGGCCGTCAGTCCTAATCTCATAATTTTATTTCCCTGAGTAACCATCCCTCAAGCCAGGACAGCCCCCACTACTTGGCCTCGAAGCGGCACGCTGGAACCACCCTCGGCTGAGATAGCCCCCACCAGACACTCCAGTCGATTAACATGTGTTAATTTTTGAGTCCTACAAGAAAAAAAATACATAACCAAGGACTGACAAAACTGAATGCAAAGAAAGACATAGTGATATAAACAATATTAAATTTAATTATACAAATACACTTACATGCTGTATTAACTGACAGCAAGTGCAAAAAATAAACTCTTCAAAATGCAAATATTAATTCACACACGCACGCATTTATTTAATGTCTCGTATAATATTTTTTTTAAAAACTCTCTCGCTCTTTGTAACTGACCTGTTCTAACTGCTAAGAAAGCACGCAGTCGAAATATAGGGACCAAATCAGAACGTTCTAGAACAGAAAGTCTAGATTTGCGTCAACTATTGGCATTCTCTATTTACATGAAATGATTAAGTATGCTGCGAAATGCCGGTAATTAGTTCATTTCCCATTGTTTATTTGGCCAAGGATATGTGATTATGTTTCATGCTGGTGTCGAGTGTACCCACGATCCGAAAAGTTTGGGTGACCACTGACCTGTTGGATCTCGTGTTGTCCTTGGAACGCTACGGTTGTAAACCATCGCTATTTACCCTGCCGAGTTACTTGTACTTTTACTTGTCGTCAGGCCACGGCATCTCTCATGAAATGTTTGATGGATTTCTTCTCCCAATCATCGCTGGATATTACGTCTAGGAAAACGTTCATGAGAAAATACGTAACAAAGATCGGCTTACGCAGTTGGACTACGGAGGAAGGAAAATAGTTGACCACCCACCACCACCCCCTCACCACCAACACTTCAAAAAAAAAAACAACCACAAAACCCACCTATTTATTTCGCAGGACTTGTTTAGGGAACATTGTAATGTTCGCGTTCGATGGTGATGGGGTGGCTATAAAATGCAGTTTCTGTACTCTAAACTAGATGAATTAGACAACAGCCATGTGTGTCAATATAAAAATATACTCTAAACTAATCTGGTTGTTTTACATGGCAGGTCTAGATGTGAGTCGCGGTAGAAGAGGTATGCTCGGTACCTTTTCATGCCGTCCTGAGCTCCGATGCCATCAGTGATTGTTCGTAGCGATAGCTTCGGCCTGGTGGCCAACTCTTTTGGTAGAGGTCATTGTGCGTGGCTGTGATCTTTACTGGATTCGAGTTGAGAAGATCCACCACAGGCGCCTCCCCCCCCCCCCCCCGGGTACTCCAAGTCTCAACAGTTGGCGGTTAGATGGACGGCCTGGGTCTCACAACAGGTGTGACTTTCACTCAGGTTATGTGTGGATACACCAATAATCGCAGGCATGTAGGAGGAAGAGTGGGGGGGGGGCTGGGATTTGGAACAGGTGGCTCGTGACGGACTGCAAACCCAGACAGGAGTTCAGGTTATGGAATGATGCGAATAGGATTGTGACGTCAACCGAGCCAGATTATTGCCAACCATCCTAGGTGGAGATTCAATGAAGGCCACGACGCAATGAAGATTCATTGCTTGTGACATGCGCTCCTGTTCTACCCTCGTGGTGGTGCGGGGGTGCCGCCGATGGAACGTAAGGCGAATGTCGGGAGTCAATAGGGCGGGCTTGAGGCCGGTTTGTCATTGCCTCCAGAAATCAGTCAGATTACACGTTGGATCAAGCCCCACAGTGGGGTAGGTCATGGTGGTAGCTCAAAGTTGTAGGTCATGGTGGTAGCTCAAAGTTGTAGGTCATGGTGGTAGCTCAAAGTTGTAGGTCATGGTGGTAGCTCAAAGTTGTAGGTCATGGTGGTAGCTCAAAGTTGTAGGTCATGGTGTAGGTCGTGGTGGTAGGTTAAAGTGGTAGGTCATGTGCTAAGTTATGGTGGTAAGTTATAGTGGTAGGTCATGGTGGTAGGTCATAGTGATAGGTAATGTGGTAGGTCGTGGTGGTAGGTTATAGTGGTAGGTCATGCTGGTAAGGGTTAGTGGTAGGTCATGTGGTAATTTATGGTGGTAGGTTATTGTGGTAGGTTATGGTGGTAGTTCATGATGGTAGGTCATGAGGTAAGTCATGGAGATAGGTCATGGTGGTAGCTCATGGTGGTAGGTTAAAGTGGTAGGTAATGGTGGTAGGTCATGAGGTAGGTCATGGGGATAGGTCATGGTGGTAGGTTAAAGTGGTAGGTCACAGTAGTAGGTTATAGTGGTTGGTCAAGGTGGTAGGTCATGGATGTAGGTCATGGTGGTAGGTCATGGATGTAGGTCATAGTGGTAGGTCATGGTGGTAGGCTATAGTGATAGGTCATGTGGTATGTCATGGTGGTAGGTAATCGTAGAAAGTCATGTGATTCATCAAAGTGTTAGGTCATGGTTGGAGGTCTTGCTGGTAGATCATGGTGGTAGGTTATAGTGGTAGGTCATGGTGGTAGGTCATGGTGGTAGGTCATTATGGTAGGTCATGGTGGTAATTTATGGTCAAAAGTCAAGGTGGTAGGTCATGTTGTTTGTCATGGTGGTAGGTCATGTGGTAGGACATGGTGGTAGGTTTTATTGGTAGGTTATAGTGGTAGTGCATATTGGTAGGTCATGGTGGTAGGTTATAGTTGTAGGTCATAGTGGTAGGTCTAGGTGGTAAGTCATATTGTAGGTCATGTGGTAAGTCATGTGGTAGGTCATGCGTTAGGTCATGTGGTAGGTCATGTGGTAGGTCATGTGGTAGGTCATGTGGTAGGTCATGTGGTAGGTCTTGTGGTAGGTCTTGTGGTTGGTCATTTGGTAGTTCATGATGTTAGGTCATGTGGTAGGTCTTGTGGTAGGTCATGATGGTAGGTTATATTGATAGGTAATGATGGTAGTTCATAGTGGTAGGTCATATGATAGGTCATGGTGGTGCAACACTGCCTTCTGGCTGCGACATGCTGGATAGAAACTTAGAGCTGTCGGCTACAGCCGGAGACCCTGGAAGATCTAGCTCAAAGAACTATTGCTACATATGCCCTGCCTAGTGGACACTGTCCGGTGTATCTCAACAAAGACGAGCCCCAATGCGTGGGTCTGTCTGAGCTGGGCTATCACGTGGCCGCGGGCTGACCCTGCATTGAGACCCTGGGTCTTTGGTCACACGTAACCGGTTCCGATGGTGACGTCAGAGCCGACGATGCGAAATTTCGTGAGACACAGCTTAAGAGTGAGAACTCGCTCATTGCTTCGTGGAATGTCTGACCTTAGTACTTTTACATTACGAGATAAAGATGTGTGGCTTTTTTTAAAAAAAAAATTAAGATTTAATAGCCATTCATTACTTTTGGTTGTGTTTGATTTTTATTGTTTTTTTGTTTTTTTTCAATATAAAAATACAGATGCTGAGAAAGAGTAATGCAAGGTTTGATTTTTTTTATACATTGTAAACCATTTAGAAGTCTCAAAGGCGTCTATAATCATATGCTCTGGTCATAAAACTGGTTCTCAACAGCAAATGGCCTCTCTCCACGCCGCTGGGTAACCCAAGGCAAGGGAACATCTTTGGATGATACAGCTTGGCACCAGGAGTTGTCGGAATGTTCCATTGTATCAATGTTATCTGCCTTTCGGGACTCCATCTCCGGGTTTCATTTCAGAGTTTCCTTCTCTTAGATGAGTTGCCATCCAAGGTTAGCGAGTCCCATCTACCCGGGATGCTGGTGGGTTCTTGCTGGAATTGAACTCCAGACCACCAACTTGAGATTTGCTCAGTTTAGACAACTCGGCCACCCAGCACCCATAAAAATATTTAAAATCCGGTTAAACTCATTTTTTTTTTTTTCAAAAAAAAAAGTCCCGTCCAACACTTTGTTCCAAAAGACACCGTCCTATTCTATGTCCTACACAACACCGTCCTATTCTATGTTCCACCCAACACCGTCCTATTCTATGTCCCACACAAAACCGTCCTATTCTATGTTCCACCCAACACCGTCCTATTCTATGTCCCACACAACACCGTCCTATTCTATGTTCCACACAACACCGTCCTATTCTATGTTCCACCCAACACCGTCCTATTCTATGTTCCACACAACACCGTCCTATTCTATGTTCCACCCAACACCGTCCTATTCTATGTTCCACACAACACCGTCCTATTCTATGTTCCACACAACACCGTCCTATTCTATGTCCCACACAACACCGTCCTATTCTATGTCCCACACAACACCGTCCTATTCTATGTCCCACACAACACCGTCCTATTCTATGTCCCACAGAACACCGTCCTATTCTATGTCCCACACAACACCGTCCTATTCTATGTCCCACACAACACTGTCCTATTCTATGTCCTACACAACACCGTCCTATTCTATGTCCTACACAACACCGTCCTATTCTATGTTCCACACAACACCGTCCTGTTCTATGTCCTACACAACACCGACCTATTCTATGTCCTACACAACACCGTCCTATTCTATGTTCCACCCAACACCGTCCTATTCTATGTCCTACACAACACCGTCCTATTCTATGTCCTACACAACACCGTCCTATTCTATGTCCTACACAACACCGTCCTATTCTATGTCCTACACAACACCGTCCTATTCTATGTCCTACACAACACTGTCCTGTCGGCTCACGTTTACGGTTTTTTGTCCTGTTTTTTTTTCTTTTCTTTTTTTTTACGCTCCGGAAATGACATCCCTTCTGAGCGGTTTACAAATGTTCTCCCCAATTTGAGGTCAATGCACAGCAAGCTAGGTATGCCCCCCCCCCCTTTTTGGCTGTTGCCATGGTTGCATGACGAAACGCAAGAAAGCAATTTCCCCCCAAATTGCGATAATTGCGGCTCATTTTCAACACACACAAATAGCATGACGAACTTAGTGGAGTTTTTGTATTCCGCGGAAATCCTCCAAGCGCAGGGCACTCTGGGTGGATTCAAAAATTCCCAAACGGACGGCTCCTGTAATTTTCACAATGCAGTTTCCATCGCCTCTTGCCGTGCCGAAATGCAGTTAGCTGTCTTTGCTTATAGCCAGTAATGACAAAACGTGAAGATGCCAGATAAGCATAAAGAGAATGAATCGCATCCAGCTATTTCAAATGCATTATCAATTTGAATTTTGTCTGGTAAGTTTCGCCATCATTACTCTTAGGCGGAATTCAAAACTGAAAATGACCTCCCAGGAAGGAGATCCCCTGGCTTTTAGAAAAGCCAGTTATTGTATCCAAGCAACTCGCAATCAAACATAGAGTAAACGAATGTGTAAATGGTTGATGTGAAATCGCCCAAGTCAACTTCATATACCCCATAGTATTATTTCAGTTTATTGTTTTTTTGGTGTTTTTTTTAAATATTTGTTATTCAACTTTGAGACGAAACAAGGTAAATAATAATTCAAAGAAACATTTGAGTTTGTTTAAATTAGTCAAAGTCAGGCACTCAATTTTATTATTTTTGATGTATATTTTTAAAGGTTAGGAATTAAAATGGTGTTCAATAGACCATGACATTGTGACGTAGATGCTGTGGCGGATGAAGGGTGAGGGGAGGGGCGATCCACCCCAGGGGGCATTTTTTCTATATATTGAAGCGCGGCTTTTTTAAAGCCAACAGCAGAGTGTTTTGTGGGGGGAGGGGGGCTGCAAACATCAGGGCGGCACTATCCCTAGCTACGCCACTGCGTCAATGATACTGATTGACTTGTGTCTTGTTAACTCTTGGTCCTGTGTTACTAATAAAACGCTACACTACCACGTAAAACACAAATGTAATTGTGCTCGTCGTGTGGGTGGCCTCACTTTGTCCACTTCTCGTGGGATGGTTCCGAGTAGTTTTTTTTAATCAGGCCACCAATACATTTTTGTGATGTGCTTGGTGAAAGCTACCGCACATCAATTCATTATTTCATTTTTTTTTAAATTAAATTTAAATGTCATAGTACGATGTAGTGTTGCATACGATTATAGGTCTTAGTTATCCCTATCGCATATTCACAATTGCAGTACACGATTCTACTCCAAAGCAATTTTAGTCTCTCACGATTGGTGACTTTATTATAAAAATGCGCTCCCAAGAAGTTACCAAAACACGTTGCTTTAATCTCGGGAGATTTCCCTCATTATCATTGTAGCAAGGCCCAGTGCCCCATTAATTTATTACTACTTTTATTTATGTATTATTACATTTTCATGACTATGGACCGGCGACTGAAGCCTCGTCCTGCCGACCAGTGCTTTGAGAAGCGTGGTCGACGCTAGAGCGGCACTGAGGAAGTTTTCTACTATTAGAAGAAGAAATAATTCATAAAATGTTGGTATCATGCAGAAGTGACGTAAGGTATGGGTATCCCACTGGTCTCCAAGCTCTGTTTATGTTTGGCTTTATTTCTTAACCACATTATTTTTGTGACATTAAAGGGGGAAAAGGTGTGTGAGAGAATCCGACTGGGGGAGAGGATGTAAGAGACTGGTCAAATAAATACGTCTCGCCATTGAATGTGTGACAGAGTGGCCGTACATCCAGTCATTGTGTGTGTGACTGAATGGCCGTACATCCAGTCATTGTGTGTGTGACTGAATGGCCGTACATCCAGTCATTGTGTGTGTGACTGAATGGCCGTACGTCCAGTCATTGTGTGTGTGACTGAATGGACGTACATCCAGTCATTGTGTGTGTGACAATGTGGCGGTACGTCCAGCCATTGCATGTGTGACAGAGTGGCGGTACGTCCAGTCATTGCATGTGTGACAATGTGGCGGTACGTCCAGCAATTGCATGTGTGACAATGTGGCGGTACGTCCAGTCATTGCATTTGTAACAATGTGGCGGTACGTTCAGCCATTGCATGTGTGACAGAGTGGCCGTACGTCCAGCAATTGCATGTGTGACAGAGTGGCCGTACGTCCAGCCATTGCATGTGTGACAATATGGCGGTACGTCCAGCCATTGCATGTGTGACAGAGTGGCCGTACGTACAGCCATTGCATGTGTGACAGAGTGGCCGTACGTCCAGCCATTGCATGTGTGACAGAGTGGCCGTACGTGCAGCCATTGCATGTGTGACAGAGTGGCCGTACGTCCATGTGACAATGTGGCGGTACGTCCAGCCATTGCATGTGTGACAGAGTGGCCGTACGTCCAGCCATTGCATGTGTGACAGAGTGGCGGTACGTCCAGCCATTGCATGTGTGACAGAGTGGCCGTACGTGCAGCCATTGCATGTGTGACAGAGTGGCCGTACGTCCAGCAATTGCATGTGTGACAGAGTGGCCGTACGTCCAGCCATTGCATGTGTGACTGAATGGCCGTACGTTGCAGCCATTGCATCTGTGACTGAATGGCCGTACGTCCAGCCATTGCATGCGTGACAGAGTGGCCCCACGTCCAGCCATTGCATGTGTGACAGAGTGGCCGTGTAGCTGTTGGGTCGACACCATGACATGACCTACATGCCAGAATTCAGATTAACACTAATCTGGGCACTTCGGGTAAATGGGACTCGTCAGCATCGGATGGTGGCTGATCTGAGAGACGGACAATCCTGCCACAATGGGACTCGTCAGCATCGGATGGTGGCTGATCTGAGAGACGGACAATCCTACCAAAAGCCCTCTTTTCATTGCGATTACAGTTCTCATGGTTAAGGGTAAAATCCTGAGATTAAATCCTATAAAAATTTGACCAGTATTTAAGAAGCAAAAATGAAAACGTGAGCTAAATTAAGACCGGCCAACTTTAAGCCCGACAGTGCAGCTGACTGAACCGAATGCCGATATTTTTTAAAAGAATAATCTATACCGGTAATTTCAAAACGAGAGTGTTAAAATAAATACAGGCTAGGGATGGAGAGATATAGGTCGAAAACATTCAGAACGATGTAGAATACGTTGTTAAATGCACTTAACCTCATTCATGTCTTGGCTGAGCTCATTAACTATGAGTGATCATTAATCATGAGAGCTCATTATTATTATTATTATTATTTAGGCCTTTTTGTATAGCGCTTACCTTACAGCTCTAAGCACTTTACAATTACTAAAGATATGTAAACTATTTAAATTGCTCAAGTAAAAATAAAATGAAAAACCAGAGACACTAGAATAGTAACTACAATGTGGAAAATGACTATAAAAACAGTAGCTTAAACATTAAAATGGCTATAAAAACAAGTACACTTTGTCACATTTTGGCATATACTTAAATACAGGATCAACCCGAGACCTAAAATGTGGCAGGGCAAGGAGAGTGCATCACAGGTCATAGGCGGACCTAAACAGATGGGTTAATCATGAGACAAGTATTAGATGGAAAGATAAGAAGATAAAAGGATTTAATGGGGTTTTGTCTAGGAATAATTTTAAATATATTAGGGTCCGGGGTTGGGGCACAGGGGTTTAGATGTTGAGGTTACGGGTTGGAGTGGGGTGGAGTGGAGTGAGTGTTAAGGGGTGGATTACGTTGGCTGTTGGGGTTAAGGTATATGGTTCGGTGGTTATGGGTTTGGTTGGGTTTAGGGGTTGAGTTTTAGGGGTTGAGGGTTAGGGTTTGGGGGTTAGGGTTTAAGGGTTCGAGTAAGAGGTTGGAGGTTACGGGGTTAAGGTTAGGGGGTTGGGGGCTGATGAGATGGATTAAGATTTCATTTGATTTCTTCCGGGGTTACTCTGAAGTGCGTTTGTTCATGCACATTGCGTTTGTTCATGCACATTGCGTTTGTTCGTGCACATTGCGTTTGTTCGTGCACATTGCGCTTGTTCATGCACATTGCGTTTGTTCATGCACATTGCGTTTGTTCATGCACATTGCGCTTGTTCATGCACATTGCGTTTGTTCATGCACATTGCGCTTGTTCATGCACATTGCGTTTGTTCATGCACATTGCGCTTGTTCATGCACATTGCGTTTGTTCATGCACATTGTGCTTGTTCGTGCACATTGCGTTTGTTCATGCACATTGCGCTTGTTCATGCACATTGCGTTTGTTCATGCACATTGCGTTTGTTCATGCACATTGCGTTTGTTCATGCACATTGCGTTTGTTCATGCGCATTGCGTTTGTTCATGCACTTTGTGCTAACACCTGTAGCAAACACAGATGATTGTCTCTCTTCCCCATAGCATATTATAAGTCATGCCCATATAATCACCCCACCCTTGATAACCGTAACTGATCGTGCTTACTTCCCCTCAGGTCAATGACCAACATGCTCATCCTGAACCTGGCCCTGGCCGACTCGTTGATCATGCTCTTCGGGCTACCTGAGATCGTCCTGTTCATGATGAATGACGGCTGGCAGCTGGGTCAGGCGGCGTGCTCAGTGGACAGGACGGTCCTGGTGTGTGCGCTCTACTCGTCCGTGCTCACACTGGTCGCAGTTTGTATAGAGAGGTAAGAACATACTGTACTCATTAAAGAACATACTGTACTCATGATAGAACATACTGTACTCATTAGAGAACATCACGTCCTTACCCTTCAGAATTTCAATGCTCTTTTTGTCTTAAACTTTCAGTGGACCTGGGTGCATCAATAGTACTTGTAACGGCACATACAAGGACAATGATGACGTGTGATCTGATGTACTATCGTATCTGGTTTTTATCCATGTCAAATACCTAACCATGTTAAGCTCTACACTTAAAATATTTCACTCAATTGTTACTGATTTCGTTCACTCCACTTCAACATTTATTTTTATCTTCCCTATTCCTCAGCCTTGTATGGGCTAGACTTTCATTTTTTTCCGGGGGGAGGGGGGGGGGGCAACACCTTAGACAGCCGGCCGTTACAAATGACTACTCTTTACTTTGATAAATTATCCTAGCGCCCCTTGAAATGTAAGCATCCCCTTGAAATGCACACACCCCTCGGGGTGCGAGTACTCCAGACTGGGAAACCCCATGCTAAGCCACAAGCCATGTACAAGCCATGTACTAATGTAATCCTAAAGTAATAGATTGAGAAATTCTGATGTTATTTTCTTCATTTTTTCCAGTCTCTAACTTAAAATTATGTTTTCAGCTAATTGAATGTTTCACTTAATAATAAAAACAATAATGGATCAAATATGCGATGTGTAACGTCATTGCAGTTTACAGCTTTTAAAATTCTGGAGCTTTACACTAGGGTTATAATTTACTTTATACGTTTTATCTTATAATCTGTTCACTCTTATCTTATAATCTATTCACTTTTATCTTATAATCTTTTCACTCTTATCTTATAATCTGTTCACTCTTATCTTATAATCTGTTCACTCTTATCTTATAATCTGTTCACTCTTATCTTATAATATGTTCACTTTTATCTTATAATCTGTTCACTTTTATCTTATAATCTGTTCACTCTTATCTTATAATCTGTTCACTCTTATCTTATAATCTGTTCACTTTTATCTTATAATCTGTTCACTCTTATCTTATAATCTGTTCACTCTTATCTTATAATCTGTTCACTCTTATCTTATATTCTGTTCACTCTTATCTTATAATCTGTTCACTCTTATCTTATAATCTGTTCACTCTTATCTTATAATCTGTTCACTCTTATCTTATAATCAGTTCACTCTTATCTTATAATCTGTTCACTTTTATCTTATAATCTGTTCCCTCTTATCTTATAATCTGTTCACTCTTATCTTATAATCTGTTCATTCTTATCTTATAATCTGTTCACTTTTATCTTATAATCTGTTCACTTTTATCTTATAATCTGTTCACTTTTATCTTATAATCTGTTCACGTTTATCTTATAATCTGTTCACTTTTATCTTATAATCTGTTCACTTTTATCTGCTCATCTGTGTAAAAAGTGTACGAGTCATCTTCACCGCAAAATAAAGCTCAATGTAAATTGGTTAAGATAAAAACACAACCAAACCAATTCACCCCTTTCTTCAAACCGACCATTGGAGTCTCTCACACATTCCAACCACCTCAACTCAACCTTTAAACCAACCATTTCAGTCACTCACACAACCAATATACCTCACACCCTCCCACAAACCAAAATCTCTCTCCTCCTCAAAAAAAAACACAACTGAAAACAAAACATCTAATTCCTTCTCATAACCAAACCCCATTTTTGTTTCTTCTACAAGCCAACCCCCTTCATTCCGTGCACTGAGCCAACCACCCCACTCCATCTCACAAGCCAACCCCCCTCATTCCGTGCACTGAGCCAACCACCCCACTCCATCTCACAAGCCAACCCCCTTCATTCCGTGCACTGAGCCAACCACCCCACTCCATCTCACAAGCCAACCCCTTCATTCCGTGCACTCAGCCAACCACCCCACTCCATCTCACAAGCCAACCCCCTTCATTCCGTGCACTGAGCCAACCACCCCACTCCAACTCACAAGGCAATATTGAGTGTCAAACATCGTTATTTAGGTCCCCATACAGAAACTCAGGGCCAAACATCGTTATTTAGGTCTCCATGCAGAGATTCAGGGACAAACATCGTTATTTAGGTCTCCATGCAGAGCTCAGGGACAAACATCGTTATTTAGGTCTCCATGCAGAGACTCAGCGACAAACATCGTTATTTAGGTCTCCATGCAGAGACTCAGGGACAAACATCGTTATTTAGGTCTCCATGCAGAAACTCAGGGCCAAACTTCGTTATTTAGGTCTCCATACAGAAACTCAGGGCCAAACGTCGTTATTTAGGTCTCCATACAGAAACTCAGGGCCAAACGTCGTTATTTAGGTCTCCATACAGAAACTCAGGGCCAAACGTCGTTATTTAGGTCTCCATGCAGAAACTCAGGGCCAAACGTCGTTATTTAGGTCTCCATGCAGAAACTCAGGGCCAAACGTCGTTATTTAGGTCTCCATGCAGAAACTCAGGGCCAAACGTCGTTATTTAGGTCTCCATGCAGAAACTCAGGGCCAAACGTCGTTATTTAGGTCTCCATGCAGAAACTCAGGGCCAAACGTCGTTATTTAGGTCTCCATGCAGAAACTCAGGGCCAAACATCGTTATTTAGGTCCCCATGCAGAAACTCAGGGGCAAACGTCGTTATTTAGGTCTCCATGCAGAAACTCAGGGCCAAACGTCGTTATTTAGGTCTCCATGTAGAAACGCAGGGGCAAACATCGTTATTTAGGTCCCCATGCAGAAACTCAGGGGCAAACGTCGTTATTTAGGTCTCCATGCAGAAACTCAGGGCCAAACATCGTTATTTAGGTCTCCATGTAGAAACTCAGGGGCAAACATCGTTATTTAGATCCCCATGCAGAAACTCAGGGGCAAACGTCGTTATTTAGGTCCCCATGCAGAAACTCAGGGGCAAACGTCGTTATTTAGGTCTCCATGCAGAAACTCAGAGCCAAACATCGTTATTTAGGTCTCCATGTAGAAACTCAGGGGCAAACATCGTTATTTAGGTCCCCATGCAGAAACTTAAGGCAAAACATCGTCATTTAGGTCTACGATGTGGAAAATGCTGTGAAAAGTTTAAATATCTTAATTTAAATTTAAACAGATCTAATTTTTTTTCCCACGTTATTCGCCTGATATTGTTTGCCAAGTGCCAGAAATGTTAAAGATTATATTTTAAGAAACTATTGTCAGTCATGGGTGACATACATAGTTAGTGTGCCTGGTTGACCTAGTGCATCTGACTTCAGCATGTTTTTGTTGCACCGTTGTCCTAATTTCGTGTGCCAGGTTGACCTAGTTCATCTGACTTCAGCATGTTTTTGTTGCACCGTTGTCCTAATTTCGTGTGCCAGGTTGACCTAGTGCATCTGACTTCAGCATGATTGTGTTGCACCGTTGTCCTAATTTCGTGTGCCAGGTTGACCTAGTGCATCTGACTTCAGCATGTTTTTGTTGCACCGTTGTCCTAAGTTCGTGTGCCAAGTTGACCTAGCACAGCTGACTTCAGCATGTTTGTGTTGCACCGTTGTCCTAATTTCGTGTGCCAAGTTGACCTAGTGCATCTGACTTCAGCATGTTTGTGTTGCACTGTTGTCCTAATTTCGTGTGCCAAGTTGACCTAGTGCATCTGACTTCAGCATGTTTGTGTTGCACCGTCGTCCTAATTTCGTGTGCCAGGTTGACCTAGTGCATCTGACTTCAGCATGATTGTGTTGCACCGTTGTCCTAATTTCGTGTGCCAGGTTGACCTAGTGCATCTGACTTCAGCATGTTTTTGTTGCACCGTTGTCCTAAGTTCGTGTGCCAAGTTGACCTAGCACAGCTGACTTCAGCATGTTTGTGTTGCACCGTTGTCCTAATTTCGTGTGCCAGGTTGACCTAGTGCATCTGACTTCAGCATGTTTGTGTTGCACTGTTGTCCTAATTTCGTGTGCCAAGTTGACCTAGTGCATCTGACTTCAGCATGTTTATGTTGCACCGTTGTCCTAATTTCGTGTGCCAGGTTGACCTAGTACATCTGACTTCAGCGTGATTGTTTATTTTGTTTTTTTGTTGTTGCTTTTTTTTTTGTTCACATTCTTTTTGAGCCTGTTTATACAACTGGTGTGGGTAAGAATGGTATAAAAAAAATGTTGTTGGGCCTCAGATAACCAGGACACCTAAAATAAAATTTGAAAACTATTTCTCCGATCGTTTCCTAACATTGGTTGCTATATCAATAATACGTTAAATGCCATTTGGTCCACTTGATCACTAGTTAAGCACGAGCCTTTGACCTTTACCGCCGACTCAATCAAGTTTCCGTTAGACGTAGTATAGAGTCAAACAATTAGAGTCGAGGTCTTTAGATGTGGACCAATGAAATAATTATGGCTTCAGGACAAAGTATGAGTAAATAATATATATTTAAATGAGACTTTATTGAACATTGCGCCTAATTGGGGCACATCAGTATTCGATTACGGATGTAATGATGGAAAAATATTAGGTTTTATTTCCAATGTTTATATTGGCATTATATGGAATTATATTGGGTTTATATTGGTATTACATCGTTAAAATAACAACATTGGAACTACATCTATGTGTTTATATGTTGAATCGATTCCTTGATATTCAGTATCGATTCAGATCAATTCAGTATCAATTCAGTATCATCTTAGTATCAATTCCGTATCATCTTAGTATCAATTCAGTATCATCTTAGTATCAATTCCGTATCATCTTAGTATCAATTCCGTATCATCTTAGTATCAATTCAGTATCATCTTAGTATCAATTCAGTATCATCTTAGTTTCAATTCCGTATCATCTTAGTATCAATGCCGTATTATCTTATTATCAATTCCGTATCATCTTAGTAAACATCACAAATAACGACTTAACATACAGGGACTAATAATCACTCTTACCCTGTCCTTTCCTCTCTGCCCCTCTAATTCTATACTTCCCTCTCTTCCTCTTTGTTTCCATATTTTCGATTTATGTCTACCTCTCTCTCTCTCTCTCTCTCTTTCTCTATCTCTCTCTCCACACATTAACACACACACATATATAATATATATAGATATATTTCTCACACAGTTCTCTCTCTCTTTCTCTCTCTTTTCTCTCTCTCTCTCTCTCTCTCTCTTCTTTCTATCTCTCTCTCTCTCTTCTTTCTCTCTCTCTCTCTCTTTTCTTTCTCTCTCACTCTCGTTTCTTTCTCTATCTTTCTTTCTCGTCTCTTTTTCTAGCACTCTTCCTTATTAAAACGGGGACATTTCTTTTGTTTTCCCACATCACAACATTGGGCTCCTTAATCACCCGAGGCTCCTGATCCACTAGGGAGGGGGGGTGCACGCCCCATGCCACGGCTCTGAGTTGAGAGGGCTCCCTGTAGGATAGAGGGGTGGCGGGGCTCATTTTGGATCATTAATTTAGTTTCCTTAAGTCGTGATGATAATAGTGGGTTGGGGAAGAGAGACTGCAACCAGAGGTGATGATAATAGTGGGGTTGGGGAAGAGAGACTGCAACCAGAGGTGATGTGCTTAAACTTGAACGAGTCTTCGATCCTCCCTCATCCTCGCGGTCTGTCACGTGTCGTGTACATTTCTCGAAATTCGCCAAACCTGTTTTTGTTTTTTTTTGAAGACGCTACAAGCAGCAACTACAACAGGGTTTTGTCTGCACTGTTTTCTCCTCGATTCGCTCATCCCTGCTGCACATTGATAAACATGTCCACTACATCAAAAAGACGGCAAGCGATTTTTTTTGCTTCCAAAAACCCAAATATACGTAATGGAATGTCCACTCTTCCGGGCCACTTTTCTTAGCCGAGCAATTGAATGCCATGATGTGATGCCCGTGAACTGTGAGGTTCAATAAAAAAACAGACCAGCAGGGATGTCTGTGATGACACATTGATCATCTTGAAATATCATCACGTGCGTTCCACTACATTTTATAGATATGAAAATGTGGATATCAAACTTAAAAGTTCATCGCGTGAACGAAACAAATCTCCATTCACAAAAATACTCTCATCTCAAATGATCCAACTTTTCTTGAACGTCTCAATATTTTGTTTTAAACAAAACTTCACGGAAACACGTGTATCATATCTTAAGACTTCAGGCGTCCTAATCAGCACAGGGGCGTCATAATAAATCCAGGGACGTCCTAATAAACCTATGGGGGGGGGTTCCTAATAAACCCAGTGGCGTTCATAAAGATTGCGATTGGAAGGGTGAATATCATTACAGCTTACATTTGAAGGATTACCAAAACAAACGGGAGGATTGGAGAAAATAAAACAGAAATCAAGGGCGTGGGGTGAAGTGGGGTGGGGTGGAGTGGAGTGGGGTGGGGTGGGGTGGAGTGAGTGTTAAGGGGTGGATTACGTAGGCGTTTATTTTGTGTAAACTGTTATGAACTTTTCCCACGTATTTCGAAACACGATAAAACTCTCTTTCATCCGACGCGGCATCTGAACTAAGCATCCCATAAATCTTCCATATATCTGCACAAAAAAGATCATATTATGTTGACCTACTATTCATATTATGTTGACCTACTATTCATATTATGTTGACCTACTATTTAAGATTACATCTTAAAGATTTTATCTTTAAATATTGATCATGACAAAACATCTCCGGGTGGCAGATTAACGTAATATTTTCCATTACGTTTTATTCCGTGTTCATGGGTAGGCCTGGCACCACGGGTCAGCAGCTCCAGTCCTGCTGCGTAGTTGGACAACATGTGACGAATATCACTCCGCTGATGTAGGCCATCGAACCCAAGTTGGTTAGTTCGGTTTAAAACCCACGAAAGTACATTACAAATCGGAAATCTTTTCAGTATAAGAACTATTTTTTTTACGAATCGGATTTCTCAGTTTAATCCGAACTAGTCGAAATCCGAGCGACTCCGACTCAGGTTGCTGACCTCCAAACTCGATTCAACTCCTCTGCGTCTAGGTAACGATCAACTGATGACTGCGCCACTAGGAGCGCGCTCATGTTTATGATTTCTGAGCGCCAACCGTTCGAGCCACACTGTGGCGACATTTGATTAATATTTACTCTCCAAAAGCGATTTGGGCCGGATGTCCAACTTTGGCCAACGTCAGTGTTGTAAACAAGTCGTTAGGGAGATGTCCGAGTATTGGCGCCGGTGAAGCACTGGTGGTTATCGTTGACCAAGATTCATATTAGCCGAAGCTTTCTCTGCCATTTTGCTCAGTAGGTCACTGGGAAGGCAGTAGGCAGGTTTTATTTCGTCCGCCTTTAATACCGTACTTTAGGATGCTGAGATATAGCGATCGATGCCACATAGGATTGTGTGTGTGTCTTGGGCCATGACACTGATTGTATTTGACCAGTCTCGAGATTCGACAGAAAACAATATTCTTTCTTAAGAGCGTATTACGCCCTCTGTCCACATCTTTCGAACCTCTACGACAAAAACTTAACCAACACCATTTGACCACCAAGAGACTATCTTTACCAACATCATTTGATCAACAAGATGCCACCTTTACCAACACTATTTGACCACCAAGATGCCACATTTACCCACACCAAGACAACACCTTTACTCACATCGACACAACTTTTTACTCACACGAAGACACCACCTTTACTCACACCAAGACACCACCTTACCAACACCAAGACACCATCTTTACTCACACCAAGACACCACTTTTACTCTCACCAAGAAACCACTTTTACTCACACCAAGACACCACCTTACCAACACCAAGACACCACTTTTACTCACACCAAGACACCACCTTACCAACACCTAGACACCACTTTTTCTCACACCAAGACACCACCTTACCAACAACAGACACCACTTTTTACTCACACCAAGACACCATTATTACTCACACCAAGACACCACTTTTACTCACACCAAGACACCACCTTACCAACACCAAGACACCATCTCCAGCAGCTGTATCATCGAAACCATTGAGATTTCCTACAAAAAGTATGCTGTTTTTCTTTCTTTCATTCCACATCTGCTGGTAAGTGATCGTGACTGACTTTGGTTTCCTGGTTGATTTTTTCGCGTTGCCTTATGTTTCCTGACGGTAATTTTTCTGTCAGATTGGTTCTCAAACTAAACGGGTGTTGCCTCACAGTAATTGATAGATTTGTTGAACTAAGCCATGACGATGCACATGAATGATTTGGATGTCTTACAAACATTTTAGTTGACATAACACGTGATGTGCCCGTATCAAACAAAAGCAACTATTGCTAGTCAGTGTTTAGATTACAATGGCTGCGCACGTGATCACCATTCATGCTGAGATTATATAATCACAACTGAGCAGGAGTGGACAACGCCGACGAGACACTCGGGAAAAATCCCGGTTTGCCACTAGAGCCAATGAAGTTAGGCCCAGCTCCCCCCACCTCTGGGCCTCTTCTTCATTACAATTAAACTTGCAAATTAAATATGTCGTTAAAGGTGTTTTTATACCGGGCCGCTGAGACACTCTTGGCCACCACTTTGGTTTGGGTGGAATAATTTGTTATAAAGATGTAATAGAAGGAGGTCATAACTTGACGTCTCGTTATTGAAGGCGATATCATCTAGATTCCAGCAGATGATACTTGTCCAGTGATGCCCTATTTGGTGTTAACGCTGGCACGGAGAACGCCCATTAAATTACGGATGGCGGCTCAAAAATAGAAACAGTGTTGAAGACGAAAACATGACCAACTGGGGATAATCAATGTGTTTTGTGCTTTGTTGTTTTAGTGTCTCTGGGCTGAAAATAGCATCAATGTCAAGGCTGTACAGACGGAAGCCGTCCACACCATCTGTAACGATGTTAGCTACCAGCATGGGACTCAAATGATGAGTGTCACATTATGTCATCCACTGTTGTGAGCATTACATTAGACTAGCATGGACTCAAATGATGAGTGTCACATGCTGTCATCCACTGTTGTGAGCCTTACATTAGACTAGCATGGGACTCAAATGATGAGTCACATTCTGTCATCTACTGTTGTGAGCATTACATTAGACTAGCATGGGACTCAAATGATGAGTCACATTCTGTCATCTACTGTTGTGAGCATTACATTAGACTAGCATGGACTCAAATGATGAGTCACATTCTGTCATCTACTGTTGTGAGCATTACATTAGACTAGCATGGGACTCAAATGATGAGTCACATTCTGTCATCTACTGTTGTGAGCATTACATTAGACTAGCATAGACTCAAATGATGAGTGTCACATGCTGTCATCCACTGTTGTGAGCCTTACATTAGACTAGCATGGGACTCAAATGATGAGTCACATTCTGTCATCTACTGTTGTGAGCATTACATTAGACTAGCATGGAACTCAAATGATGAGTGTCACATTCTGTCATCTACTGTTGTGAGCATTACATTAGACTAGCATGGGACTCAAATGATGAGTGTCACATTCTGTCATCTACTGTTGTGAGCCTTACAGTAGACTAGCATGGAACTCAAATGATGAGTGTCACATTCTGTCATCTACTGTTGTGAGCATTACATTAGACTAGCATGGAACTCAAATGATGAGTCACATTCTGTCATCCACTGTTGTGAGCATTACATTAGACTAGCATGGGACTCAAATGATGAGTGTCACATTCTGTCATCTACTGTTGTGAGCATTACATTAGACTAGCATGGGACTCAAATGATGAGTGTCACATTCTGTCATCTACTGTTGTGAGCCTTACAGTAGACTAGCATGGGACTCAAATGATGAGTTTCACATTCTGTCATCTACTGTTGTGAGCATTACATTAGACTAGCATGGGACTCAAATGATGAGTTTCACATTCTGTCATCTACTGTTGTGAGCATTACATTAGACTAGCATGGAACTCAAATGATGAGTCACATTCTGTCATCCACTGTTGTGAGCATTACATTAGACTAGCATGGGACTCAAATGATGAGTCACATTCTGTCATCCACTGTTGTGAGCATTACATTAGACTAGCATGGAACTCAAATGATGAGTGTCACATTCTGTCATCTACTGTTGTGAGCATTACATTAGACTAGCATGGGACTCAAATGATGAGTCACATTCTGTCATCTACTGTTGTGAGCCTTACAGTAGACTAGCATGGGACTCAAATGATGAGTTTCACATTCTGTCATCTACTGTTGTGAGCATTACATTAGACTAGCATGGGACTCAAATGATGAGTGTCACATTCTGTCATCTACTGTTGTGAGCCTTACAGTAGACTAGCATGGGACTCAAATGATGAGTGTCACATTCTGTCATCTACTGTTGTGAGCCTTACAGTAGACTAGCATGGGACTCAAATGATGAGTGTCACATTCTGTCATCTACTGTTGTGAGCCTTACAGTAGACTAGCATGGGACTCAAATGATGAGTGTCACATTCTGTCATCTACTGTTGTGAGCCTTACAGTAGACTAGCATGGGACTCAAATGATGAGTGTCACATTCTGTCATCTACTGTTGTGAGCCTTACAGTAGACTAGCATGGGACTCAAATGATGAGTGTCACATTCTGTCATCTACTGTTGTGAGCCTTACAGTAGACTAGCATGGGACTCAAATGATGAGTGTCACATTCTGTCATCTACTGTTGTGAGCCTTACAGTAGACTAGCATGGGACTCAAATGATGAGTGTCACATTCTGTCATCTACTGTTGTGAGCCTTACAGTAGACTAGCATGGGACTCAAATGATGAGTGTCACATTCTGTCATCTACTGTTGTGAGCCTTACAGTAGACTAGCATGGGACTCAAATGATGAGTGTCACATTCTGTCATCTACTGTTGTGAGCCTTACAGTAGACTAGCATGGGACTCAAATGATGAGTGTCACATTCTGTCATCTACTGTTGTGAGCCTTACAGTAGACTAGCATGGGACTCAAATGATGAGTGTCACATTCTGTCATCTACTGTTGTGAGCCTTACAGTAGACTAGCATGGGACTCAAATGATGAGTGTCACATTCTGTCATCTACTGTTGTGAGCCTTACAGTAGACTAGCATGGGACTCAAATGATGAGTGTCACATTCTGTCATCTACTGTTGTGAGCCTTACAGTAGACTAGCATGGGACTCAAATGATGAGTGTCACATTCTGTCATCTACTGTTGTGAGCCTTACAGTAGACTAGCATGGGACTCAAATGATGAGTGTCACATTCTGTCATCTACTGTTGTGAGCCTTACAGTAGACTAGCATGGGACTCAAATGATGAGTGTCACATTCTGTCATCTACTGTTGTGAGCCTTACAGTAGACTAGCATGGGACTCAAATGATGAGTGTCACATTCTGTCATCTACTGTTGTGAGCCTTACAGTAGACTAGCATGGGACTCAAATGATGAGTGTCACATTCTGTCATCCACTGTTGTGAGCTGTATACGTTTGACTCGCCAGCCGTACAACACAACACTTACAACACAACACTTACAACGCAAAGTGAAAATACCTAACTACAAAGTTTAGAACGCTGTCTTTCTTCACAAACACGTGTTATTAACTTGTATATGACGCCGTTTGCATTGTTACGGTAGCGTGCGCAGATCGTTGTATGGGTACGTTCAATTTTTTGCAAAACAGAGTAGCTTGCCCGTGGATGCCGCCTAGTTTCACCACTTTGGGTTTGCTCCAAAACCCTGTTTGTTTCTTTCTAAACTGGATTCCAGTGATTTATGTAGGGTGTATTAAAACACACCCGTTAATAGAGTTTTCAAAATAACATGTATACTTTTACTCTGAATCATTTCTTTCCTCTCCATTCCCGGTGACGTCATCCGATCCATATTTACCTAGACAAATCATGACGACCACAAATAATATGAAAGCGGAAATGATATGCACCAACCCGTTGTGGTCTTTTCTCTCCGAAAATAATTGTGTTTTTTTACTTCGTGATCTTACCCCATAATAATTTGTTGGAATAGGGTAGTCAGAAGAGGCGAAGGAATAATCAGACATCTTGTCTTACGAACTTATTTAGGGTAGATGCCTCGTCTGTAATAGCAGACTGTGAGGCTGGATTGAATACACATTATCGACCATCAAGCTGTGCTGATTTGTGTTATTAAATGCGTTCAAAGAAACACACTCCCAAAACATCATACCTTCGGTACATAAGCAAAAACTCAACACTCAATCTGATGTTCAATTGATCTTTTATAATGTATTGTTTTGTGTGTATGTGTTTGTTTGTTGTTGTTCTTGTTTTGTTGTGTGTTCTTTTGTTGTGTTTGTTGCTATTGGCAGAATTCCTTGGATTGGCCATCTCATCAATCTCATTGCAATACTTTGATTAGGGGGCTTGTCTGCACCAATGTGAGATCCATCAAATGCAGTTTTTGAATCATAGTATTTGGGGTACAGTTGGGGGCAGAACTATTGCATAACTTCGCTGATTAATTCCACCTGTGATAACCTCAAAGCCAAAGTATCGGTTTTGTTTAAGTGGAAACATTCAGGCTAAGGAGACCATGCTGAAAGGTGCATAAGCATGTGACGATGTGTCTTCAGTCAGAGGACAAATAATCAAGATGACTACTGTTTACTGAACCAGGCTGCAACTGTAAGACTCCTCATATCATCTTATCTGTCAGTCTCCACATGTCATCCAATCTATCAAACTCCAAATGTCATCCAAACAGTCAGACTCCGCGTGTATTTGAATCAGCCAGACTCCAAATTAGAGGCCGACCGAATTTCGGCTTCGGCTTCGGTTTCGGCGCCGAAAGTGGTCGTATTATCACTTTCGGCCAAGTTTCGGTTTCGGCCGAAACTTAAAAGTTAACTTTCGGCTCAATTTCGGTTTCGGCCGAAAGAAAAGTTAACTTTCGGTTTATCTTCGGTTTCGGTCGAAATTGACTTAGACTTTCGGCCATCCGGCCGAAAGTGACTCAGGTTTTCGGTCAATTAATACTCAGCGAAAGCGATATTTAACAACAAACTAAGCGACATTTAAGAACAAATTAAGCTATCTTTGAGAACAAACTAAACGATCTTTAAAACAAACTAAGCGATCTTTAAGAACTATCTAAGCGATCTTTAATAACAAAATAAACGATTTTAAAGAACAAGCTAAACGATTTTTAAGACCGAACTAAATGATCTTTAAGAACAAAACAAATGATTTTTAATATTAAACTAATTGATTTATAAGAATTAAATAAGTGATCTTTAACAGAAAACTAAATGTTCTTTAGGAACAAACTAAATGATCTTAAGGAACAAAATCAATTATCTTTAACAACAAACTAAGCGATCTTTAACAACAAACTAAGCGATCTTTATGAACAAACTAAACGATCTTTAAGAACAAATAAAGCGATCATTAACAAAAACTGGGCGATCTTTAACAACAAACTAACCGATCTTTAAGAACAAACTAAACGATCTTTAACAACAAACTAAACGATCTTTAACAACAAACTAAACGATCTTTGACAACAAACTAAACGATCTTTAAGAACAAACTAAACAATCTTTAACAACAAACTAAGCGATCTTTAATAACAAACTAAGCAATCCTTAAGAACAAATTAAGCGATCTTTAAGATCAAACTTAACGATATTTTAGAACAAACTAAGCGATCTTTATGAACAAACTCACCGATCTTTAAGAACAAACTAACCGATCAATAACAACCAAATAAACGATCTTTAAAAACAAATTAAGCGATCTTTTAGAACCACAATTTTTAGAGACCCAGTTTAAAAAAATAATATTTTGCATTAATTCCTCCCCCCCCCACCCCAATTTTTGCCAAATTTTCTCCTACAATACTAATTTTTAAAAATTGTAAAGCAATTTAAATTACTTTTATATTAAAATAGTAAAATCCAAAGTATTCATTAGATCAAGGGTCTCAAACTCAAATCATCAGAGGAGGGTGGGGGGGGGGGGGGGGGCGCAGGAGGTAGTGTCTGAATGAGAGTGGGCCGCATCAAGTAATCCAAAAAAAAAGCGATTAAAATTGTTACAATCTGCTCAACCTTTATGAATAACAATAAAATCATTAAGGGCACTCAAGAACTAGGATTCACTTGCATCCACCTACTCACTGTTGAATACAAAAATATATAGAAACGTTTTAAAAAATAATCAGAATTAGACTAGTCTGTGAGATTCGAATGAAACCGTCGCGGAGAGTCACGTTATAGATATGAGAATGGGGGAAACGGGCCGGCGCATTTACACTAAACTTTTCTGTCATGTAGCGGGCCGCAACATATCGTCTTGCGGGTCATAAATGGCTCGCGGGCCGCGAGTTTGAGACCCTTATAATAGATGTTTATTTATTAATATTCACTATTATCTCATTTTTTATAAAAAGAATGTAAATATTTATACTTTCCCCAACATTTTCGATATATGCAGAATCTATGCGGGAACGAATTTCAAAATATCTTAACATTTCATTTTCGGTTTCGGCTTCGGTTTCGGCTTCGGTTTCGGCCGAAATTCATTTTTAACTTTCGGCCTTTTTTCGGTTTCGGCCGAAAGTCATTTTAAACTTTCGGCCTATTTTCGGCTTCGGCCGAAATCAGAAAATCACTTTCGGTCGGTCTCTACTCCAAATGCCATCCAATCTGCAAGATTCCACATGCCATTCAATCTGTCAGACTCCACGTGTCAACCAATGTGTCAGACTCCACATGTCAGCCAATGTGTCAGAGTCCACATGTCAGCCAATGTGTCAGACTCCACATGTCAGCCAATGTGTCAAACTCCTCGTGTCATCCAAACAGTCAGACTCCGCGTGTATTTGAATCAGCCAGACTCCAAATGACATCCAATCTGCAAGATTCCACATGCCATTCAATCTGTCAGACTCCACGTGTCATACAACCAGTGAGACTCCACATGGCTAACAACCAGTCAGACGTTCCAAGAATGTCCAAACATATTAAAGAAATCTCGCATTATCTCTCAGCCAATTTAAACTTCTTAACAAGCCATCATTACAGTCACTGTAATCTCCAAGCATCCTTTCTCTTCGTCTTCCAGCTCAATGACTTTGTGGTCTCCCTTGTCAGAGCTCGACTAAGGGCGGCAACCAACCGGTTCATCTCTTATGTCCGCAATTATCTGTTCTTCTGTTTGTTGTTTGTTTTTTTTGTTGTTGTTTTTTTGTTTTGTTTTTTGTGTCACAAACGCTGCAATCTCTTGGCTAAGCGATCATGGGCGTCATTAAGCTGGGGGTATCCAAGGATGTAAATTATATCTGGACAGTGACGAAATAACAAAAGAAAAAAAAATATTATTGCTAAATTTAAGAGGAGCCAAGGACAGTAAGTCAGTGTTGCCGACCGTCTGTAAATTTGTGGAGAGTCCGAAAAAAACAATTGAAAAATGACTTGGCCGTAAAAGTCCGTAAGAACTTTAGGGTGCCAATACAAGAAAAAATCGAGGTGTTGGACAAACAACTTTTAAAGCGAAACGAAACCGGAAATAGTGACGTCTTCTTGTTTCCTTGAAACTTGACCAAAATGCGTCAACATCGTTTCTGAGGTCATACAATTCAATGTAAAAAAATGATATAGACATAGTCATTTTTTAAACATCCTTTATAGTAGCTTCGCGTGTATTCGTGTGTTTCTGGCTGGGAGACAAAAATCTTCGGATGGCTCATTGACCCACTTCCCGACAACCGTTCGAGTTAAAACTTGGCCCATAGACGCGTTGCCGATGGCAACACATTCTTTTCAAATGTTCAGCCACACCCACGACACCAGCCCCCCAAAAATCAGTTGTTCCTGTTTTTATAAGAAGGATGGAGGTGTTATTATGACACTGATTTCACGGTATAAAAATCGTGATGCCTACGCCTAATGAGATGCTCAAAGATATCGTAAGAGCATTTGTTACTTCATATATTTTGTTTTCTAAAATATTTGGTGAAATAAATCCGCTGTGCAAAAGCGGATGGAACTTTAGAACATTAAATATCCATTTTTTTTTATTTTAAATGTATATAAGGGTTTATAAGGAAAACTTAGTTTTTAAGGGTTGTTTAATTAATAATAATAATTTAATTAATAATAATGTACACATCCTATATAAGTTTTGGCTATTTTAAAAATGGATCCCTAAAAATATTGTCATACTGGTTTTCCTCAAATTTTGTGAAAATGTAAAATTCGGTTCGTATCTAATGTTGTTGTCTTTTGTTGTTGTTTTTTTTTTTTGAGTTGGCAACCCTGCTATGATTTAAATGTTTGTGAGAAGGTCTTGGTAGCTTGTCAAAAGTAAAGAAAACATTTCGGATTTCAATGTGTGTGAAATTGATTGGAAAAGAAAATTATCATTTTGTGAAATGTGACTGTGTGGGGTTCTTTGTGTAAAACTTTACTGTGTGGTGGTAGGTAAATGATAGGAAGTCAGGGTTTTTGGGGAAATGGGGATGTTAAACGAAAAGGGAAGAAAATAATCAGCAACAAAATTATAATTAACAGAATTATAAATGTTATATATATATATATATATATATATATATATATATATATATAAAATATAAATAAATAATGTATAAATNGGAAATGGGGATGTTAAACGAAAAGGGAAGAAAATAATCAGCAACAAAATTATAATTAACAGAATTATAAATGTTATATATATATATATATATATATATATATATATATATATTTAAAATTTAAATAAATAATGTATAAATGAATGTATGCATGTATGTATGTCCCGTATGCGCTCCTATATTATTCATCCGATTGCGATAAAACTTTGGTGAGTTGTTGTACGTACACCAGCAGCCATCAAAGGTTTCTAAAATATTACAACCATTTTACAATAATCTTTTTGCGCCGGGGGCCTTACATTCGTTTTTTCTTATATCAGCTCTATAAAAATAGTTTCAAACAGAGGCCAATGCAGGGGTGGATGGCATTTTAATCAAGTACAAACTGAGACATTTCAGCTTGTTTGTGACATGATACGTCTTTTTTTAAGTTAAATTATTTGAGCTATATAAATATAATTACAAAAAAGAGCTATTGCATGGGTGGATCAATCGCTAAAAGTGTGTGGACTACTTTTTTAAAATACATGTTCTCCCATTGGACAGCTGTGTGTGGTCTGCTCACATGGACAGCTGTGTGTGGTCTGCTCACATGGACAGCTGTGTGTGGTCTGCTCACATGGACAGCTGTGTGTGGTCTGCTCACATGGACAGCTGTGTGTGGTCTGCTCACGTGGACAGCTGTGTGTGGTCTGCTCACATGGACAGCTATGTGTGGTGTGCTCACATGGACAGCTGTGTGTGGTCTGCTTCAATGAACAGCTGTGTGTGGCCTTCTCACATGGACAGCTTTGTGTGGCCTGCTCACATGGACAGCTGTGTGTGGTCTGCTCACATGGACAGCTGTGTGTGGTCTGCTCACATGGACAGCTGTGTGTGGCCTGCTCACGCGTCTAAAAACCTTCTAATTTATTCGTGTATGCGCAAGACGGTTAATCAAAAAATAGTGTCCATATAAAAGGTACTACAAATAATATAATAAAAAAACAAAAAACATTCGAGCCCTGTGTGTAAAAGCCGAAAACAGGTTGTCAATGCGTGAGAAGTCAACGTGTGGGCAATAATTGTGTGGCAAGTCAATGTCTAGGAAGACAATGTGTGGGAAATCAATATGTGGGAAATCAATGTGTGGGAAGTCAGTGTGCGGGAAGACAATGTGCGACGCCACAACAGGAAGGAAGAACAACATAAAAAGACAAACAAAATGTCTGTCTAAATCTCTCTCGGAATTGATCAAGATGAGACAACCGGAGGAAAAAAAAATACTGAATAGAAATGGAAAATATAGAATTTTTTATTTTTTTAAAACTTTTGTTAATTCAAAAAACATTGTTCCAAATACGAGTTTTAACGCACTAAAAAGTATAAAATAATTGATTGGCACATTAGGTACACTAGAAATTTTACCCGTCAAAATCAACCATATAAAAAATAAATACTCCAATAAATACTACCAGTGCCTTATTACCATTGCCTTATACACTTGACTTACTGCCCTTGCTTTGCTACGCTTGCCTTAAACCTTGCTACCCTTCTTGCAAATGTGCGGATGAAATGAATAGCACCTATCACGGGGCATTGGGATAACTTTACACCGCCTGTGGAGAACGATAGAACAAAAGAGAGCGTCGATTAATTTAGCGGTGAGGGGGATTTTTGTGACAGAACTGTCCTAGTGTCACAATCACACAGGAGACAAACCCTAAACAATACGGGCGACCGATATCCGAGCTAGAGAATAGCTGACAATTAGTCATGGAAAAACTAAGGATGGGTCACGACCTTCAATGCCCTCTCAGGAAATTTTGTTGTTTTTTAAGCAAGCACTTTTTAAAAAAACACAATGTATTTAGTCTTATTTAATACAGAAAACAGAAACTAGACGGTTATTGTTTTGTTTAGATAAATGCCCGTCACCAGCAGGTCGAACATCATTGTATGTCTGCCATGCTAATGGTCATTTAGTCTTATGGATATTTTCCAAACCTTTCCTATCAAACTTGTGCCTGTGATATCTCGTTATTCATAAGTTCGCTAATCAACAGTGTTTGTTTTTGAAAACTTTATTTTCCATAGTTTTAATTCTTGAAAACTCTCTAATCAATAGTGTTAATTTTTGCAAACTCTCTAATCAATAGTGTTAATTCTTGCAAACTCTCTAATCAATAGTGTTAATTCTTGCAAACTCTCTAATCAATAGTGTTAATTTTTGCAAACTCTCTAATCAATAGTGTTAATTTTTGCAAACTCTCTAATCAATAGTGTTAATTTTTGCAAACTCTCTAAGCAATAATGTTACATTATGTTAAGCTGTCTAATAACTACTTTTATAGTGGTGAGCTTGGTATTGTGAGATATGACAATGTGAAATGTTTTCGTATAATCAGCGTACTTTGTCCCCACACATGTTCAGCAATACAGTGGACAATTTAATCAGCGCGTGATAGCAATTACTCCGAGAAGAAACACCATCTCCACCTTCATCAACCATCTCCACCTTTATCAACCATCTCCACCCTTATCAACCATCTCCACCCTTATCAACCATCTCCACCTTTATCAACCATCTCCACCTTTATCAACCATCTCCACCTTCATCAACCATCTCCACCTTTATCAACCATCTCCACCTTTATCAACCATCTCCACCTTTATCAACCATCTCCACCTTTATCAACCATCTCCACCTTTATCAACCATCTCCACCTTTATCAACCATCTCCACCTTTATCAACCATCTCCACCTTTATCAACCATCTCCACCTTTATCAACCATCTCCACCTTTATCAACCATCTCCACCTTTATCAACCATCTCCACCTTTATCAACCATCTCCACCTTTATCAACCATCTCCACCTACATAAATTATTTGTTGTTTTATCGTCCTAATTTATTTAATTTTTAATTTCAAATTACGGCCATTTTGTATGTGAACGGTCTAAATACAATTGGTTATAAAAAAAAGGCTGCGACTATTCGCACCCGGGTACCAGAAGTGAGAGGTTGGGATTAAAAAACTATTCAAAATATTATTTTTGAGTTTGTAAGATAAATGAGGTATCAAATGAAAGATATTTGAATGGACCATATGTTTTTAAACTTACTTCTTCAGTCTAATTAAACTAGCTACCACAAATGACATTCGAATAGCATTGCGTCTAATGGTACCCGGGTGCGAATATGCCTGGGTCCCTTTTACTCAATGCTATTCGGATGTCATTTGTGGCAGTTTATTTCCGTTTATTTTAAATAGTTTTTTAATCCCAACCTCTCACTTCTGGTACCCTGGTACGAATAGCCACTTCGTATAAAAAAATTAATTTTCAAAACTCCATATGTTAATTTTATTAGAGCCTTTTGTTAAAGAAAATAAACATTAGACGACTACCGATATTCGTCAGTCTCTTAATTTATCTCTAAATTAATACATTTTGATCGTGACGTCATCTGAGGGAGTTTTAAAAAATAGTCTGGATTTAAATACCAACCTTATCTTTCTCGGCAGCCATTTCGTTATAATGTAGTTTCTGTGGCATCAAACTGAGACAGACTCCAGACAAGCTATCTCATCGGACAACTTTAGATTTTTCGGAAAAGGCAACTTTTTAAATACCATATGATAGGGTTTTATAATGAGCATCTCTTATTTGTATTTATTTTTTTCTTTTTATTATTTTTTTTTTTTTGCTTCCCTCTTCCTTTTTTTTTTTTTTTTTTTTTTTTTTCTTGTTTTTATTTCTTTTTGTATGTTTTGGTTATGAATTTTTTTTTTTTTTTTAAATACCATATGATAGGGTTTTATAATGAGCATCTCTTATTTGTATTTATTTTTTTTTTTTTATTATTTTTTTTTTTTTGCTTCCCTCTTCCTTTTTTTTTTTTTCTTTTTTCTTTTTCGTGTCTTTAATGCTTTTTGTATGTTGTGGATATGAATTTTTTTTCTCTGACAAGAGCATAATGTATTTGCCCAGGGTCAATTCCCTAATGTCAATAACATGCTTAGAAGTTTGTGTGTTTGAATATTCCCGGTCCCCCAGTTTCCTGTTTTTCTGCACCGCATTGCGGACATGCGCACGGACATTGCGCATCTACGAGAGGATTGTTTAGTAATGGTTGTTGGTTGATGAAATCGTTATTCGATATCGGCTTTTGAAACACTATCATAGTTTTTTTTTAAAAACGCACTAGTCGTTGTAAGTGACCACGCCTTTGTCTGGTCGAACTTGAGATATACATCATTTGATGTGATTGTAGCTTAGCCTCTGACTGAGATGACGTATTGATGTGATTGTAGTTTAACGTTTTGACTTCCGTATCAAAATGTAAAATTATAGGATCTCAGATCAGTTGAAGAGGAGAGATCTGCTTTGTTCTACAATATTCGTAAGATAATTTTTTTTTTTTTGAAAATGTAATGGATATGGATATGACGAATATTTCCTTTCGGTAGTGGTCCTTTTGTTTGCTATGTAGAATCGTTCTCTATGGACATACATGGCCTTCTATGGATGTGCATGGCCTTAACTGTTTGCTGCGAGGAATCGTTTGAAAAATTCAACAGTATCCTATCCTGATCTGAAGTTGGTGTGCATTAATCATGTGTATCATATGATGACGTTATACAACGATTGACTTAATAAGCAGATGACCTACTACATGGATGACCTACTAAACGGAGTAAGATCTGTTCCAGTAAGTGCTAAAAGTCATTTGTTTATTAATAAAATGTAAATAATTTCACGGCAGTAGAAAGAACAGGCGCACGATTTATGTAGTGTGACCGTAAAGTACTCCAATACTAACTGTAATGTGTACAAAAGACTCAGTGTACACTGAATGTACGCCATGATTTTTATAATACATCTGGGGGCGTGCTTAATACGTGAGATGGTGGTGGTTGGGTGAGGTGAGGGGCTTAAAAAGATAAGAGATGTCATTTTAGGGTCTTTGATGTGAATGACCAGACGACATCTCAAGCTGTCCACAGAGCACCAGGCAAAACGCTCATCAACGGCTTAATGAAAAAGTGGTAAACACATTTTGGGGATTAGTTTGAAAAGGATGGAGGGGCGGGCAGAGGGGTGGGCAGAGGGGCGGGCAGAGGGGTAGGTGGAGGGTCGGACAGAGGAGCGGGTGGAGGGGCGGGTGGAGGGGCGGGCGGAGGGGCGGGTGGGTGGAGGGGCGGG